>CANSZD010003716.1:275000-820000 GCA_947648045.1 Beta corolliflora
TATATATTGTACCGTATTTCCATGTTTTTTTTATAAAATAAGATAAGGAGAAACCTTGACAAGTTGGGGGGAATAAAGGGGATCCCAACTTGCCATGGGTGAGATTCGATCCCAAGACCTCCTGGAACCGGGAGGGAATCTCTAACCACTAGGCTATGCCTCACTCTCGTACCGTATTTCCATGTTACAAGTAATAAAAACCGAGGAAGTAATAATATGGGCCTTTACAAGGTACAAACTCGTCCAACACTTTTCATATTTCTTGAGCTTCTTTTGTTCTTAATTATTATTTTTTTTTTCTTCTGTTTTTAGCTCCTTACATAAAAGACAACAAGCTAGCGTATCACCATGATTCTGTTTTTTCAACTTATTTGTGCTTATCTGAACTTATTAGATCTTATTAGTCCTTATTAGACCTTACTAGTCCTTATTAGACCTTATCTAGAACTTTTTTAATGAGTGTGTCATACCTTATTTTTGCTGAACTTTAAATATTATTAGACCTTATCTAAACAATTTTTTTTCTTATAACGACTAAAAAGTAAGCTGAACAGAATATATTAGTCTAATAAGTCTAAAACTGTCTCAAAACATTGTTATACAGGAACTTTTGACTTAATTGTTTGTCTGTCTTTGATGCATCGATCAAGGGCCGAATCGGAACCGACTGGACCGGTGGACCGGAATCTGGAAATTTTTTGGATTGGAAATTCTGGTCCGATTCGATTTTGAACCTGTTGGACCGGAATCTGCATTTTTTTAAAAAAAATCCTTTTTTATTTAGATTTATACATATTAATAAATTTGATACATTAAAATTTGATAATTCTAACAACAATAATCTTAAAGTTAATAAAGAGTAGGTTTTTATCTTTCTAACTTCATAACGTTGAAATTATTTTTAACCTTTAAACTATTTTTTTTTACTATAAATACAGAAATTCCGGTCCACCGGTCCGGACCGAAATTTTCCGGATTTGGACCGGACCGGAAACTCGAAATCCTGATTTTCGGCGAACCGGGACCGGATCATAATCTTCGATCTGGCCCGGTTCAAATTCCGGTCCGACCCTACCCTTTGCACACCCCTAGATGCAGTAATTAGAATCTAGGAATTCGTACGTTAGAAAGTACTTTGAAGATCGATACAAAATTATATTGTGGAAAATAAAGTAATATATTTGCATGTTACTATCATAACTTTCCAAAATCACCAAGTCTTTTCAGTTTTAAGTTCTCCACATTTACGACTTATGTATTCATGAAATTAAATTTTAGTAAAATTGTGGGAGTAAAGTTCTATGTCAATATCTATAAGAATGTTTGTGATGATCTCCAAAGTACTTTTTCTTCTCAATATCCACTACCATCCCATACCACTTTGAAATGTGATATTGAGTAAAAATTGGTTTATTAAGAAAACACACAAGTTTGGACATGAAATTTCATTATTATAGAAATTAGGAATATGATAATATTCTAACAAACATAAAATTACTTTGTGTACGAAAGGCAAAAGTAGAGTTTATAAAGAACATGACTATAAAAGTTCATGAAAAAACCATCTCAAAACCCAATAATAGGGAAATCGTCGATTTAATATCAAATGTCCTATTATCTTTGCCCCGTCCCTGGAAATCGAAAACGCCCTATTACCAATGCTGGCCGGTGACTGTAAGATATTTTATGTTATATTTATGTGGAAGGATTATTAGTGCAAATAAAAGTAACTATTAGTGCATATTTGAAACACTTGATATTACCCACTATTTATTCTTGCTCACATGATACAAAGGAAATGAGCATATAGCTCTTTCTTTCTTACACTCACAAAAAGTAACTAAACTCTTAACTACACTCACAAAGAAGTTCACGGTTGGGCACACTCCCAATGGGCAAGCAAAGCCCCTATTTATACTATCATAGTCTACTGCTCATAAAATGGCTTTCACACACAACCTTATACAATTTTCTACTAAGATGGGCTATAATATAGAGGGTGGTGAAGCTAGCTTTTAGTTTTCTACTCTATGCATTTATTGAGTTGGTAATAATTGACTCCATCATGCTGTAAATTTTGATAAGGAGAATTCATCTAGAAGATGGGGAGAGAGAGAGAGTAAGAGATGACCATTTTAACACTCCCCCTCAACGACTACTCTATCTCAGATTTAGTCTAGAGGTCATATCAAGTTGTTTTCGGAACTTTTCGAATTTAGGTCCTCCAAGACCTTTTGTGAAAATATCTGCAACTTGGTCCTCCATGTTCACTTGAATAAGTTCAATTTCACCTTGTAAAACCTTCTCTCGGACAAAATGATAATGTACCTCTACATGTTTTGTCCTGGTGTGAAAAACAGGATTTTCCGCTAAACGTATCGCAGACTGATTATCACAGCATAACTTGATTCCCCGATCAATTGGTTGATGCAGATCCTTGAGTAATTGTGTCAACTACACACACTCTTGTGCTGCCATAGCCGCTGCTCGATATTCTGCTTCTGTACTTGACAGTGACACTGTTGGTTGTCTTTTGCTACACCAAGAGACTGCTCCAGAACCCAAATTGAACACATAGCAAGTAGTCGACCGACGTGTGCCGAGATCACCAGCAAAGTCAGCATCACAGTATCCGATAACTTCAGACTCTTTATCATTGCGGTACAGGATTCCATAGTCAATGGTCCCTTTCACTACCCTAATATTCGTCGTACTGCCTCCAAGTGACGTTTCATCGGTTTTTGTATAAACCAACTAATCACACTCACTGCATATGCAATATCTGGTCTGGTTAACGTGAGATAGATAAGACTCCCCACCAATTGTCTGTACATGGTCACATCTTCTAGATCTTTGCCTTCGGCTGAACATAACCTTGAATTAACCTCCATTGGAGTTGACATAGGCTTGCAATCAATCATCCCATATTTTTCTAGAAGATCACGGGCATATTTCTGTTTGCATAGAAATATCCCATCCTTAGTCTGCTCCACTTCAAGACCAAGAAATGTTTTAGTTCTCCAAGCTCCTTCATTTGAAAACGTACTGAAAGATTAGCTCTTGTTTGTTGAATCTCCTCTTCAAAATCTCCTGTGATGATAAGATCATCCACATATACAAGAACTATTGCCAACTTTCCAACTCGAGCTTTCACAAATAAGCTCGAATCAGCTGGTGCTACAAAATAACCACTATGTAACAAAAACTCCGCTATCTTTCCATACCAGGCGCGTGGTGTAATACCCCTCATGATTGCTTTAAAGGGATTTAGCAGGCTACTCATTCCAAAAAGATGCATCTTTCTTTTAGGGAGCTTATTTCCTTAGTTACTCCACAGTTAAGCGTGCTTGGTTGGGAGTAGTCCAGGGATGGGTGACCTCCTGTGAAGTTTCTCAGGGTGCGCATGAGTGAGGACAAAATGCGCCGGAAGAACTTGTGTTGGTTATTGAGGACAGTTGTTGGCCCTGGATGCGCATTGGTGACGATACACTCGACTCCGTATGGGTCGGGGTGTTACACGTGGTGCTTGCTTCAAACCATAGAGCGCCTTCTTCAACTTGCATACATGGTGTGGATTAGACTGACTCTCGAACCCCTTTGGTTGATCCATATAGATGTCTCTATCCAACTCACCATGTAGAAATGCATTTTTGACGTCCATCTGCCAGAGCTTCCAAGAATTACTAGCTGCAAGTGCTAGTAAAACACGTACTGTAGTAATCTTCGCAAATGGACTAAATGTTTCATCATAGTCTAGCCCATATTGCTGAGAAAATCCTCGAGCTACCAGTCGTGCCTTGTACCCTTCAATGGTACCATCAGGTCTAGTCTTCACTTTGTATACCCATTTGCAAGAAATAGGTTGAACTTCTCGAGGCTTTGGCACTAACTCCCAAGTCTCATTCTGATGCAAAGCTTGAATTTCTTCTTCCATGGCTTTCCTCCAATCTCTGCGACGAGCTACCTCATCATAACTACTTGGCTCATTTACATCCTCAACCATTGCAGCATTTGCATATCTTGGATTTGGCTTTCTCTGCCTTGTAGACCTACGTAGTGCTGGTGAGGTTCTTCTTCTTTAAAATCTTCAGTTTGACTTGGCCTTTCTTCGTCAATATTTCTACGATGTGCTCCTGTTTGCCATGGATTTCTCTGTCTTTCAGCTGATGTAGGTTGAGATATCTCAATCTCAAGACTACCACCATCTTGACTAGACTGACCTTCATCTTTCTCATCTATCTTTTCTTGAAGCTTTTCCTCGATCTCCTTCGAGTCTGGGAGTAATACAGCTTGTGGTGACCACCAAGATGATGCTTCATCAAACACCACATTTCGTGACACGTGACATTTATCTGTTGTTGGATCACAACACCTCCAACCTTTCCTCTGATTATCGTATCCCACAAAGATACAACGAATAACCTTCTTATCAAACTTGCTACGCATATGCTCAGGAACAAAGACATAACATACACATCTGAAAACTCGAAAATGGCTTACTGTTGGCTTAATCTTCCTTAGCTTCTCAAATGGTGAGACAAAATCTAGTCTCGCCTGAGGTAATCGATTTGTCACATGTGTCGCTGTTTTCATACACTCGACCCAAAAACGTGGTGGTACGTTCTTGGCGTGCAACATGCTCCTGCATATCTCAGCAAGGTGCCGATTCTTTCTTTCATATACTCCATTATGCTGTGGAGTATTTGGACAAGTGAGCTGGCGTCGGATCTTGCAATCTTGCAAGTATTGGGAGAATTCTCTAGATGTATACTCTCCTCCGTTGTTGGTACGTAGGCACCGAATTTTGCCATCAACTTCTTTTTCTACTGTTTCCTTAAACAACTTAAACTTGCCAAATGCTTCAGATTTCTCTTTCATGAAATCGACCCAGACATTTTTTGAAAAATCATTAACAAAAGTTATCATGGAATGTAAGCCACTCACTGAATGTCGCTTTACTGAACCAAACACATCTGAGTGAACCAACTCCAAAGGTTCCTTCGATTTGAACTTCAAATCTTCATATGGAAGTTGATGTGCTTTACCAAATTGACATCCAGCGCAAACTATATCTTCCTTGACATCTAGTTGAGGAAGACCCTTGAGCATTGACTTCTTCATCATCACCTTGAGCTTGTTGTAGCTCACGTGACCCAAGCGTGCATGCCATAAATCAGCTGTCTCATTTTTGCTTGCCTTGTCTACATATGTTGTTTGAGCAGACATCACGTAGACTGATTCAAGACGTCGTCCCTCCAAGATAGGAGAAGAATTTCCTTCCATCGTCTTGTACACCTTCACGTCACGAGGACCGAAAACAACATGGTTTCCGGATGCCGTCAGTTGTGAAACTGACAACAAGTTCTTTGTCATACCAGGAACATGGTAGACATTATCCAACTGAAGTTGCTTATTTCTAAATCGCGGAATCACCACTGCTTTGCCAATATGGGTTATTGGCAGTTCTGAGTTGTTTGCTGTTATCACAACTCAACCACGCTTGTACTCAGACATGCTCATAAATTTCTCTTTGTCTTTAGTCATGTGATTGGAGCAACCAGAATCGATGATCCAATCATCTTTATAATTGATCATCTTGTCATTGACTACGACAAATGCAGCTTCCTCTGGTTCTTTGCTGCTGGGCGACACTACCTCCATGTCGAAGATCTGCTCATCTTCAACTGCGTAGGATGCTTGTGCATCCCACTCGACTTCACTTCGACTTTCGTGCTCTGTCGAAGTTGCATCATTCCCTTCTGCTAGTTTAGACCAACAATCTCGAGCATAGTGTCCCTTCTTCTTGCAGTTATAACACACGACATCTCGTCGTGGTTGATTTTTCCCTTCCTTCTCGTCTTGTTGTCGATCTTGTCGAGCTCCCCCTCGACGGAAGCCTTCTCTACGTTGTCCTTTTCTAAATCCCCCCGATTTCTCCTGTTTGACTTGCCGGGTTGATTACTCGACTACTTTGTCTTATCACCTTCCTTATTTGACTTCTTGTTGCCAAAAAGAGCTTTCTCTTCATCCTTGACGGAAACTCCAGACATCTAATTTTCCAGAGCCTCCTGGTTGGCCAACACATTCTCGAACTCAATTAGAGATGGTTTTGTAGCCCAACCTCGGATCACCGTGACAAGACTACTATATCCAGGCTTTATGCCACGAACAATAATCATGCGTATCCTCGTCTCTGTGATGGGATTTTCAGGATCTAACTTTGTGATTTGTTCACGCAAAGTTTTGACTTTGGTGAAATACTGATTCACCGTCATGTTGTTCTGCTGGATCGACAACAACTCATTCTCGAGAAGCTGAAGTTGAGCATCGTTCTTCTTAGAGAACAAAGCTGCAAGGGTGTCCCATGCCTCCTTGGGTGTCTTCGCATCCTTGATGCGGTATAGCAACTCGTCCTCGACGGTTGCTGCTAGCACGTACATGGCTCTTCCGGCCCTAATCTTCCACTTCTTTAACTCTTCTAGATCGGTTGGTATTGTAACTTCACTACCACCGACTATACCCCAAAGATCTTGTCCCAACAAATAGAATTGCATATGTGTGCTCCACGTACTGTAATATTCATTGTTGAGTTTCTCAATATTACTAGATGAACTAGCAATATCCGCCATTTGTGACTTGGTGTTGCCTGACAATACACAAGTAAGCTTGGTCCCCGACCAACAAGCTTCACAGTCCCGGACTGTGCACTAATGGAAAAATCACATCGCAATACGGTCCCCGACCGTAAAGATAGTCAAAAATATTTTTGACTATACCGCTGCGATATATCGGTCCCCGACCGATAATTTTACCAAAAATGTGTCCCGAAAAATTTAACGGAACGTATGGCTCTTGATACCAATTGTAAGATATTTTGGGGTATATTTATGTGGAAGGATTACTAGTGCAAATAAGAGTAACTATTAGTGCATATTTAAAACACTTGATATTACCCACTATTTATTCTTGCTCACATGATACAAAGGAAATGAGCATATAGCTCTTTCTTTCTTACACTAACAAAGAGTAACTAAACTCTTAACTACACTCACAAAGAAGTTCACCGTTGGGCACACTCCCAATGGGCAAGCAAAGCCCCTATTTATACTACCATAGTCTACTGCTCATAAAATGGCTTTCACACACAACCTTATACAATTTTCTACTAAGATGGGCTATAATATAGAGGGTGGTGAACCTAGCTAGTAGTTTTCTACTCTATGCATTTATTGAGTTGGTATTAATTGACTCCATCATGCTGTAAATTTTGACAAGGAGAATTCATCTAGAAGATGGGGAGAGAGAGAGTAAGAGATGACCATTTTAACAGTGACCTCCAAGAAAAACACCTTATAAACTCATTACCGTTATCGTCATTTAATATCAAATACGTTATGAAACTTTTTAGTAAATTATTTTAGATTGATCATGTTCAACAAGGGGAGGTTGTTGAGTTACAAACCTTTGAGACATTCAGGAGGAAGTAACGAGCGCAGATCATGATAGAGCGTGGTCATTTCTTGCCTTCTTTTCCGTTCAATTTCGACGGCCTTCGATTTCTTCTTTCCGGCACACTTGCTCAGTTGCTCACTTGCTTGTTGGGGCTGGGGACTTGAACTCAACAGGCTGACAAGCTACATTAATCTGTTGAGATGGTTCTTCCTGCTGAGAACTATGAATTGGATTGCTAACCATTAATTTGTGGGAGCAAACACAGCTGAAACATCATCAATTTGTGGGGTTGTTGCTGGGAAAACACTACTGATTAGATGCAGTAGCTCATCATCAAGTAATAAGTTATCATAATCAAAGGGATCAGATGAAATTATTGGAGGGTTGTGATCCATGATCACTAATACGAGGTTAAAAAAGGTCTTCCTTTTTTATTTCCTTACCTAGGATTTTGATTAAGGTTTGGTGAGTACACACTGATCGTATCTAGTGTTATTTATATTCATATGATTGATATCTTATAATTGAAGATGAGAATGATGCATGCACAAGTATGATCTTATTTTAATTATGATATTGTCATATTGGAAATGTGATTCAGATGGTATATATTGCCTAATTCATTGTTTAGGTTTAAGGTAAAAAGAGTGGACTAATAGAAAAAGGAGAAAAGTACCTTTACCGCGATAACCAATACTTACTCCATCTCACATCCATTTTGATCCAATCATGGGTGGCTAATTTTTTTTTGGGGCCCTCACTGAGGACCCCATGGTAAGATGAAAGGTCCTGTTAGATCGAAACCTTTCGCAGGTTAACCCGATTTGGGTGTGCGGGCAAACACTTTGAGAGTGATGGTAAGGGGAACCCTCTCCCAAAGTCTTTTATGCCGCTATCGAACCCCCAACTTTGAGGTTGGAAGTTCCTTTTTTTTTTTTTTTTTTTTTTTATTTTTATAATTAAGGTTCTTTCCTTACCACTAGGCCAAGTTTAACTTGGTCGGGTGGCTAATATGGATCCTAACAGATTATAATTTGGTATATTCGTAAATTAAATGCATAAATTGGTAACACTTTTTTTGTATTAATTTAAAAACTTTATAAAACAAACTACTTTTAGTATCAGTTTAACAATTTCTAGGTATTAATTCAAAATTCTAGATGTTATACCATCAAAGTTAAAATCTAGTATCATAAGCATATTTATTGGCAACACAAGCGGTACCAACTTAACCTTTTCAAAATACTAATTTAAATGTTGGAATCCGTCATTTATGTTAATTCCCACTAATGTAAGTTAGAACTCTCTCCGTTTGGTTTAATTTCTTTGGTGATGAGTTCTATATCATAATCGTGACAAGAATTGAGAATGAGTTATCCGTATATCATGAATGATTCAAACTATTATACCAACATTGAAAATTAATTCCAAATCTTATGCTATTAAATTTTAATTGGCCCTTCCTTGAATGAAATTCCATCCCATTCAAGTGTATAGTTATTGGATCTTTGCAATCATTGGAGAGCTCCATGATCGATTTTATAGAAGTGCAATTCTTTTTTTTACTCTTTCTCCGACAGGTTTGCCAGTTGCAACTTGCAAGCATGTAGTGATGTAGAGTTGTTTAACCATTACTTTGCCTGCGTACTAATTCTTATATAATACTCCCTTCGTCCTATAATACAGTGTTTGTTTCTCTCTCTAGAGGTCAAACTTTAAAATCTTTGACTAAATATTTTCATTTGTATATATAGAAAAACGTATTCATGTGGAATCTTGTTAGATTCGCCTTAATTGGTAGTTTCATAATATCAACTTTTTATATTTTTTTATTAGTATAGAATTGAAGATATTAAAGGTCAATTGTTTATCTTGGAGACCGTGTAAAAAAGAAATAAGCACTATATTATGGGACTGGAGGAAAGTTTCCTATTAGTACAACACATGGTATATTTTGTTCCAGGCGCACTGCACACAAGTAGTACACAACAGTAGAAACTAGAAAGTCCCAAGACAGTACATCCCAAGAACTCCCACTTCCAAGTTCCAATCTGTTAGGGTTTTATTTTAATACCGCAAGTGTACGGTGTTGTAGCACATACGGCCATACGGGTCGAACTCAGGGAGGTGCAAGATTAAACACTACTTGATTTTAGATTACGAAATAGTTACACAATCCAAATATATGAAGAATAGTCTATAAACTAAAGGCAAAACTAATGACGATTTATGGTAAACTATATGAATATGATGATTAAAACACTAGAATTAAGTATCACCACTAATATGAATTGATCAGAACACGACTCACATCCCAGTTATTCAATTATAGCTTAGGCGAGATTGACATTCCCTTATGACTCAGTAATAAAGCACAGCTGCGAACCGAAATTAAATACTCGGTCACTCCTCAATACCTAGAGCTCACTTTCGTGATAGCAAAAGGCCTAACTAACATGCATGTCTCCTATTTTCATGGCTTACACACATAATTAGAAGCATTAAGAACCAATGTCAAATAATTCCCAATTCTAGTTCTCACCTATTTTCATGGGAGAATTCAAATCAATAACAAGATTATCTAAATTAAGACCCAACTTCCGTTGATGAACTCAATTAATAAAATAAAAATTTAAAATCAAATAAATATTCCTAATCTCAACTCCAACTTTCGTTGATAATATAAAACTAGGGCTAAATCAAGATGCACAATTGACAATAAGAACAATCTCATCAAACCCTAAACATACAATTCAATAACATGGGAATTAGAGAAGAAAAATTACATGATCAATCCATACTAGGGCTCAACTCAATCCTAGATAAAAAGACTACTCACTAATCATGGCAATAAAATCAATAAACATAATAGAAAACATAATTAAAATATAATAAAGAGAAGAGAAGAGAATAAAACTTGATTAATATTGAAGATGAATATGAAAGCTTGAATCTTGAATCTCCAAAGTAGCAATAGAAAACAAACTAGGGCATAAACTAGAGAGAAAACTAGAGAGGAAAAATAACGTGATATTGAAAAGTGAGTAATAGATGTCTAACCTAATTAGAAAACCTATAATATATAGTTATAACTCCTAATACTAGTAGGAAACCAAAATTACAAGATAAGGAAGCCAAATAAATCATTAAATAGCCGAAATTATCAAAACCGCGTGCGCGTAAGAAGTTCCTGGCAGACTGGGCCAACTTGCGAAGCCCATATCTCTCAGAATACAACTTTGTCTTGGGCCGTGCAACCTATCGTTGGAAAGATCTTCAAGCCTACTTTCCAATGCCGCTGGAATTAATCAATTATCATAATCGAGTCAAAAGTTATGGACAAAAGAGTAGGAATGACTCAATTTCCACAATTCTTATATTAAATTCCAACTTCATTTTAGCTCCAAATTGCACTCAAAGATGTTCATAATGATCCTTATCAATGTAGCGTGCTTCCAATTGCTCCTAAGTACTCGAACTTGTCCAATAATACTCCAAGTATGTTCTCAATACCTGAAATTCATCAAAGAATACCAAAAACGCACAAAAGGAGTAATATTTCGTAACATAAGCAATAATATGCAATTATGAACTATAATGCACCTAAATGCTCCTACAATGCATCCTAAATGCAAATAAAACTTATATAAAAATACGACTCATCACAATCCTCATCAATCTTTCCTTTTAATATATAGAAAAAAAGTACATTTATGTATGCAAAACATTAATATAGTACTGCATATATAATTATATTAAGACTATTAGCTGTGAGTTAATAAATTCACTCTTTAGAAAATTTGTTTTCTTTGATAATAATAGAAGTTGCAAGAACACGCACTAACTATTATTAATAATATAAAAGTCATTTCTACAATTCTTCCTCCATCTATATGATTCATTTTGGCTTTGTCATCTATTCACATACATGACTTTGACTATTTCTTATGATATGTATTATGTACTTAAGGAAAAATATAGTCATATATTATCTTGTTAGATTCGTCTCAAGGTTCAAATTAGTGCATCGACAAGTGTGCTTAAATAGATAGGTCAACTAATTAATAAAAATAGAGGAAGTATATGATAATGGACAACGTAAATAAATTTAAAGAAACCAAACAAAATCTTATGTGAAAGAACTAAAAGCAGGCGAGCAAATGCAAGCAGGAAGCGTTTCAAAAAAATAATCTACTCTGCTAAGCTGTACTCAACTAGTTATTAATAATACGCACTGGAAAATTTCAAAAAAAAAAAACGCAATGGGTAGACAAAGTTTTTCCCAACCTACACAGTCGAATTAACAGCTATACTCATAAACTAGAGCTGATTAGAGGTAAATCGGCCCGCAGGCCCGTCTCGAAAATGCCCGTGCTTGGGCAGATTTTTTGGGTCCGATTTTAGGCCCGATTCGTTTTTTTTGGTTTTGGGATGGGCTTCGACCAAGCCAAAAATATTTTTTTAGTATAAATTTTGGCATGGTCCAATTTTAACCCAAAAAGCCGCTATTTTCAACTAAAAAAGCTGGCTTTTGGCAACAAAAATCGGCCCAAAATCAATTGGCCAATTTTTATTAGTGGTGGCCTCCGCATTTTCATCACCTCTATCATAATTCATAAACCCAAAATAATGGTGTTATTCTGTCACCTGAGCTTTATTCGGAGATATCAGCAATCAATATGAAGTCATTTCTTAGACAAGCAGGGGCCACTTTGCAAGCAAAATTAGATAATCTTGGTTAGTGCAAAGATCTTATTCATTTTTATAATGTTATAGATAATGTTTTTTAGTTCTCACTGTACTCTGCTACTGTACGTATTAAACACAAGAACGAAAGAAACAACTCATACAATGATGAACAACCTTTCACCTTCAATATTTGATCCTTTCTGTCCACTAAATGATGAAATATTCTATAGCATCCCCGATTTTGTACCTGCAACTCAAATATTAGCAGATCAAGGTGATCAAATAATCCCTACACAAGAACAACAACAAAATGATGAGCTTAATAATCTTGTCAATCAATTTCCCACTTTTATTGAAGATCCTTCTTTGAAAACCAATAATCATATTCCCCAACTTAAAAAACGATCATTACCATCAACTTTAATGGCGGCCGTTGATTATGATCATAAAAATGTTGATATAATTCCTAATGATTGGAAGAAAAAGCAGAAGATCATACATAGAGAAGCGGAGAGACAAAGAAGACTTGAGATGTCTTCCCTGCATATTTCTCTAAAATCTCTTCTTCCTCTTGAATACATTAAGGTACGTATTCTCTCCATTTACTGGTCATTAACGTATCTTTTTTTTTTCTTTTATGAGTCATTCAAAAATTAAAATACTTTCTTTATATAGAAGTTCAGTTTCTTATACTTGTGCTGTTATGCATATACGTTATTACTGTGTGTTTTTTTTATTGTTTTTTAAATTTGGTTTTTAGGATAAGGAGAATTCGCGAGTTAAGTACATAACTGGGTACTAAACTTTGCTAAAAGTTTTAGTTTGGGTACTCAACTTTCAAATGTTTCAGTTTGGGTACTCAAACCAAACTTCTGTTACTTTTTCTGTTAACTCCAATTAAATAATAAAAAAAAGTACTTTTGCACAAATTTAATATCCCTTTCTCTCTCATCCCCATAAACACCAAATCCACCCCCCTCCCACCACCATGTTAGAAACTAATATGGAAAAATCTAGTTCCATATTATCTAGATAAATCTAGGAACTATAACTTAGAAATATCTAGACAATTTGCTATATTGTCGGTGGATGGAAGAATCTAGCAAGTTAATGGTCTAGAAAGTCAATAGTTAGTAATGTAAAAATGCTCTAGATTTTTAGACATATCTACACTAAAATATTATGGTGTAACCGACATAGGGCAACTATAAATAGCTTGTTGTATGTAATGAGATTGTGTGTAAGAAAAAAACAATCAATACAAAAGTCATTTCATTACTTCTCTGCTCCAAATTGCCATCTCTCTACAATCTAAAACCATCAGTGGTATCCGAGCCAAAATTCCCAAACCTTACTACTTTAGCTAAAACACATTCAACCCAAATACAACATAAATTATAATGGCACTCAACAACCCAACTTTCCCAATTCCAATTTTCGGGGGAGAAAATTATGATTTTTGGAATATTAAAATGAAGACATTACTTAAATCTCATGGGTTGTGGAGTTATGCCTATAAAGGATATATGGAGTGCGAAGACGAGAGTATCCTAACCGAAGCTCAAAAAAGGCAGCTCGGGGGTGAAAGAATGAAGGATGCTAAGACATTATATCTAATACAAAATGCAGTCACAGATATAATATTTCCAAGAATTTTAAGAGCCAACACGGCAAAGGAGGCTTGGGAGATTCTGCAACAAGAATTTCAGGGAGATAGCAAGGTGAGAAATATCAAACTCCAGTCCTTAAGAAGAGAATTTGAAAACTTAAAAATGAAAGAAGGGGAATTAATGAAAGATTATTTTTCAAAGGTAATAGAAATAGTGAACCAAATGAAATCATATGGAGAAGAAATTTCTGATGAAAAAATTGTGAAGAAGGTTTTATTAAGTTTAACGGAAAAATATGATAACATTGTTGCTATTATTGAAGAAACAAAAGATATATCAAAAATTATGGTGGAGCAACTTATGGGATCTTTGGAGTCCCATGAACAAAGGAAAAATCGGCATATCAATGAAGAAATAGTTGAGACTGCTCTTGCAGCAAAATTTAAGAAAATGCCCAAGAAAAATGTTGATGATGAAGACGAAGAGAAATCATCGAAAGGTATGAATCAAAAACTTTCCTGCAATATTTGCAAAAAGACTAACCATGATACTGCAAACTGTTGGCATAAAGGGAAGCCACAGTGTTGGCAATGCAAGATGTTTGGTCATGTAGGAAAGAATTGCAGGACTAAGAAAAACAATGAGATTGCCAATTTTGGCGAAGAAAATCAAGAAGAAACTTTATTTTGAAGTTTGATAATGACAAGAGCATTAGCGGGGTGGGTTGGTGACATGAGCACCAACAATCAAAGAAAATTTGGAGGAAAAAAATATTTTGGACAATGACTGGTGACACGAGCATCAGTAAGATAGTTGGTAACATGAGTACCAACGAGAAGATCGGAAAAATTAAGAAGTCATATTGACAAGATGGAGGTTGGTAACATGAGTACCAACATGTGACCTCAAAAATACATATTCTCTGGTGGTTGGTGACAAGTGCATCAACAAGATTTTCCTTTGAAGAATTTTGGAGTACAAGATTTTTCATATTAGGGGGAGAAAGTAGTGAGGTTTGGGAACTCTTCCAAATTACTTTCTCTCTCCTCCTCCACCACCACTTTAGTACTAATAGCAACCTCCGTCGTCGCCTCTGCCGGTGAGACCTCGAATACCGGCGACGAGTTCCGATCACTTGCTTCAATTTGATTGGCTAATGAATTCGCATCTACAACATTGTTTGGGGATTGCGTCGTTAAGGGAAGTCAATGTGAGTGAGCTTAGGTGATCATCAATGGCGGGGTTGTATTGGTGGTTGATCGGAGAACTCCGGAAGGAGATTTATGAAGGATCAATCGTCGAACGTGTGTGACCCTTCATCGGTTCACGTTGCGATTACCCTGGACGTGGCTTACCTCTGGGGTTCGATTGTCGCGGTGCATTTTGTGTTGCAGCATTCTCCCTGCCCTGAATATGTCTTCTTCCATTTTGTTACCTCTTAGGCTCTTAGGTGGTGGTACTGAGTTAGACTCACTGAATTAGGGTTGAGTTCAGGGAAGGGAGGAGGAGGTGGAGTGGTGGATCTGATTTTGAGGGGAGGAGATAGAAAAAATTATATAATTTTTTTAGGAAGAGAAATGAAAAATTATGTTTAAAAGCACTTTTTTAATTATTTAATTGGAGTTAACACAAAAAGTAACAGAAGTTTGGTTTGAGTACCCAAACTGAAACATTTGAAAGTTGAGTACCCAAACTGAAACTTTTGGCAAAGTTTAGTACCCAATTGTGTACTTAACTCGAGAATTCGCTTGTAAGAATGAGAAAAATTAGAATCCTGTATAATGTAGAACTAGTTCATGTCCCGGACAATACGCCCCGGATTATTTACCAACGTGCATTTGAAGTCTTTAAAAATAGAAATATTATCTTGTCTTTAAATGATTTTTTCCCCCAAAAAGACCAATTGAGTATTGTAGTGTAGTTGGTTAGTGCATTAGCATATCAAATGAGAGGTCATGGGTTCGAGTCTTGAAACACACATTTTTATTGTTTAATGTCTCATAGGGGGAGGGGAGAGTACATGTGGCAGCATGACATTTGTTTGTCTTGGGTTTTAGATATATACTTCCTCCGTAACAAAATAGATGTTACACTTTGACTTTCACGCTTGTCGATGCAATACTTTGACCATTAATAACTTTAATTGTGCATTAGTAAAAATTATAAGAAGTTAATATTATGAAAATATACATTGAGACAAATCCAACAACATATCATATAGTAACGGTTGATTTTATCTTAAACTAAAAAATGCATGGTCCAATTTAGTAGGTGAATAGTGCAATTTTCAAAGTGTAACATCTATTTTGTTACGGAGAAAGTATATAGAAGTGAATGAATGCACGTCATTTACTCTAGAATTTCCGATTAATGTAATAATGCAGTACAATAACTAATGGTCCTCGATACTTTTTTATTTGTAGAAACAATAATCACTTGATATTATAATATTAGCAAACAATCATGTTATTATATTTGGAAAGTGTCTATTTTGAAGGAGATAATTTATTATGCGTTTACTATACATGGAAATTTCCTAGATCTAGCTAGTTACTTTTTTTTTAGGGGAAAATAGTACCAAAATATATTAATTAATGGACAAAGAATCCATAGGTACATAGGGGTTAACCTCAGCAGGAAAATGGTTTACCCAAATTTGTTCGACACCATATGGTACTAATCTAGCAAGGTGATGGGCGACAGAATCACCATCCCTTCTTACATGAGACCAAACTATAAAATTAAACTCACTACTCAATAGAATAATGTCCTCCAGCACAGAATCAAGATTAGCAAAATAAATCATAACTTTCGAAAGTCTTGAAATGATAACTTGGCTATCTGATTCCAAAATGACGTCCTTGTAACCGAACTTCAGAGCCAGTCGAATTGCCATGAGCAGTGCCTTACCCTCCGCGATCTCCACAGGCCATGTGGCCCTTACTCTTCTGGTAGCATCAAACAACACCTTACCTTCATGATTCCTCCCTACAACACCCATGCCCACCCATCCTTCCTCAGCCAAAGACGCATCAACATTTATCTTCACAAATCCCGCTGTTGGGGCCTTCCACGCCTTCTCACTCGAGGTTGTAGTAGCAGTACTTCGGCCATAAACTCGCTTGGAGTATTTATCATGCTCATCAATAAATCGCTTGACTCAATCCTGCAAGATGCTATTAGGAGTTGTAGTATTATTGAACACCTTTGAGTTTCGTTCAGTCCATATACACCAAGCGAGGATAGATGCACGTTGCTGTAGCTTCTTCTCGGCCTTCCCCCATGATGCCAGAACTTCTTGTATCGGGGTATCATGCACTCGTTCCAGAAGGCTGCTGCACCCACTCTCGTCCCATAAATCACGCACTCTTGTACAACAAAAGAGAGCATGTGTAGTCATCTCCTCTTCACCACACCATGGACATCTCGCATCTTCCATCAAATGTCTGTAGTGCAGCAAACTCTTGGTGGCCAGCGTGCCTGTACACACCCTCCACAAGAAAAATCTTACTTTTGGGGATGCTTCAACATTCCATAGAGAGACCCATGCTTCATGAAACTCATTCAAATCAAATCCCTTTCCCAACATATAGGCCGTCTTTGCCAAATAGTCACCATCTTTTGTAAAGGCCCAAGTTATGATATCATTGGGGTATCTCTCACTTAGGGGAATGGAAAGTATGCATTTTTGGTCGCGTTCATTGAAAACACGCGTTATAAGCTCCACATCCCACTCCATGGTTTGAAGATAAATCAAATCACGAACCTAGGACACTTCTTCCACAGCTGCACTTTCAATAAATCTACCCTCCTCATCTGCCACCCATGGGTCGCTCCATATGTTAATGCACGAGCCATTGCCCACACGCCATATGAGACCCTCCTTCACAAGTGCTTTCGCACTCCACACTCCTTGCCATGAGTAACTAGCCGAGTAACCAAGTGATGCTTCAAGGAAGGTAGTGTTGGGGTAATATTTTACTTTCATTACTTTCCCCAAAAGAGTGCCTTCTCCCTTAATCAACCTCCACGCCTGTCTCCCCAACTGAGCATCGTTAAAAACCTCCAGATCTTTAAAACTGAGGCCCCCTAAGCATTTGAGCTCGCACATTGATGACCAACTTCTCCAATGAATCCTTCTTTTTGCATCCGATTGACCCCAAAAGAATCTTGCCATAGCCGAAGAGATGGCGCTAGTTACAGACACCGGGAACTTGTAAACTCCCATCAAGTAGGTGGGGATGGCTTGAATAACAGATTTCAAGAGCACCTCCTTTCCTGCACGAGAAAAAAGCTTTTCTTTCCAACCTTGAAGTTTTTTCCATATTCTATCAAGTAGAGCTCCAAAAATTGCTTTCTTTGATCTCCCTGCTACAGTGGGAATGCCGAGATATTTGTCGTGCCTATCCACTTGTCTCATGTTCAAAAGACCCATCAAAACTTCTTTTTGTTCAGTACTCACCCCTCTACTAAAAGATACTTCCGACTTGTCATAATTGATTTTCTGCCTGGATGCTGCTTCATATTTGTTGAACATATCAACTATTGTCAAGCATTCCTGTCGGTTATCTCTAGTAAAGAGCAGACTGTCATCAGCAAAAAGAAGATGAGAAATCTCTGGTCCAATTCGACTAGCTTTAGCCCCGTGAATTCTCTTTTCCTGCACTGCAGTTAGTAGCATTCTAGAAAAGGCATCTGCTACTAAGATGAAGAGATATGGAGATAGAGGATCTCCCTGTCTAAGTCCCCGAGAAGGAAACACCTCCCCTTTCACACTCCCATTTATCACAAAAGAATAACTCACATATGATACACAGTTCATAACAAGATTCACCCATCTGCCATTAAAACCCATTGTCAGTAAAAGTTTCTTCAGAAAGCCCCACTTTACTCTGTCGTAGGCTTTCCTCATATCTAATTTCATTTCAATAACTCCCCGCCTGCTTCTGTTTCTCTTTTTCATGGTATGAAACAATTCCATAGCAATTAATGCATTATCTGTAATCTGACGACCAGGCACAAAAGCACTCTGATTCTCCGAAACAAGACTAGGGAGAATTGTTTTCAGTCTGATTACAATAGATTTTGAGATCAACTTATACAGCACATTACACAAGCTAATGGGTCTATATTGAGAAACATCAGTAGAGTCTTTTAATTTGTTTTCGGAATCATTACAATATTAGTTCTGTTCACATTTTCAGGCATATAATCACCATGTAACACATTACTGACAAAAGAAGTAATATCATCTCCCACAATATGCCAAAATTTTTGAAAAAATATTGCGTGCATACCATCAGGGTCGGGGGCTTTGCAGGGGTGCATTTGATTAAGAGCAGCAAATACCTCATCTTTCGTATAAGGCCTCAACAACGCAGCATTTACCTCAGCAGTAACAAAATAGTTAATGTGCCGCAGTACCTCATTGATCGCTTCAGCAGAAGGGTCCATAGATGCGAACAAGTTGTTGTAGTATGAGGTGACTATCTCTTCCAAACTGTCATCATCCTCCTGCCACACTCCTTGACTGTCATAGAGGCCTTTCATTCTGTTACAATATTAGTATGTGATATGTTTACTACCAAGTCCAAGTAAGAGACAAAAGTATAGAAACAAATTAATTTTTTTTTGAGGGGATAGAAACAAATTAAATAATACCATACGAAAAGAGGTACATATGAGAGTAAATAGCGTTTTACCTAGAAATATAAGTAGCAGGGATAGAATCTGGTACATAGCTAGCTATCTTTGAGCACTTGTCATAGGCTGCTTGTAGCCTGTTGTTTTGTTCTTGGCAGTGGAGGCTTGTCTTCATGCCTTGAGTTAGTTTGTATTCTGTTTTTGATGCAATACAATACTTAACTTGCTGATCAAAAAAAAAAAAATATTAATGTGTGAGGTTTTCTAGTCTTGATTCTTCAAGTTTTGATGTGTAATTAAGTTCGGTATTCAATTTAGATTTGGCTCAAGCTCAATCTAACTAGAAATTAAACTCAGCTTTCATATTTTGAGTCCAAGTTCAATCAAGCTAATCCAATAAAAAACTAAATATGATTAATCAAATTGACGACTTGATGGTTTGTATTCAATACAGAAATCTAAATTAACAAGATTGACGACCTAATTTATAAAAAACCTAATATTATAAATATATAATTAAATCCACGTACACAAGCACAAACACTGCCTACAAGCCTTATATTAGGAGTCTTAAACATATAATCTTTAAAATTAGTACAAATATATCACAATTCTTTTAATGAAATAAATATTCATAACATAATTCACATAAACAAGAAAATGATAGTAAAGTTTGGTTATCTTGATTTTTTTTAATCGAAACACCCCCAATGTCAATCTAATTAAAAAATCCAGTTTAAAATAAAAAATAAATCTTAGGAAATAGTGTGATTTTGGATTGGATTGAACTTTCATTTTATTTAAGTGAAGTATATAGATTATTACTTTTAATATACACTATGGATATCATAATTTTGTACCATTATATTTAACTCGAATACTACTTTAAAGCAAGATTTACCTGTGATAGTAGAGTATTTTTTTATTTGAGGGATTTTTTACTATACTTGAGAGTTACAAAATTACGCAACTGATACATTCATTTCCTTGAAAATTTTAGAACTAATTTAATAATAAGGCAAGAGGTTTTAACTTTTAATGAACTAATTATATATGAGAAACTCTATGATTTTTATTATTTTAAATACCATTAGGATCACAATTATAATAAGTTTTAGCTCGTGCATTACACGATTTTAAAAATTGGTATGTTGAAGTATTTTGCTACAATTAGTATATGAAACACTTATTATTATGTCCAAATATTAGACCTATAAATTACCCAACAAAAATACATATACCTATTCCAAATTACATGAAAACTTGCTTTAATACTAATCTTTGATATAAAATTTATAAACGATATTTTTTTGAAGGGAAAGCGATCGGTTTCTGCACATCTGGAAGAGGCAGTAAAGTATATAAAGCATATGCAACAAAAAATCCAAGGATTAAATGACCAAAGAGACGGCCTAAGGAAAGAAGTGTCCAATATTGAGAGGCATGATCATAATAATGTGATTGTAAATGTTTTCAAAGAAAGTTTAGAAGTGATTGTGAACACTAAATGTGAGGATGTTGAAGGTGATGAAGGGTTGCCTCTTTCAAAGGTGCTTCAATGTTTAATCCAGGAAGGGCTAGATGTGGTCAGCGCCATTTCAAAGAAAGTCAACACCAATTTTGTTCACTGCATTCATGCTCAGGTACGGTATCAATATTACAGATACATAGAGTCGATTTGTCAGATTGGAAATATAGAAAAAGGAAAGTTTAAGAGATTGATCATCTTATTTGTTGTAAGTTTACAATTTTCTTTAAAAGCTAAGCATAATAAATTGGACAGTAAATCAGTATAAGTGTACTATCAGTCTATCACTCATAGTAATCATCTATATTTATTTTGAAAATTTGTAAGGATTTTTCTAACCTATGCCACAAGGTGTAGGTCAAAGAGCATCAAAATCCTATATATATAAGATATCATTGTACAAAAAGTTTTCATTTTTCAAAAACCAACCAAACTAAAAAAATCTTACATGATTTCTATCTTAAAATAGAATCTTGTTGTATTCTATATATTTTTAATGAAATCTTGAAATTCTTAACCTATGCTGGCATAAGTTAGAAAAATCCAAAACTTAAAACCATACTGTTTGTTGATTTCATATATTTGTTTTCATTTATCCGATAATAGAAGCAAAAAATGATAATAACCAGGCCCAAAATATCCTTTTTTGGATTATCACCTATCAAATGAACACAATTAGTAGAAGTAATATTATTTTCAAATATATATATATATATATATATATATATATATATATATATATATATATATATATATATATATATATATATATATCTTCGTGGTTACAGAATGACGAGAATCGAACCCTTGTCACAAGGGTGGGAAGAGGGCTTCCAACCAACTAGGTAAACCATGATTTTTATTTTCTTATTTATACATGGACAACCTACCATATGACTTTTAACTTAGTACCATATAACATTTGTTATTGATATGGCACGGACCCTACATTATTACCAAATTCAAGTTTTTGTGGATTCAACTAACAATCATGCATAGACAGCTGAACATATAAAGGCCCCCCCTTCTCCTCTTTCCAGCTTTTTCCGTAGGTATGACATAATGAAGAAATGATACTAAAAATAATAATATAAAATTACTACAACAACAACATCAACATCATCATTAATATCAATAGAAGTATTATGTTTTGATTAACATAAGAAGGGGGGGAGAGGGAGTAATAAAGTGGCTTAAGGTACGTGCGATTGTTTTGTTTAGATGTGATGAGTGAGTCAATATCATGAAAGAAGTTTTTTTTTTTTGACAGGAAACAGAAAATAAAAATTAAGCAAGATCGTCTTTTACAGCCTCGCTCTATTATTTCCGGAGGAGCCTCCTCTAACCATACTAATTGTTCAGACACAAAGAGACTCTTCCTAGCTAGCAAGTGAGCTACATTGTTTCCAGCTCTAATAACATATGAGAAAGAAATTGAAACACATTGAGATGCCAAATACCATATATCCTGCAGCACCACACCCAAAGGTGAACATTCTTTCTTCTTCTTACGCAGCGCCTGACATACCCCCAAGGAATCCATCTCAACCTCAAATTGTCTAAAGCCCGCCTCCATTGCTACTCTTATACCATGCTTCACCGCAAGCGCTTCCCCAGTATTAACCTTACATTCCCCTTGCCATGGTTCACATAAGGCCACTAACACATCCCCTTCACTATCCCTTAGAACTGCTCCTAGACCCACACTACCATCCTTGCCCATAGCAACATCCGTATTTAGTTTGAGAGAGCCCCGAGTAGGAGGGCTCCATCTCGCTGAACCAGGCTTCAAGCTATCAACATGTGTCTTCCCAACCTCCATTGCTCGCTTATAGTCTGCTACCAGACCTACAGCTTTGTCAATCCTCCAAAGTTCATCTCTCCTCCTCTTGTTAAAAACCCAATCATTCTTCCCCATCCAAATTGACCAGCACATTGCCCAAAACACCTCCCACCACTCTTGATCTTTAATCACACCCAGACAACGATCCACCCACCCCTTAAACGTTCCCCCATATTCATCATCAATCTGTAAACGTAGGGGAGATAAGTACCAGATTTTTTTTGACATTGGGCATGTTAACAGCAAATGCCCCACATCTTCCTTTCCCTCTCCACACCTCTCACAAGTGGAATCAAGCTCCATCCCACGTCGCACTAATGCCTCACCCACTGGGAGGGCATATATTGTTGAGAGTCCTCCACGCAAATTGACGCACCTTCGGAGGAGTACAAGACTCCCACACTTTCTTCCACATTACTTTGTTACAGCTACCAGAAGATGACACACCCTCCTCCTTCTTTGCGTGAACTACTGCATAATATGCACTCTTAACGGTAAAAAAATCATTTTTTGTCAGCTTCCATGCCCAAACATCATCACTTGGGTAATCAGGGAGGATAATTGTGCCAGCTTGATTTGCTTCCCAAGGAGACAAAATTCGCATTAATTCCTGCTTGTCTCACATTCCATTCGTTATCAGCTCACTCACATTGGAAACAGTTGCAGCTTCCTCATTCTTTGGGATCAAAACACCTCCGTTTCTTGCATTGGAAAGCCAGGGATCCTGCCACACTTTTGTACTCGCCCCATTTCCTATGACTCGCTTCACCCCTCTCTTCAAAATGTCACGAGCTAGAAGTATCGATTTCCAGGTGAAACTCCCATTTGGCGCCACTTTAGCTTCCAAGAAAGAAGATCTTGGGAAAGTATTTTCCCTTCAACACACGAGCCATACAAGAATTTTCATCCGAGAGGATTCTCCACCCCTGCTTGGCTAGCATAGCTTGATTGAAAGCCTCTAAGTCACGCATACCCATACCCCCTTGTGATTTCGGACGACAAATCCACTCCAAAGAGACCCACGCAATTTTCTTCTCACTTACACATCCTCTCCACTTCTAATATGATGCTTTTCGGAAGCTTAAAGCATTGCATAGCATACATTGGGATGGCCTGAGCTACATATTTTATTAGAACCTCTCGTTCCGCTTGAGACATAAACTTTAGAAATAGTTGCACCATTTGCATATATAATATTTATTATTCATATTTTAGATTTTGATTTTCTTTGGTGATTTATATTTCAGGAAAAACATAGTCATATTGATCTTGTTAGACTCGCTTCAATATATATTATTTTAATATCAACTTTTTATAATTTTTTACTTATTGATAATTAAAGATATATATGTTTGAAACTGTACACCGACAAGCACTACTACAAAATGGCATGAAGAGACCCCCTAAAAATCCCCTTAGAGACCACTAAAGAGGTGGTCTCTAGCTCAATGGTCTCTTTGTATAAGAGACCACTTTTTAGATGTGGTTTTTTAAATAAAAGGAAGAGACCATTGTTTAAGATAAGTGGTCACTTAGGTGTTGGTTGGAGGAACTAGGAAAGAAGGAAAACAAACCACTTATCTAAATCAGGTGGTCCCTTTTATTCTACCAACAAACCACTTAGGCAAATAAGTGGTCTCTTCGGTTCCAGAAAAAAGACCACTTATCTTTCCTAAGGTAGTCTCTTTGCTTAACATAATTCTAATTTTTTTTTTTGAAAAAATACATGTATACATGTATGTATAACTCTACACTGTTTGTGTAGTTATACATGTAAAGAAAACACCATATTATACAGGTACTTATACAACAAAATAATATTCTTCATAATACTCAAGTCATCGACCAAGTACTTGCACTGCACCATATTGCTCTAAATTTCCTTTCATATATTCAAATACAATTAATTACAGTATAATATCAGACTTTTTACAGCGCTCATACTATTGAGTTTTGATCAATTAAGACCATAAACAAAGACATCTGACGGAATTCCTAGATGCACAAAAGCCTATATGATACAACTCAAGTATATCTGACCAAAATGCACACTTTCTTTGAGTTCCTCCACATCTACTTGTTCATAGTGTACTCGCACACATATTCAACCCATAAGTCCATTAACTTGTTGATATTATTCTGAGGATAGATCGAGGCTCCACCAAAATACTACAAAACAACAAAAATACAAATAAATACCATCAAAAAAGGATCACATACATTAACCAAGTCAGTATGCAGCCAAAAAGTTAAGAATTAACAATGCCATAGAGGATGTACTATTGTGCGACTATCGAGTCTAAGATCCCGCTACCCCTGTTTTCTTGAACGAGACCTCCATCGGTATCCTAGCTAACTCAATTTCAGTAACCAAGCCGCAACACTAGGGACAAATAGACTATCCTCGCACCACCCGGGCAAGAAAGATCATAACAAGTACAACAACATCCTACACTCAGTCTTTCATTTATACGAACTACCAAACAGAGTGCAGAAACTCACCTTGTAAGTGTTTACTCCATCATCAACTGCCCTTTCCAAATCATCCAATATACTATCTGTACTTCCTCGTAATTGTAGGGATCGGAAGAGGTCACAACGACACTCACAAAATCACACAAACAAGACAACCAACCAACTACTCAAACCAATCAACCCAAATTGTCACACAACCAAATTACCACATAAAATCAGCAATAATGCAGTAGCAAAATCAGCAATAACAAGAAGAATAATAAGCAAACAACACACACGAATTATACGTGGAAAACCTCTTCAATGTGAAGAGTAAAAAACCACGGGACCGTTTGAGGAGTCCACCCTATACTTCTCTTATTGATAATTGAGGGAAAAAGAATCCCAAATCAGTCTACAAAGGATTCACAACCCACCAACAAACACCAACAATAAGAGAATCAAAATAGAGAGCAAAAGGTGAAGAAATCACCCAAATTCACAGATCTGTCCAGAGACGATTCTGACCAAACCAGAGCTCAAACTGACGATCCAACCGTCCAAAATGAAGCCCTAGATGTCACGAACAAGCTGTCAAAATTTCAGGACGATCCAACGGTGCAATTTCCGGCAACAGACAGATTTGTGAATGCTGTCCCTGAAAAACCGAAAACCCGAAAACCCTCTTCTCTCTCTTGTGTTTTCTTTTTCAGATTGCTGCACTCTTTTGCTCTTGTTTTTCACCTTATAAACCCTCCTAAAGCTTACTAAATAAGCCACATAATAAGCCCAAAGTGGGACTTAAAAATAAACAAGTAACATGGTATAATATTGGGCCAAATGAAAGGACCCAAATAAAAACACATATTACTAACTTGGGTTGGACCCATAACAATCTCCCCCTCCAACCCAACACGGGGAAGACGATCACGCTTCAATCATCACTTGAAGCTCATTCCCGCAAGCTTACTACAAACTTCAAGCTTGCTTCCTGGAACCACCTTTGTCAACATATCTCGCACCATTCTTATTGGTGTGAACTTTCTTGACCTCATTCTCTTCTCCTCAATCACATTTCTCAACCAATGATATCGAACATCAATATGCTTGGTGCGAGCGTGATACATAGAGTTCTTACTTAAATCCATAGCACTTTGACTATCACAAAGCACTACATACTCTCCTTGCTTCAAACCCAACTCTTGAAGGAATCTCTTCAACCAAAGCATTTCCTTACTTGCTTCCACAAATGCTATATACTCGCCTCGGTAGTTGATAAAGCCACACACTTTTGCAACTTGGATTGCCAAGAAATGGCTCCCCCGAAAATGTGAACACATAACCTGAGGTAGACTTTACGTTATCAAGATCACCGGTCATGTCCGCATCTCGTATAACCCTCAAGAATAGGTTTGCCACCTCCATAACACAAACAAAGTTTAGAGGTGCCACGCAAATATCGAAGATCCATTTCACTTGCATCCCAGTGAGCCTTACCCGGATTGGATAAGTATCTACTCACCAAACCAACGAGAATGTGCAATATCGGCCTAGTACACACCATAGCATACATCAAGGAACCAACGGCGGAAGAATAAGGAATAGATGACATACTTGCTTTCTCCTTCTCTCGTTGTAGGACAAGCTCTCTTGCTTAGCTTAAAATGAGTCGCTAATGGTGTACTAACGGCGCGGCATGCTTCATATTGAACCTTTCAAGCACCCGTTCAATATACTTTTCTTGTGATAACCACAACTTCCCGGCCTTCCGTCACGAGCAATCTCCATGCCTAAGATTTGCTTAGCGGGACCCAAGTCTTTCATGTCAAATGACTTGGACAAGTCTTTCTTCAAACATTGAATCATTCCCGCATCTTGTCCAACTATCGGCATATCATCTACATATAAAAGAAGGATGATGAAGTTACCTCCGAGGGAACTTTCGGAAATACACACAAGGATCTGCGAAGTTCGTTTATAACCATGGCTAGTCATAAACGAATCAAATTTCTTGTACCACTGCCTTGGTGCCTGTTTAAGCCCATAAAGACTCTTCTTCAACTTGCAAACAAGTTTATCTTTCCCTTTTTCTTCAAAACCTTCAGGTTGCTCCATGTAGATCTCTTCATGCAAGTCACCATGTAAAAATGCAGTTTTTACATCAAGTTGCTCCAACTCAAGATCAAGACTTGCCGCTAACCCCAATACGGTTCGATAGATGTCATTTTGACCACCTGGGAGAGAAGATCTCATCAAAGTCAATGCCCTTTTTCTGGTTGCATCCCTTTACCACCAATCTAGCTTTGCGCTTCACTATCTTCTCACCATCTTTCTTGTTCTTGAAAACCCATCTGTTTCTCAAGACTTTCTTGCCCTTGGGAGGCTTCACTAGCTCATAAGTGTCATTCTTTTTCAAGGAATCCATCTCCTCCTTCATAGCATCGAGCCACTTGGTTTTTCTCATCATGAGACAGAGACCTCTTGATAGTTCTCGGCTCTCCATCTTCACTAACTAGAATGAACTACGAGCTTGGATACTTTGTTGAAGGTTTACGCTCTCTAGTGGACCTTCTAACATGTGTATCCTCCACTTGAGGAGTAGGTTGCTCCCCCGCTCATGAATCTCTTCTGAACCACTTCCTCATTTGCATCATCATCTTGGATTTCTTCATCAGATGAAGACTCATCAAGATCTTCATCATCAACATGATCTGGTACATCATTATCAGGTTGTACCTCACCAACATCATCATGTACATCATCTAGCACATCCTCAACATTCTCATTCTCATTTGCTGGCTGAATCACAGGAGGAGTAGAAGTAGAATCATTAGTAGTATCAAAAGACAAATCTGAAGTAGAAGTGTACCTTGTACTCGGAAGATCCGCACCCTTCTCGTGCTCAAAGAATACTACATCCCTACTTCTCACTACCTTCTTCTTTTTCGGATCATAGAGTCGGAAACCATACTCTTCATCCCCATACCCAACAAATACACATGGATTGGATTTCGAATCAAGCTTTGACCTCTGTTCTTTAGGCACATGCATGTATGCCTTCTTTGCGCCAAAGACTCTCAAATGTGAATAAGTGGGATCGCGTCCCTTCCATGCTCTATCTGGAATGTCAAGACCAAGAGGAATTGATGGAGATCGATTAATCAAATACACGGCACATTGCACTGCTTCAGCCCAAAATGTCTTAGGAAGATCAGACATTCTAAGCATGCACCTCACCTTCTCTACAATGGTTCTGTTCATTCTCTCAAGCAACTCCATTGTGTTGTGGTATCTTAGGGCTCTGTCTTCTCATGTCTAATGCCATGTTGTGAGCAATAATACTTGAACTCTTTCGAAGTATACTCACCACCGTTGTCGGATCGAAGACACTTCAACTTTCTTTCGGTATCCCTTTCTACCATGGCATGAAACTTTACGAAAATCTCGAACACTTGGCTTTTTGTCTTCAACATATATACCCAAGTTCTTCGAGTAGCATCATCAATGAAAGTGACAAAATATCTATTGCCACCAAGAGACTCCACCTCAATAGGACCCACAAACATCGGAGTAAACTAACTCCAATTTTCCTTGCCTTCGGTGGACTTCCTAGAAAAGGAAGCTCTGCCGCTTACTTACGCCAAACAATGATCACAAGGGTCAAGAGAAACTGTTTTATCAACGGGAATAAAGGATTTACCGCTAACGGTTTAATCCCCTTGTCACTCATATGCCCTAGCCTTCGATGCCACAAATTTGGAGAATTCTTTTCTTCAATCGCATTCACCTCACCCGGAACATACACTCAAGTATGTCTTATACAAAGAACAACACAACTCGCCACGAGCAACTGTCATCGAACCCTTGGATAATTTCCACTTACCATCACCAAAGGTATGTCGGAATCCTTCTTGATCAAAGACATTTGCAGACAATGATTAAGGCGTAAATCGGGAATATGGCGCACATTCTTCAATGTAAGCATGCACCCAACACTTGTCTTCACACGAATATCACCTAACCCAACAATGCTAGCTGAGCTCTTGTTCCCCATCTTCACACTACCAAAATCACCAGATTGATAGTTTGTAAAATACTCCCTTTTGGGAACACAATGGTATGAAGCACCTGAATCTACAAGTCACTCTGTATCTGAACTTTCTACATGATGACACTCACTAGTTGCACAAATCAAAGTGACCTCATCATCACTCTTAGAAGCGGTTCTTTGCGAGTATTTTTATCATCTCCTCGCTTTTGTGAGTCTTGCTTCTTACCTTGTTCTTTCTTCCAACGGTAGCAAAACTTTTGATATGGCCAGGGCTTGTTGCGGTGATGACATGTCCTAGTCTCTCTATCTCTAGACTTGGACCTCCCCTTTGAGTTACCACGACCTTTGGGACCCGTACTCTTGCTTCTTCCACGATTCTCAACAACAAGAGCATGTGAATTATCAACTCCCATCTCCTTTCTTCTTATCTCTTCATTAAACATGCTTTCTTTGATCACATCCAAAGATAGCACACCATCCGGAGCAGAGTTACTAATAGTCACAACCAAGGTCTCCCAACTATCTGGCAAAGAACTTAATAAGAACAAAGCCTGCAACTCATCATCAAGATAAATCTTCATAGTAGTCAACTTGTTAATAATATCCTGGAAGTCACTAAGATGCTCAGAAACAGACTTTCCACCTTTCAATTTCAAATTAACAAGTCTTTTAATCAAAGAAGCTTTGTTGTGAGCGGTCTTCCTCTCATAAAGACCTTCCAATTTCTTCCACAACTCATAAGGGTCGGACTCCTGTGACACATGATTGAATATGCTAATATCAACCCATTGTCTAATAGTCCCTAAAGTCTTTCTTTTCAACTTTACCCAATCTTTTTCTTCCATTTTATCTCGGTTTAATGGTTTAGAGACACTACCATCCGAGTTGGTAACGGTTTCAATTGGGTCATACAAATCCTTGCAATATAACACGTCTTCCATCATAGGTCTCCAAATGGAATAATTGGTTGATGTCAATTTAACCATTGAACTACCTCCACTACCACTAGTAGACTCCATAACAATGGTCAAATTAATCTCCGGCTCTGATACCAAGTTGTAGGGATCGGAAGAGGTCACAACGACACTCACAAAATCACACAAACAAGACAACCAACCAACTACTCAAACCAATCAACCCAAATTGTCACACAACCAAATTACCACATAAAATCAGCAATAATGCAGTAGCAAAATCAGCAATAACAAGAAGAATAATAAGCAAACAACACACACGAATTATACGTGGAAAACCTCTTCAATGTGAAGAGTAAAAACCACGGGACCGTTTGAGGAGTCCACCCTATACTTCTCTTATTGATAATTGAGGGAAAAAGAATCCCAAATCAGTCTACAAAGGTTTCACAACCCACCAACAAACACCAACAATAAGAGAATCAAAATAGAGAGCAAAAGGTGAAGAAATCACCCAAATTCGCAGATCTGTCCAGAGACGATTCTGACCAAACCAGAGCTCAAACTGACGATCCAACCGTCCAAAATGAAGCCCTAGATGTCACGAACAAGCTGTCAAAATTTCAGGACGATCCAACGGTGCAATTTCCGGCAACGGACAGATTTGTGAATGCTGTCCCTGAAAAACCGAAAACCCGAAAACCCTCTTCTCTCTCTTGTGTTTTCTTTTTCAGATTGCTGCACTCTTTTGCTCTTGTTTTTCACCTTATAAACCCTCCTAAAGCTTACTAAATAAGCCACATAATAAGCCCAAAGTGGGACTTAAAAATAAACAAGTAACATGGTATAATATTGGGCCAAATGAAAGGACCCAAATAAAAACACATATTACTAACTTGGGTTGGACCCATAACCGTAATAGCACTGTCATTACAGAGTTCCCACCTTCTTCGTTTCTCAGAACAATAACCTTTTAGAGAAAATTATCAAAAAAATTAGCTTACCTTGTTCATTCGATTAAACAGACAAAATTCTCCAATGCAGATCACCTGAAGAATGGATAATAAAAGGAAATATTCATTAGTCAATACTATGCAAATATAACTAATATGCATAAACCATCATAATCTTGAGCAACAAAGTTGTAGGAAAACATCTAAATTCAAAAGGCATTAGTATACCTGATCTAGTGCGTTCCAAAAATTTCACACCCTCCTACAGAAACATATAATAGTATATCAAAGTGGTAATAACAATGCATGCTCATCTGTCGACCAAACCATCTTATTTAACTTTTTTCCGAATTTCACGTAATTTCTACAACAGATGTACCACAAAGAGCACTTGGTAAAAGTACTTTTTTCTGAGTTTTTATGGCACAATTTAAGTCAGTGAATGGGATCAAGAGGTAAGATACTACTATCATCCAAACCCCGAAGCTTTGCAGGTCGTAGTGGAGAGTGAGATTGAATTGTTATGGCAGCAAGTTTGTAATGAAAATCACAAGCCAAGAGTTGACCCTTGTACTTTTTGTCCAATGAGTACACATGTACCTGCATAAATCACTACCACCTGCACAACTTCATTAGAGTTAAATGAAAATAAAAGAGTACACTCGACTCATATAGCAGGCAGTTGACCTTAAGTTGATGATTATTATGCATAAAAAGAGTAGCAGTAGCCAGAATGATACTACAATATGTACCATCACCCATATCCTCGCACTCGATAAGTGTGCCACTCTTTGGAACACACTCGATCCTCGTCGTCCTCCTCTATATTTATACGTATTTAAGGCATTACTAGGAAAATTTTAGGGCGTTAAATAGCAACTCCGTTGATTAATCTAATGACGAATGGTAAAGAGCAGTAAAAGTGGAAGAAACAAGTAGCAGTACAAGTAGATTCGGAAAGCGAAACAAGTAGAACAAACAACAAGTCAATAAGGAACTCCAAAATTCGATAGAGTTAAGAACTGAAAATTAGTAATAATTTTTGCAAGACAAATTTAAAAATTTACCTTGAAACTTGCCTTCCCTTGATAGTAGCTAGATTAGATTTAAGAGAGAACGTGAGAGTGAGAGAGAAGGAAAATAAAAAATCTCGCACAACTATTGGAATTCAAAAACCTTAACAGTATACTCTTGCACATCTAATTTACAATGAAAATTTACAAACCAATTAAACAAGAATTCCAATAAAAGAAATATGACAATTAAAGTATTCCAATAAAAGAAATATGAAAATTCTGGTTTAGGAAGAAGAAGGAGATGTGATGAAGGAATTAAAGTATTCCTTTAATTAGGGTTTTTTAGAATAGGAATAATTTTATTTACAATTTCCCACTCCCCTCCGCAAATCTTTTTCCTCGTTCAAAATTCGGGCAATTTTTTTGCCTTTAATTTACAATTCTCCCGTTAATCTTTAGGAATCCATTTTTTCTACAAAATGATATAAAATCAAAATAACCACTTGGTAGGAATAAGTGGTATCTTTGATATTGTTAATTTTGAGTATGTGCAAAAAGACCACATTTCTAAAAAGTAGGTATTTTCTATTATAATACTTCTGTTCCATAATAAGTGAAACACTTACTATTTTAGAACGTTTCAAAATAAGTGAAACATACCTTAAATAGACAAAGAAAGTGACAAAATGACAAGAAATCCATCAAAACTTTGTGGTTTCTTTTCTCTCTCCTTTGATAATGAAAAGGGTATTTTATTTTTTGGCTTTTGAAAGTGATGTTTATTAAATCTTTCAATCATGTTTCTTATTATGGACGGAGGAAGTATAAGAGACCTCTTATCTAATAAATTAGGTGTTTTTTGCTAAATAATCACCTATGTCATCATTGTGGTCTCTTATGGGTGGTTACTTTATAATTTTTTATTTTTTACTTATTGATAATTAAAGATATATATGTTTGAAACCGTACACCGACAAGCGTGAAAACATGAAATGGTGCAACTATTTGTAAATGGAATATTGAATAAAGCTAGACATCCATACTATGTTGTTTAAGTTTGATTTTATTACCAATCTGTGAAATGCGCCTCTTGTCTTATGAACTTATCCCAATGTGACAATAAGGCCCTTATATATATTCTCCCATGACACTCCATTATTTTTTTCTTGTTCCTTTTCTATAATATTTACTCACCCCGTAATCTTCTAATGACAGGTCATAGATGAGGGCAACATTGACGTAACGAATCTGAAGAGAAAAATTGCTGATATCCAGATATAAAGTTCTATTTATATATGTATATTCTTTTTAGGGGGTGGGGGTGGCCGCCGTGATGTTTAACGTTTGCTCCATAAATTGGTTTTGCACAACTTTAGAATTTCTTTAACCATTAAAATTTAAATGCATGGTTTGTTTTTTTCTTTTCAGATTCTTTGAAGTTTTCAAGAATTATGAACTTTGAGAGATGTAGTGTGATACGCAAAAAGATCATGGTATTGTCTGGAACTTGGCATTGAAGAATTACTAGAATTTTCATACCATTAAAGCAACTCAATCATGTTTTATAAAAAGGTGCTCATGTGTCATGTGTCATGTCACATGAACTCGCGTTTTAGAGTTGTTGCTTGATCCCGGCCCATATTGAACGTCCTAACATGCACATGACATATTTGCTCTAGTAGTTGGGTATATTAGCCACAAATAGTTTAGAGCTAGTAATAAACTTTTTTTTGAAGATAAAGGTTAAGAAATATCCTAGAACAATTAGATCCTAGAACAATTAGAATGATTTATTATATTATTATTTTGATTATATGTTTTTATATTAAAGCGATCATAAGAAATGTTCTCATTTAGGGAAAGCTTTACACTTTGTTTGGATGGATAACAATGGAGGGGAAGGAAGGGAGGACAGAAGGAGAGTGAAGGAGAGCGAAGGAAGGAAAAGAAGGGGAGGTAAGTGTGAGCTTGTATCTTCCTTCCAAACTTTCCAACATTGAAAGGATTTGATTTATTAAGAAAATAAATAGAGAATATTAATTTTTTTTCGGTTGCCTTCCTTGTCCTCCTGTTTTACTCGGATAATGAATAATGCATTCTTCCCATTTCTTTGTCTGCTAGTTGCCCTAACCAAACTAACTATTAGAGATAAAATTGATAAAGAGTAGCAAAGAGATTGGTAAGACTTATGAGTGCTTATTTTGTGAGGTTGTGTATGTGAGGAAAATTTTCTTCAAAATCAAACTCTTGTTCATAAAAGTGGGTACGTAGTAAAAAATAACCCTTCAAAATCTTATGCTTATATTCTTGTTTTATTGTAGTTTCTTTGATTTGCTCCTTTTATACATAAGTCTAACGATATTTTTTTTTAGGTGAAACATGGCATAATATTAAAGTCCTAACGATATGCTTATGCTCATTCTTTTAGCTTGTCAGTAACAGGATCAGATGAACTTTTCAAGAGTAAGAAAGCTCCATCGAGGATGCATGTATGGCCAGTTGTTCAGCCCATGACCATATTCTCGCCCGTCAATTAGAGACACAGTTGTACGTAATAAACCATTTATGTGTTTGAGGGCGTTGGTGGTGTGAGAAAATTCACGGGCGGTAACCCGACCCCCATATGAGAGTTGGGAATCAAATTTCTTTTAAGGTAGATAAGATAAATGACCTTGTTGAATTGACACTTTTCGTAGGTCTAACTAGCTAGTTTAAAGGTTATTCTTTGGAATAAAGGGGGATGGTAAGGGATACCTCAACTCCAAAGAATCCTTAGTGGAGTTTAATCCCCATAACCTTGATATTATGAGGCAAACTTTGACGATTAGGTCAAGCCTTACTTGATAGATTGAAATTGAATTATGAATCACATACGCATTACAAATTATAGTATACGAGTATATGTGTAATTTATTATAATACTTACCATCCCCCTAATTATTGCACTAAACACTTTACTTTCGGCTTCTATCAGTCCTAGCGTCTTAACTATTTTATTGCTTAATGTTACTACCTTTACCAAAAAAAATCTATTACTATGATACTTGGTGAGTGGGTAATATTTATGTCTGTCTCTGAAATAGCAAAACAACTTGAATGAATCGGATCCACAATAGCTTATTTTGTGCACCGAAAACCATATGATATAATCAGTTTCATTTGATATAGTCAATTTTCGTTTGATATAATTAGTATTTGTATGATATAATCACCTTTTATATAGTCAGTTGTTGTATGATACAATCTATTTTTGATATAGTCAGTTTGGTATGATATAATCGGTTTTTTTCTTCTAATATAGTCACTTTTTGTATGGACGCTTTCGAAGCAATTTCGGATGAATTGGATAATTCTAGCAATTGAAGTTGATGAATCGCGGTTGTTGATCGATGAATTTATGCTCGTGGATGCTTTTCTTGATCCTTATAATCATATTAAGTGAAGTAACTTCCATGAGGATCGCCACATATCTTTCAAGAGTGAATTTGAGTTGAAAACGAAGAAATACATTAGTTTGAAGTGATAAGAACCGACATATGTTCACTCTTTTGATCATAACTCGAGTTCTACCAATCGGATTGAAGTGATTCAAGTTGCGTTGGAAACTAGACTCGAAGATCTTCGCAACAATAGGTCACACGCCCATAGACGATGCCTAGAACTCGAGATACAGCTTTCGAAAGTTGACCCTGCGAATCTGCCCGCGAACCAGCGTCCAACGGGTTGCCTCTTCTCTTGCGACTGCAATGCTGCCTGGCCCGCTGGCCTGCCAGCGCTCAATGGTCGAGCCTCCACTCGCCTAAGTAGGGGTGTAAGTGGATTGGACTGGATTGGACTTTGCCAAATTCAAATCCAGTCCAAAGTTTTTTGGACTCGAGAAATTGAGTCCAAGTCCGATCAAAATATTTTTTGACTCCAGTCCGATAATTTTTTCTTGAGTCCGAATCCAGTCCAGTCCAGTCCGATTATTATATTATTTTTTTCCACCGATTTAGATTCAATGATACACAACGTTTTCTCATAATTGAATTTGAAAAATTAAGCTCATTATATTCATTCCATAAAATAAGTCATATACATCTTTTATATTATATATATAAATATTAAATATATATACATTATATATATAAATATTAAATATATATACATTATATATATAAATATTAAATATATATTATATATAAAAATATTTTTGGACTGGACTGGACTTATTGGACTCCAAAGGGATGAGTCCAAATCCAGTCCGAAAATATTTGGACTCGAAAATTTGAGTCCGAGTCCAGTCCAAAAAAATTTCAATCCAGTCCGGTCCGACGAGTTTGGATTGGACTGGATTGGACTATGGACTTTTTACAGTCCGCTTACACCCCTACGCCTAAGTGTTTGACGCGGATAAGGGCTCGTGGTCGTCATTGCTACTATCGACCAATCATCAAACTTCTTTTATTAGTATATTTTCTTATTTTCATTTCTTTCACTCATTTAGAGATTAGATTAGAGGAAAATATAAAAGGGAGATTTATTTTATTTCTCTCTCATGCTTATTATTCCTAGAAAACTCTAGTATTACTTTTCTCTCTTCATCTCTTTCCTTGGAACCCTAGTTTTTGCTTCTCTTCCATTAATTCAAGTTCTAGAGTTTTTTTATTGCTTTCTTCTTCATTAATATTTGCTATTGTCTTCCTATTTATTATTGTTGTTTGTTATTATTGTTTTCATTATTTCTCAATCATGAATTCTAGGTTAATTATTGATTTTGCTTTAGTTATTTCAACTATGAGTGAGTAGTCTCTTTTCTAGGGCAAAGGGAGGGAAGCCATGTTTATACCATGATATTTTTACTTTGAAATTGATTGATTTATATATTAGAATTGTGAGTAATTCCAATTGATAAGTTTTAAATAGTTTGATTCTTGTAATTGGCCAATATCAAGAGTTTGCTAATAGGAATTAGAACTGAAAGATCATATTCTTAGAGGCTTCATTACAATTGGCAATTCTGAATATGTTAGCGATCGTACTGCATAGGTTGAATTGAAAGTGTTAATACCCGACCGAAGGATTAACCATCCTTTAATTATTCACCCTCTAGTTTATTTGTTATTGAATTAATTTGTATTCTTTAATTTGTTTGGTATAAGCATGGTGAACCGAACATATGCCCTAGACTTTTAAAAAATTTTTTTTTGACAGAAATAGAGTTTCATTGATAATAGAAAGCCATACGGCACTTACATATATTTTCTAAGAAATCTAAAATTCCAACACAAATACATAACACCTTAGAACTAATTACATCGCAGATTCGATCAACAATAGACTTAATAAAGAACTTCATCTGAAGCAATACAATTTGTGAGTTAGCACTAATTCGGCTTAAGATCCACGAATGTATAGTCGATTGGGTGAAAATACTTATGTAGTCCCCTAGAAACTTACACTGATTATGAAACCCTAAATCTTCATTCCTCGCCAGACAAACAATTAAATAGATTAATCTTCTAAGTGAACTGCAATTACCAAATTCTAATCTTCCATAAGGGAAGAGAAGAAAATCATACCCCAAACTCTCACTAAAGGAGAGAACAAACCCAAAAATTGCGAAGAAAACTCTCATAAAGAGAGAACAAGGAGAATTATTAAAGACTAAACAATTGAAAACTAAGGAATTAAATAAGGATTTGGGGCTTACCATCATCAAAGAGATGATGATGGTAGCCCCTTGCGGCTGGAAAAATAAATTAGGGTTTTTTAGGTTTTGAGAGAGAGGGAGGTTTATGTTTAAGTTGTTTAAGTAGTTTTCACGTCTTTGACTTTTAATTTATTGATTAGACCAAATCTTGTTATTTTTTGTTTAATTTCTTCAATCCTAAATCCGTGACTTTGTTTAGTTTTTCCAAACTTGAAAGCCAAATTAAAAATAACCATCTCCCTGTGGATTCGACCCTACTACACTGTTAGGAGGTTTGCTAGGAATTATTTTTGACAGGTGTACGACAACCTATCAGTACTTCAATCATTCTTCTTTTGTTTATCAGTTGCACGTTTTTACTTTTAAACTTGCCAATACATACTTCAACTATTTACTTCCTCCATATTTTTCTATTACAATATAGAATATTGACATACTTTTTAATAAAGTCATGTGAAAAAGAGAGTGATAAAGAAGGATATAAAGAGTGACCTAAGTGTATAAGTTAGCAACAAATGAGTCTAATATGAGAATTGCCCTCCCCCCATAATTAGTTTTTTTTAAGTAAAAATGAATTTTGTTTAATTGGGAAGATGATTAATAGTTGGGATTATTCTTGTTAATTTTTTCAATAATAAAAAACACAGATACAATTAATAAATAAATGAAGAAAGAAAATATAACAAGTCTACTATGTACACTTGTGGAATGAATCTCTACTCAAAGAATAACTAAAGCATCAGGCTTTGGTCAACATAGCCTACCTTTCAAGTATCTTGGTGTTCCCATCTGTGCTAAGAAGATATCTGCAGCTTAGTGTGAAACACTTATTGAGAAAATGACAATGAGAATCAAGATCTGGAGCTCCATAAACTCATCTTATACTACTAGGGTACAACTCATTGACTCTGTACTTCTTAGCTTACATATGTATTAGGCCCAAGTATTCATACTTCCAAAGAAAGTATTGCAAGAGATAAGCAAGATATGTAGAGCATTCATTTGGAGTGGACAGTATTTCTACTCAAAACTTGGTGCTATAGCTGGGGAGAAACCGTGCAATCCGAAGTCAGCAGGAGGGCTTGGATATAAAGATTTTTTGCTTTAAAATGTTGCCTTTCTTGGAAAGTATGTCTGGGCAATATCAACTAAGCAAGATAGTGTACGGCTTAGTAATGGATAAATTCAGGTGTACTTGAAAGAAGCGAGAATGGTGGGATTATGTGCCTACCGACGAGAGGGAAATTTAATTTGGTCGTTACAAATCTCCTAATCGTTAAACAAAACCTAACTAAATCACTAAACTAGGTAAAGTAATAAGTAAGGATCGAAATCCATGAGGAATAGCAAGAAGAACACTAATGTTGCTAATTGTTGCAAGCTAAGTCGAAGATTTAGCAAGATGTTTGGTTTACTAAACTAAGAACTAAAATAACTAATTAATTAGGACCTTAGGAAGACGCTAAATGATTAGACAAGAAATCAATTGATAAAAACATTGGGAGAAGGGGATAAACACCATCCAATCATGATTTAGGCAATAGGAAGGGCGAAATATAGGGGAAAGAACCAAGAAACTAATTGAGGTTATTGACTCTTAACTAGTTCTAAGCCCTCTATCAAGGGTGCATAAAACTACCTAGGTCACACATTTTATAAGCCACTCTCATGGTCTCAAACATACATCCAAGGATAATCACAATGTCAATTTACAAAACCCTCACTCAAATCTCACTCTCATGAGCAATTAAGCATGATAATAGCATGAATGTCAACCTTAATCTCCTCTCTCAATTTGACTAAGGCATCAATAAACAAACATCCAAGTGATCAATTAGAATGCAAGTAGATAGTAGTCATGCTATTAATCAATTAACTTCTTATTCAAACGCCCAAACCAATCATGGTTGAGTTTTTACCCCAACTAATTAACTACTCACTAATCATCATAATCATCATAGTAATACTAATAAAAGGGAAAAATAAAATCAAACATGAACAACTAAAGCAATCAACACAAGATTAAGTTAAGAAACTAAAATATAAACATGGATTAAACTAAGTAAACAAAATTTTGTTAAATAAACATACCTAATGCGTCGCCTGATAGGCGACACGTTAGGTATGACACCTATCGTGTCGGCACGGGTCAAATGTGACGCGATAGGTCTTTTAGAGGAGACACGATAGGGGTTTTTTTGTAGAACTTTAAAGTTAAATAAACAAAAAGATAAAAGTATAAAAAATAGAGACAAGAAGAGATATTACTTAAACCATGAAGAAGAAATGAAGATCTTGCATAAAAACCAAAAGTTTTGCCATAATCCAAGCTACAAAACCATGAAAATCTACTTTCTCTCTTTAGGGTTTCACTTTCTCTCACTAGATTACGCTAAAAACTCTCTAAAAATGATTTTATGGAATAAAAGTTAATTTGTCATTAAGTGGATAAAGTATTTATATTATTACAAAAATCGTGCTAAAAACAGCGGTTAAGCATAAAAAGCTGAGAAAATAACAAGGAGCGCCCACTCCTAACAAAGTTAGGCGATGCAGCGAGTGCTCATGGAGAGCTCCTGGGTCGCTCCATCCCTACTGCAAACAGAGTGGCTACCCAGCACATGAGGAGCGCCCGCTCCTCTGTAGAACGGAGCGTCCACTCCTTCTTCAATGCGCGCCAGGAGCGCTTGCTCAATGGGAGCTCCTGGGTAGCTCCAAGCTACTGCTCCCTTGGTATCCTTCAGCACACGTAGGAGCGTCCGCTCCTATTTCCTTGAGAGCGCCCTCTCCTTTCTTCTCCATGCTAGGAGCTCCAGCTCCTAGGTGGCTCCCTCCTCGCTCCAAGCTTTCTACCTCTACGTGCTATTTGTTAGAGCTTGGAGGAGTGCCCGCTCCAATTTTACAAGGAGCACCCGCTCTTCCCCTGTTTTGCTCTTTTTTTCTCAAAAATCCACACTAAACAATAGTGTTAGTGATCAAAGCGGAGGGTAAAAAGCCATGGAATCCTACGTACTTAACATGCACCGTTAGAGGATGAAAATGAGGAAATTAGAGGGAGAAAGTGCACTAAATTCAAAATTATCATGCAAAAACTATCAAAATGTGCACATGAGTGAGACTAAATTCTCACTCATCACAACCTCAGGTGCAAGTTGGTATTGGAGAAAATTTTGTTATGTTAAAGAACAATTGAAAGCTGTCTTCACACAAACTGACATGAGCTTAGTAATATGAGCACTTATTCTGTTAAAAAGTATACATGAGAAGTTGAAGGGTGAGCAGACTAGTGGTTACATGGGATGTTGTGGTGTGGAACAGGTCGAGTCTTCCTAAGCACATGTTTATCACTTGGTTAGCAGTGTAGGAGAAACTTCAGACAACAGTAAAACTAGCTCAATATGGTATCAATTCAACTGATTTGTGTTTGATTTTTGTGGTAATGCTACTGAAAGTCACTAGCATCTATTCTTCTCCTGTAAGTTTAGTGTTTGGTGTTTGAGACTCATCAAGAGCTGGTTTAATATTAGAAGCACAACTGAAGATATGCACAACATGATTAGAAGAATTCAGAACAGTAGAAGATCCAAGTTCCAGAGACAAGTTATATTGGCTGGTCTAATTGCCTTAGTGTATGTAATATGGCAAGGAAGAAATTTTGTAAACTGGTACCAATGTGTTCCTAGTATTGAAGTTAGTGTTAAACAGATAAAAAACATATTTAGAGCTAGAGCATTAGCAGTAATGCCTAAGAAAGTGTCTAGGAAAGATTATACTTCCTCCGTAACAAAATAGATGTTACACTTTTGAAAACACACTTTTCTAGGCAATTTTTTTGAAGAGGAGAGAGATAGAGAGAAATAAAAAAAATGGGACCCATGTGATAGGAGAGAGATAGCGAGAAATGGTTGCCTAAAAAGGAAGTGTAACATCTATTTTGTTACAACCATATATAGAAAGTGTAACATCTATTTTGTTATGGATGAAGTACTTGGTTTGTAAGTCTGTGAAAGGCTTATAAGTAACTGTAACTAGTTACTTCAATGTTATTACTTGCCTAAAGGTTAAGGGGGTCCAACCTAGTTGGTTTTCCTTCCTTTAGGTTTGGTTTAGGTTGTAAAAGTGTTTCTTCATTAATCTGCTTAATTACATAGCAAAAAAACAATCAAACTATTACGACTTGAGCTAGCAATGAGTCGACCTTGGTTGGGTTCGGGTTGACCAATTTACCTTCACCTGTTTGCTTAGACGAGTTGAGATTGTAAACCCAACCCAACCTATTTAGTTAAACCCAAACTGATAGTATATGGGTGATTGACCCACTAACCTTTTTCAATTGCATTTTTCAATTTTCGTTAACGGCAAACTGATTAGTAATTACTTAAGTATCTCACATTATAAGAACTCTTAAGGGATTCCATATATAACAAGAAGACAAATCCAAATCTAATACAACCCTTTTTATTGTTCATTTAACTTAGAAATTTGGTTATCTGGATGAAAACATAAATAGGTTAGAGGGTCAACCCAACTCGAACCCCACCCATCTAAGTAAACGTGTTAGATGGGTTGAATCCAGATTGGATATTTCAACGGTTTACGTAACTCAACCTATTTAATTAAATGTGTTAGATGGAGTCGACCCATTTAATTATAAAACAGGTTGAAAATTTTGATCCTATTCATTATTATTGGATTGGGTTTGAATTGGGTTCACGGGTTGGGTGGATTTTTTTGCGAGCTCCAAGATTGTGATAATTGATAAACACATTACTGGCTCAGAATGGGACGGTACTTCCCGGATAATGGCGATTGCCTGAATGACAATTGTACTCAAATTACGTAAACATATCGTCCGTGGACCTGTATTTACCCTTAGAATTTACCTAAGTTGCACTTACACTTACACTTACACTTACACTTAGTCACTTGCACTTACTACATCTAGTTAGTTCACTACTCAGAGCACCATAGAATTTGCATAAAAAATGGCTGATTCCCCATCTCACTCTCAAGAAACCAACAAAACTCACCAAGAAAAACCCGTACTCGTAATCCATCGTTTACCTTCATACAATTCCTTCTTCTACGACCGTCTCTCCCCCACATTCACTCTCCTCGATCCCATCACCTCCACTGACTCCGACTCCTACGCAATCCACGCCTTTCTGCGGTCCCACGCCTCTGCTGCGCGCGCTCTCCTCTGCGTGGGGCTCTCTCCGCTAGGGAAGGACATATTGGATTGCCTGCCCTCTTTAGAGTGCGTGCTCATTTCCTGCATCGGAGTTGACCACGTTGATATCTCAGAGTGCCGTCGTCGACGCATATCAGTCGCTAATGTTGGCGATGCCTTCTCTGATGATGTTGCTGATTGTGCTGTTGGATTGATGCTTGATGTGATCCGTCGTATATCCGCCGCTGATCGCTTTGTTCGGGCCGGGGCTTGGCCCCAACTACCTCAGTTTCGTCTTGGATTTAGAGTGAGTGGCCTTGTTTTATTCCATACAAGATACAACTCTTTTTCAGCATTAGATCATTTAATTATTCCATACTAATATTTTTTATTGGTAAAATATTTAAAAGTATAAGGGAAGGGGGAGAAAGATGGTGTCCCATCTGAAAATACTAAATTATCCTTAATGATCTAATGCAATAAAAAAAATTACAAAAGAAACCAATTTAAGAACCGTTTCTCATTTCAACTTGCCATTTTAAATAAGTTAAAAATGGTATGTGCATCAAATATTTCAATCAAAAAATTAAATGGACAAAATATCTTGACCTTTTTTTTAGAAGAGAAGATGGTATACATTCACTACCTTTGATACTCTTTAATTCAGTCAAACCAACTCATTATGTCTATTCTTTTTGTTCAAAATTCATTCACAAAAAATTAATATTAAAATTCACTCACAACCTTTGTTAGTTTTATACATTAGCGAATTAATATATTTAAATTCATCTAACTATTAATCTTTCACATTTTAGTGTAATCATAACTATAGTACGACTGGAGTATATAATAGAATAACAAGTTTTGAAATTAACACACTAATCGCGTGCATATAATTCTAGTAGAGAATATATGTAAATACTGGGGTTGTTTGGCAATCGGCTGTTGGCTGTTGGCTTTTGGCTGGTTTAGTTGGCTTGTTTGACTGGCTGGAAGCATTGGCTGTATGTATTGGCTTTTTGAGTTGGTTGTTTAAGCCAGCTGTTTGCAAAAGTGTTTGGCAAAATTAATTGTGGTTGTTGGATGTTTATTAGAGAGTTTGTGGGCCAACAAGCCAAAAGCCAATCCAAAAAGCTACTCCAGACAGCTTTTTGATTTTGGAAAAAATGCCGCCTTTTCAGCCAACCAAAAAGCCAATAACCAAACACTTTTTTTGGCTGTTTGACCAAATCAAAAAGCCAAAAGCCAATGAAAAAACCATTTACCAAACATGGCCACTATCCAGGGCCGTAGCTGCGGGTGTGCAAAGAGCCCCTCCGCACAGGGCCCCCTGTCCACATTTTTTTGGTTTTATTTCAAAGGGCCTAATTTGAAAAATATGATGCTTTGTAAATAGTAAACGGCAAACGCTCCACATCTTCATCTCCGGACTCCATAATTCACGCTATCCCCTATCATCTTCCTCAATATCTTCCATCAAAAATTCAACCTTCCATATCTTTAACTTTAGTATTGTCATCAATACTTTTTCATAATTATCAAAAATAAAATCAATCCATCATTAGCATTGATTCTCTCTAATCTATGAAAAATTGTGATCCTTTTCTCTCACTAAGGGGAAAGAGGGCCCAATTTCAATTTTAAAACAGGGCCCCTCAAATATCCAAGACGGCCCTGCCACTATCTTCTTAACACAGTTAGGATATATATTCTTTGTAATCCCTATATATATCGATAAATGCATATGTCTCCCGTTATGTCTTCAATTACGGAGATTTACCCAATCCAAGAGATACCGATCCTTGGACTTGTGAATTTTTATAAAATCTCATTACCATTAGGCATTACCATTACCATTTAAGGAGTGATATTGAGTGGAAATTGTAAATTGTGAAGAATATCAAATGTTAAAGGATGGAATTACCATGGTGATGAAGATGAGATTTTACTAATTATACATTATATATGATTTTATTACCATTAACGACATTTAATATCACCTACCAAATGGGCCTTTAGGAGTAATTTCTGTCAATATATCTCTGAAAAATACTTGCTGATTCAGTTCAATAACTAGATAATTGTCAATTGTAGTTGCGTGGAAAGCGAGTAGGCATAGTCGGCCTTGGAAGCATTGGTTCTCGGGTAGCAACGAGACTTATTTCTTTTGGTTGCAGCATTGCATACAACTCTAGGCAAAAGAAACCTTCCGTTTCTCTCCCGTACTATGCCAATGTCTCTGAATTGGCACGTGAAAGCGATGTCCTCATCATTTGCTGCTCGTTAACCGACCAAACGCACCACATGATCAACAAGGACGTCTTGGCTGCGTTAGGGAAGGAAGGCGTTGTCATTAACATTGGACGAGGGGCTCTAATCAAAGAGACTGAGTTGGTGCAGTTTTTGATGGAAGGTAAAATTGGTGGAGCTGGTCTTGATGTGTTTGAGGATGAGCCTAATATTCCTAAAGAACTGATTGGTTTAGAGAATGTGGTTCTGTCTCCTCACCGAGCTGCCTCGACTCCGGAATCCTTTAATGCTGCAGAAGATATTATGGTAGCAAATCTGGAAGCCTTCTTTTCAAACAATCCCCTACTTACTCCTTTAAGTTTGGAGTAGTGTTATCATTTAATCATTGTATCAAATTCTATTGGTACAGAGATCAAACGTTGCTTATTCAACACTAACAAAATGCATTAATACAGGTATAAATAAGCATCTCCTTGCTTGAACATTGACCCTTCTCTTGTTCTTTTTTCTCTGTTTTGGCCAACTATTGATAATCATGATATCCATCATGTATAGATTTCGTGCAGCTACCATGGCAATTAGTTAATATTGCAGAGAATATTGCTGAAAACTCAAGATGTAAATTACTCCACCGGCTTTAACGAAGATGATGCCTGTAATGTAATACAAAAGGTTTCATGAAGTTGCTAAAATATATAGAATCGAAAGGGCATAAACCAAAATTGCATCCGAAAGGGCAGATTTATATGTAAGGCAACCTTAAGGTTTCTTTTGTTCCACGCCGGACCTTGCAGCGTATTGTTGGGAGCCCTAACTGCTGATGCGCCTCGTATCGGTGGCAACCAGAGAAACCTAAAGTAAATAGATTAAGACAACTTCTACTTATTAAACAAGCATGACTTTGAACAGTTTCTTTCGGAAAAATATTAGGTGCTTGCTCAAGAGTAACATATTAGAAGCAGTAGCCAGGGTAGAACACTAGTTAATTTACATCGACATACCATAGTACACTCCATCAACCTCCAGAACATCAATCTGCAAAAAAAAATCTCAAGACAGAAGGAATTCAGTAGTTCCCGGGAGGTTGTTTGTTGAAAAAGTGAGAAGATATCAGTCTCACATTCAGCATAATCATAGTGGTTTTTCTCAGTTTTTTCTTAACTTTGACAGTGGTGGTAACTGGCAAGTAGGGAAATCATTTGTTAATGATCCTAGCAGATACACAAGAAGATAACTCCTATAGTCTACAACTCTACACCAGAGGCCATCCTACACCTGCACACACAAGAGTATAACACACATAACAGAATACCAGACTAACCAGCTTCTTCTATTTCTGTCTTCTGATTGGTCGTAAGATTTTATGCTGTATTCTGATTGAATATGACAGCAAGATGTACTAGTATATTTAGCATCACATAAATAACATAGTTATTCAGACATATTTGTGGATAAGAACCTCCCTTTTAGTTTCTTCTCTCAAATTCTATCTACTGTAAAAATTGTCTTAGTCAGAATTTCAGTAAAAATGAAGTTTTCATTGATTGATGTCAGCTGATAACATAGTATCAGAGCTAGAGCACTTCTTCTGCATCTTTGATCCTTCGCATCTTATTAGATAAGCACTGTGAAAGTTCTCTGATTCTGTTATGAGACTTTTTTCATAATTTCTTGACTCATTCGTTCAATGGAATTTTTGGTAATCTTTTGGTCATCAATCTTGTTATCAATTTCTACAATCAGATTATGTGAAACTAGCTTCCTATTCTTTTAGCTAGTGTATTTGTTGCTTGATTTTTTTCTGAATTTTTCTGTTTCTTTATGACTTTTTCTACAAAGTGTTTGAAGAGCTTCATTCTTCATTGTTTAATCACCTCAAATTTAACAATACCTCCAATTTCTGATCCTACAACTGTTCTTGGAAGATTTATTACAAATATTCCTCTGATGATTCACCGAAAAAACTCGTCAGCAATTTGTCTAATGGAGACGTACAAGTATGGAGACGGGAAAAGATCTGTTCTACTAGCTTTATCACCTAGAAACAAGCTTGTTTTATGTATGGTTCCATCACCCATGGAAGTACCTATTGCTAATGATCTAAATTTGAAGGCATGGCAATGATTTGGTTGTTGGTTGGCTGTTATTTTCTTTAGAAAAATCTATTGCTAAGAGTGTCTAGAATTGTATCTATTTGACTGGTGTCGGATCAGTACTTCCATTATTTGTGACTTCTTAGATACCGTAAAAAGTATTTGAAGGTTACATATATTTGACTGGTGTCGGATCAGCAGTGTTTCACAGAGGACACTAACATCAAAGCTGATATTTCTTGGCCATTATTATTCGTATTTGTAAGATCGAAATATGGTACTTACAGGCACTTGAAGACCAATCTCCTTGATGCTATCCGCGAGTTCTTGGACCTTTTGTGGATCATTTGCTCTTGTACGCATTAGTGGTCTCCGTATTTTATCTAGTGGAAGTTCCAACACCACTGGCCCAACTCGCTGAGTCGTCACAGGAGATCCTGCAAACACCAATTATCACATCATTACTTGCAAGGAGCCAATGAGAATGTAAGAAGAGGGTGAGCAAGAGTAATACTTTAGAGATACCATTGGATGAAGCAGACAGGGTAAAACTTCTAACAATAGCTTGGCCTTGGAGGTAAAAGCTTGCCATCTAGATACTCTTCACTTTCAACATCAGCATCAAGAAATCATTAGCGAAGAGGAGACCAAAATGTGGACGTGATTGCAATTTGAAACACCTTATTTTATCACTTAGCAAAATAATATCTCGAATAATAACATGTGGTATTGTATGAAAAAAGGGAATTATATTTGGGCTCTGTTTGTAATCAGCTATTTTGAGTATTTTACTTTTCAGGTTGAAAACTTTACTTGTGTTAAATTTTTTACAATGTCGTTCAAAACAAATTTTTATTATGTTCAAGATATAGACTATATAATTTACATGGGTGCTACAAAAAACATGGAGATATAATTGAAAGAGCATTAACATGTAAAAAACATGCAAATTGTAAAATACTCCCTTGATCTTTTTTCACTTGTTAGTTGTTACCTTTCATTTTGGCAAAAGAATTTAGGAGATGTGTGTGGAGTGTTGGGGATGAATGGATGATAAAAGAAGTTAGGATGTTAACTTTATTAGTTGATGATAAAAAAGTGCAAATGCCAAACTTAAGGATAAAACAGTTAGGATTAATGTATATTAGGAGGATTCTCTCTCTTTCTTTACATCCATTTTCTATTTTAGGATGATGATAACAAGCTTGTAAAAAAAAGAATTTACCAAAAAAAGAAAGGATCCTAAATGAGAATCAATATAGGGGAACAAATTTCATAGAAGAAAATGTAGCAAGTAAGACTCTGTTTGACAACACATTTAAGTCACCTTAAATGAGTAGGTGCTAAAGGTTTAAGTCACCTAAAATAAATAGTCGTGTTTGGAATAAGAGCTTAAATAATATTTAAGCTCAAAAATTGATTGAAATTGAGTTGCTATCAAATATAGCATCTCAATTTAAGGTGCTGAAATTTTCAGCTACCTTATTAATTCAGCTTCTTTTATGGAAAATATAAATGTAAAAAAAGATGAAGGAAGTCGAATGAGTACCGCTCCTTCCGTTTCTTTTAATTCTTCCTATTTGGAGAAAGAACAAATAGAATTGGAGGTTGTATGTTGAATTGTTTGAAGTATACATTCATTGGGAAATGGGGATTATAATGCTCATTATAATTTCAGGTCCCTCATATACTGATTCCAGTAACTGGGCCAAAGAAAGAAAGGAAAATGAGGTATACTATGTGAGCCACATATTTGAAATTTGGATAAGGTGACTTTAGACTTACCACTTACCAGATACTAGAGTTTGATCTTTCAATTACTGTTTTTTTCTTTTTTTGGACGGTGCATCTTTCAATTTCAACAGTTCTTTCTAGATGAAAAACAAATTACCAATTAAATCAATCAATAGATTGAACCTAACATACAATTAAGAAAGATATTGGCAGAAACCCCAGCTTAATTAGAACCCAATTTCTACCTTTTAAGTTTTACACCCCCAATCAATCAAGTCACGAAAGGAAAAAAAAACACAAGAAACACTTGAGCCATAAAAGGAGTAAATAAATCGCGCAAAATTAATGCATGTATATAGAACAAATACGATGGAGTAGTAGTTCAAGGAGACAGATAGATATTACCTCAGTGTTGATGAAAGATCGAAGAAACATATGGCCAGGGACCTATGCTAATAAAAAAATCAGGAACACTTTTTCTGTTGTAATTATGCATCGGCTAGCAAACTTCATGGAATTTATACTTTTTTTTTTTTTGTACAACGAGAAATCGTACATTAATTAAAAGAGGAAATACATCTGATGAGAGACATTTATGTCACTCATAGGGTAATAATTCGTGCTTAATTAGAGTCGGTTTAGTTTAATTTTCGTAATTATTCTTCTAATTTTATTTCCTTTTTAGTTATTATTGTTTTCTTTATTTATTTTCATTTTATTATTTTATATGTATAGTTTCTCCCCTTGTGTTTGGTTTTCTATGTAGGTAAGCATTTTGGAGCTACGCGTTCGAGTTTTAAAGTTGGGTGGCTTGATTTAGTGCTATAATATAGAGCTTATCCTACAACACACTTCCCACCTATCAATACCACACACCAAGCATAGAGTTGAGCAATTTTGCCAAAATAAGAGCTTTTGGAAGGATTTGTGCACAGGGGTGATATTAAAATGGTCATAACTTTCACTACAAATACTATTTTTCAGTGATTCAAGTTGGAGATGAAAGTTTAGCTCGATAGCTTTCCAACGAGTGGTCACAATCCTGATTCCGCTGAAAAATGAAAGAGATATGGCTCTTTGAAGTCAGGCGCGTCTGCTGGACCGCCCGAGCTATGCCCAGCCCGCCCGAGGGAGTTTCCTGCCCGCCCGGGCTGCTGAAGAGTGGAGCTTCTGCCTCGACGAAGAAGGGTAGCATGCCCCGCCCGGTGGATCAGCATGGGCCCGACCACCTTGCACCGCCCGGGCCTTGACCCAGCCCGCCCGGGGTACCTTGGTCAGACCGCCCGGGCCATGTGGAGCCCGCCCAGGCTGCTGTTATTCGCACGTTTTCTTCGGCTCATTTTGTTTACGACGATGTAATTGAGGGGGAGTATAAATACCCCCTTAGCCCATTTGGAGGAAAAAAAGTTTTATTTTATTCCCTACTTTTAGTTTTAGAATATTTTTAGGGTTTTAGGGAGGATTAGCCTCCATAACTTAGTTTAGGGGAAAAGTGAGAAAACTCAAAGAAAGATTGAAGATTTGGAGATTCAAGGGTGACAACTTGTATTTGAAGATTCAACAATTTATCAATGAGCATTTCTTACTCTCTCTCTCTTCTTTTATTTACTTTATTTTAATTGTTTTCATTGTTTAATCTTCATGTTTAATAGTTAATCTAGATTAAAGTTTTCATCTTTTCCTAGTTTCTTCTTGTTTGTTCACTAGATTTTGTTTTGTTTTTGCTTTAAAGTCTTGATTTTTGGTTTTTGCTATTTTTAGATTGGTGATTTATTGCTAGTTTTTTCATGTTTAGGATGTTTGGTAGTATAATGGATAGTGAGTAGTTCATTAACTAGGATTGGGAGTAGCCCAATCATTAATTCCATCCTATTTTCATGAGTAAAGTTTATTAGGTTGGTTATGTTTGGGATTTGTGCAATTTCAATCATTGATGTTGATTGGTGACTTAGTTGATGTGAGCTCCATCACCTTTTGATCCTTTTTGTTGTCCATTTAATGGTTTTCATTTATGTGGTTGACCTTCATGATTGATTGATTAGTTGATATACATCATTTGTTGATTGTTATTAACTTGGGTTTGATTTCAATTCCTAACTTGGCCTAGTTAGGTGATAACACCTCGAAATATAGGTTTTGTTGCCATAATTAGGACTCTAAACTCCCTAACAACGATTTTAGAGGTATTTAGGTTTGTTTGTTCCCTTTGCATATCCCCAATACATGTCAATCCCTATATCTCTACTCGATTGTTGGATGTGAACTATGATTGTGGTGTTTTCCCATTCCTAGTGCTTTTCCTAATTTGATTTCAATAGTTTATACCCTTAGTTTAACCAAAACTTGATGATTTCTTCGGCCTAGCTTATTGTTAAATTAACACATATTGGTGCTCCTTAGTCCTTGTGGAAGAATGACCCTTGCTTGTCACTTTACTTAGTTTAGTGGTCTAGTTAGGTTTTGTTTGACTTTAGGAGACTAGTAACGACCTAGTTTTCCCATATGTCAAAATGGCGCCGTTGCCGGGGATTTCGGCTTACATTAATTTGTGTTGATTAGATGAGTCTAGGCTATTTGTGAATATTCTTTGTTTTTCTTTGATTTTTTTTCTTTTCTTATTCTTACTAAAAAAAATGGCAAATATCTCTTTTCTTCAATATGAGAATGAGTCCTTTTGGGTTTACTTTGATAGACTTGAGGACTTTATAAAGTACTATGGTTATGGTCTTTGGGAGGCTTGTGAGATTACTTATTGGGGTTTAAATGAACACACTAGAGGAGTGGTTGAAAATATGTTTAATGGTGAATTTCGAGCTATATCTTTAGATGAAGCTTGGGATTTTTATATGTGGTTAGCTAGGGATACTTATGATTTTGATTGTGCAAATTCTCATAATTCATCTAATGTTTGCATGAATTCCTTTGATGAGTCAAATGTTCCCACTAGTGACCCTATTATACGTGATTTTAACCCCCCTCCCTCTTATGCTTATAACAATGATGTGCACTCTAATGTTGATGATATTCATGCTACTTTTCAATATTCATCGAATTTGTGCATGGATTTTAATTAAGTGCCTCATATTCCCGATATTGACTGTCATATGCTTGATTGTAATCCCCCTCCCCAAAATGGTCTCCAAATTATACTCCAAGCACCTCTTCAATTAGGACCGTCCACCAACACCACTAGTCTAGAGAGTATGATGCAAACCTTCATGACTAATCAAGCTAAAGAGACTAGTGAGTTGAGAGAGAGCTTAAAACAAGTGCAAGTTCATAATAAAATGCTAGATACTCAAGTTTCTCAATTGTTGGAGTCTAGGTTGGAGCCTACTTTTGCAAATCAAGAGCAAGATGGATCTTATGATGACCATGATGACATTATTGATGATGATGATGATTCGAGGGATATTGAAGTTGAAAATCAATTGGGAAAGAGTAGCCTAGATCTTGATGATGGTTTTTGGAGTAGTGATGATGAGGAGTATGCTCTTGAGGAGAAAAAGCCCATTTTTGAGGATATTGTTGAAATTGAGGATGTTTATGAGTCTATACATTCTCTTTTTGAGTCTAATGTGTCTTCCTCTAATGAATTGGACCTTACTCTCCCTCCTTGTGCTTTAGAGTACCCATCCTCTCCTACCCCTTCTTGCTTAAGTGAAGATCTTGGTCAATTTGAGAGTGAGATACATCATTTGGTGGTTGGTGATATTTTTGAGGCTTTAGAGGATGAAAAAGATGTTGGTAAGGAGTCATTGGTTGAAAAAGTGTGCGATTTGAAAACTTGTGATATAGGAGAAGCCATTTGCGAAACCTTAGTTTCTATTCCTTGACCTTATATCCTATTTTCAAGAAAGCTTAACCTACTTCCTTCATTTCCATCCTTTTCCCTTATTCACCCAAATTACCTCCATTAGATGAGTCTCCTTCCTCCTTTGCCCTTCAAGTGCCTCATTTGATAAATTTTGAGGAAAATATTGAGATTGCTAAGCAAAAAGAGTTTATCGAGGAGAGTTTGCCGATTTTTCCTTCGTTTTTGTATTCTTTTGATTCTTCTTCTTCCTACTTTCTTGATTCTCCTTTTGTTTCTTCTTTTAGGCACTCCCCTCCTCGATTTTTGCATAGAATTGCACCATACCTTGTGCATGTTCACTCTTTACTTGTTGCATATGGTATCTTCTTTGAAATGTGCGCCAATGCATTTGACAAACTCTTGCGATCTTTGTCGGGATATTTACTAGAAAGGTCATGCTTAGGACCTTAAATAAGTCTTTCTCGGGATGTATCCCGTGACTTATTGCTTTCATTTTTTTTCTTTTAATTTACTTAATCTTCTTTCCTATCCTTGATTTTGATTAAGGTACAAAATTGGAATAAAACTCATTCTCAATAGCACGTGTAAAGCAAATCATGGTTTTGAGGAAGTTGATTAGAAATGGAGAAATTGGGTCAAATACGGGTATTTACACCCACCTATTATCCGGTAGCATCCTTCCTTTTCTCTTTCTCTAATGCTTTATTATTGTGGAACATGTGCTTATTGGTTTGGATGTTCTTTCTCCCCTCCCTCCCTTTGATCGTATCATTCAAGCATTGAGGACAATGCTTTACTTTAGCTTGGGGGAGTAGCTATTCGCTAGCTTGGGGGAGGTGTATATACTTTATTTATTTACTTTTCTCTTTTTTACAAAATTCAAAATCTAAAAATATTTTTTTTTCCTTCAAGTTTTGAGTTTCTCTTTATAAAGAAAAGTTGAAAAAAATGAAAAAAAAGATGTTTGGCAAAATCCAAAAAAATTGAGGAATAAAGAAAAGTACAAAGCATTTTGCGTCCAAGGGAAGATTCTTGATGACAAATTTATGTGGATTCCTTTGATTTGGTCATTTGGGTAGATGAGTATAGGTATTTCCATTGGATGCTTACTTGTATGTGTAATTTGGGGCGATTAGTGATCGATTAATCTTTGGTGCTTGATTTTCTACTTGAAAAAGGCACTCTATGATTCTAAATGTTGTCAAACTTTGTGTTGAAAAGAGTCGAACTAGTTCTCTTTTGGAAGTTGTAGTGACTCTACTTGGATCTTGAAATATTCTTTGGTGCACAAGCTTTTATCGCCGAATAAGCTATGCTAAGAGTTAAATCGATTGTTTAAAAAAAAAAATGTTTAAGTTTTGAGTCCAATAAGTGGAGCCAATGAGCCCACAAGGCATAAAAGCCTATTAAAATCCATTAAATGAAAAGAAAATCGAAAAAAGAGTCAATAAGTGGTAACTACCACATGATTTGAAAAAGTGGATTAGTCGAAATGGTTGAGTGGGAGTTTGAAAATTTAATAAGTAGAGTCTCCCTAGTAATGATGAATGTCATTATGGCTTAAACATTAAGACTCTAGACCCATTGCTCAATCGTTATAATACTACAATCATGGTTTTCTCTTAGCAAAAGTCAAGTTTGGGGGAGTTTATGTGCACTTTAGGTGATTAGGATCAATCTTGGGACCATCTTCATCCATTTGAGAACGATTTGTAACTCTTGAATGCCTTAGTAGACTCTAATTGATGTTTTGAGGCTTTTAATAGTGTCAATTTTGCACCTTAGATTAGCCTATCCCCTATATTCCTAAGTCATGGATACATATTGATGATGGTTATGCTTTGAAAGTTTGCTTAGATCGTCCATCACTAGTGCAAAAAACTTCTTTTGCTACTTAACAAATGCTCCGGTTATTGTATAAACGTAGCATTTAGAAAGTCATATGAAAAAGAAAATATAAAAATAAGTACAAATGCTCCCGTTAATTTAATAAATCGGAGCATTTATAAACAAATGCTCCGTTTGCTAATAAATCGGAGCAGTTTAAGTTTATTTTGCCAGGTAAGTTTTTCACACACCCGCGTTCCCAGTTAACCTCTCTCTTCTAATCCTTATATTCTTCTGATATTCTCTCAGCCTCACACTATTCTTCTGATATTCTCTCAGCCTCACACATTCTCTCTCCTATTGCATTCTCTCATTTCGACCCGCGAAGAACGAACCCAGGAAAATTATTAGGGTTTGAACTCTCTCACTTGGTTACTCTGTCTCTCCCTCTTCCCTTCTCTTCGCACACCAACGCCAACGGCCACCACCACCAAAGCCAACGTTTTCTCTGCGAGTCAGGATTTGTAACTCTCTCTCCGTATTTTCTCTCTCTGCTAAAGTTTTGATTTGTTTTCTCCTGTTAATTACTTCGTTATTTGTGCTTTGAATATGATGTTGATGTTGTTTATTGGAAGTTTTGATCTCTTTCCTCTTTTGCTGCTGCTTTTAGTGATCTTGTGGTGGTGGTGCTGCCGCCGCGAGCCGCCAAAGCTTCGAATCGTCCCGTTCTTCATAAAACAAGTGGCTCGAACTTGTTTTCTTTTTTCGATTTTTGATTGATTTGGTTGATGGAACCCTAGAAATCGATATAGGGATTTTCTATTATGCCTTATTTTGCTCGAATTTCTCCATTGTTTGTGTTTTTTTTTTATGTTGATGGCTAGCTGTGCTGCGATTTATTGTTTAGAATTCTGTAATTTTCTTCAGTTTTCCATCTTTCCTTTAACAAAATTCATCGAAGATTAGATAAATTAATTTGTTTTCGTTTTATTTTGCTGAATAGGTTTTTGTTTTTGTTCTTGTTCCTATCTACTATACTCTCAGGTCCTCTAGTTTCACCCCTCTTCCATTTGTTGTTTCATGATAATTTAGCAATTTGTGACTTTTATTTATTGTTCATTGCATTTCTAGTTTAGTGTAATAGTAGTTCATTTATATAGAACCCTCATGCTTTTTTATTTGATTGGATTATGTGGCGTAGCTAATCATGATGAACTTCAGGAGTAAAATTTATTTGATTTTGTTAATCAGTATTAGAGCAAAAAGATAATTTAAGGTCTTTGCTTGCCTGTCTTTTTATTGCAGGTCATTTTTTTAGAATTGGCTGGAACATGACTATGTTTGGTTATGAAACGTGGCTGAAGTTGTTCCAAAAGTTATTTACTAGGTAAGATGGAGTTAGTAGCTTCTTTGTGAGTCTCTTCCTTGACTTTATGTGGTAATGTATCTAGCTAGCATTACAGGAATCAAATAGAATGAGCGAAGAAAACAGAAAAGTAGGTTAGCTTCTCCCCTTAGCAGTTTCTTCTTTTATTATCAGTCACTAACGAGTCAGCTGGAGTTGATACTGCAGCTGTTATCTCTTATATTTTCCTTGTATTTTGGCCTCTGTAATCTAAGGGTACATGCCATTGTTTTGTTATCTCTTATATTTTCCTTGTTTTGTTGCAGAGTGTTTGATCTTTTATAATTTATTTGCTCATTTTGACTCAATAAGTAGTTGGTAGTCAAATGGCATTTTTTTTCATTTGCTTGTTTATTGATAAGATTTTCGTGTCTAGGTACACCAGCCCGAGTTTGATCCCCATTTTTTTTCTGTTTAGAAAATCCATATCCCTGCCCTTGAAATGGTTTACAATCGGACATCATTGACGTTATGAAAGAATGACAAGAGGTTGGCCCCGTGAACACTATCAGTGGAATAAAGATATTATTGGTGTTCCTTAAGTTATTGGTGTTTCTTACATTATCTAGGATGTCTTCAGGAGGATGATCAAAGTTGGTACAATGGGGCTACTAGTGAACCAAGGTCTGCACCGAAATTGGTGAATAAGCTTCCTCATTTAACAGGTGACGCGATCCTTTTTTTGCTCTGGAGTACCACCTTTATTTTTTTGTATTGCAGCTCCCAGTGATCATATGCAACTTATGTTTTAGAAAAATTTTCAAATACGCACTCTTTTCACTTATGGTGAGAAGTACTCTTTTTGTCCTGCGGTTTAACTTCACATAAAATTGGTACGAAGAATGAGAGTGGTTGCTAAATGTAGAGGAAAAATTTAGAAGTAGGTAGAATGAGAAGGAAAGTAAGAGAAAGTGTTGCAAAAAGAGAGAGAGAAAGATAGACTGGATTGAGATAGACAATTTTTTGCATTACAGTGTAGGATGACCTGTTTAAACTGTTTCAAGTCTCTTATGAGAGGTATGCTGGTAAGATTGAGAAACTTACTGTATTGTTGGAAATTTTACTTGTATTGATATAATCAAGGTAATCGACAATTAACTACCCTTTTTTTTTATGCTTTTCCCTTTTTTCCCCTGACATTTATGATCACTGGCTGCACATATTTGGGTTTCTTGCACATCACTCTTGCTCAATGAGTTTTTGAAGAATGCTTTTAGTGTGGTATGGTATGTCTTGACTCTTGACCCCCTTGGTCTCTAGTCTCTACTAATGGAGCAATATGTCCTAGGTTGCTACATTGGGTGGATGATTCTACCCGAAAATGGTGGGACATCTAAGTCTATTTATTTTTGTATTTTTGGAATTCGAATGCAAGAAATCCTGAGTGATCTTCCTTCTTGGTCTAATTAAAGATTCCATTAGCAAACTTTAAGAAGGAGAGAGAGAGGGGATTAAAAGCTAGCATATAAACCCATTGTCTGCTAGTGTGTTGCACCCAAAACCAAGCCATAGAAATACAAAGTCATGCCTACTTCCTGTATTTACTTGGAATTTAATCTTCTCAAAGGTAGTCATTAAATGTCCCAATAGCATAATATTTGTATGCCTGTGACAGTTTTTTCTCCTACTAGAAGAGATTTTGGCAGATAGCAATTTTGATTCTAGGTGTCTAGAGGTCTGAGAGGGCAAAACAAAAAGATAAAGCTCAGTAATTATAAGAAAAAGCCAAAAAGGTCTGGTACATATTTTATCTTGTCTAGTTTCAATAGTTTAGCCAAAAACCTCTACTCTTTCTTCGACTTAGCTTACTTGTAGTGATTCTACCTCGGTGAGACCTCCGATCCTTGCGGTTCGGCCCTTGCTTACCACTTGACTAGTTTAGGTGAATAGTTAGAACTTTTATAGAAGAGGTAGCAATGACCTATTTTTCCTTGTCAAAGTATTCATCTAACGAAAAAATAGCGGAAACACTTCAAAATGTAAACTGAAATTGGACAAGAGAGCTTTACTCATCTGTAAAATAAGCCAATGAATCTAATAAATATTCATTAAGGAATTTGTAACAAGAAAATCCCAAAGCACAACGATAGATGATGTCTATGAGCAACATTGAAAGAGGTGGAAGCAAGATTATTCCGGTGAAAAGATAACAAATTCAGCCAAGTAAAGCGTATATTTTGGGACTCCCACCTTTTGAATTATTCACCTTTTAAGACCTAACACTTTTTTTTAACCTTTTAGGACCTCATACTAATTTTCTAGCAGCTTTTACTTCTTCCACTTTTTTAAGGCAAAATAATTAACCTTAGTTAATTCATATTTTCTTTCTTCAACTTTTTCTTTTTTCCCATTTACCTCTTTCCTTCTTTGTTATCTTCACAATATTAAGTGAATTTCTAGTTCATCTAAATCTTTCAAACTACCCAACAATGGTTCTAATTTTTTCATTTTCTTTGGCATCGAATATAAATTAATAAATGGAGTATCATAAATTATAGAAAGAAAAGGAATTAATTGAAGATGGCATCCTTCCATCATAAGAAAAAGACAACCCAAGACCAATTTAGTCTAATAATTCGAAAAAGCAATCAATATCATGGAAGATATGAAAATATATTGAACTGGAGGTGATTCCGGATCACATTCCAATCTCTCTTTTTTTTTTTCTGAAAAACGAGAACTTAGTAACTACTTCAAAAAAAAAATTGGTCCTATTTTTCTGAAATTTTCATGATTTGGGAGGAGAGGTTATACATTTTAATTCCTTTTTAAAATTTTATTAACCAATTTATTGCACAAAAAGATTAAAAAAATCCATTTCTTTAAAATATAAAAAATTAACCTTGAGTTTATGTGTGGTTACACTACCCAAAAACATGACATAAGGTCCTAAAAGGTGGAAAAAAAAAAGTTGAGGTCCCCAAAGGTGAAACTTTTAAAAGATGAGTTCCCAAATGTATGCTTTCATATAACAATAGACAAATTAAGACAAAAGGAAGATGAAAAATATATCACTCCAAAAAAAAACTTGAAGCCTTTATACGACAACTGTAGATAGAACATACATACTACATCATCTCTCGTAAAGCAACTCATGAGCCTTTGCCTTTCAGTTGATAACCTGGAATTCCAATAGCTGCATTGCATCAAACAAGGTATCAATTCTACAGTTTTATGAGCATACCCTTTACTACTACATTTTATAAGAATACTCAATGATATTGAAATAAACAATGTTCATCTATTATCGAAAACAAAGACTTTCTCTTCAAAATAGACTTGAAATTTATAAGGATTTATAAAGGCATCTAAATCAAAGAGACGATAATAAAGGTTCTAAACAAGCAAGCACTTAAACAATTAAGCTAAAATCATATACGCCAACCCACCTCTCTGAGTAGAAATATGTCAAAGTTAGCAAGCGAGAAGAGATACAACATTAATAATTCTGAGTATTTGACCTCGAGCAGCATAAGACGCCCATCAATATCATGAGTGACTAAAGCAAGTACATCTGAAATTCTCAATGACTCAAAAGGAAAAGAATATTCATCAGATAGCAGATTTATCATTAATGCAGGCAAAAACACATTGCTTGGCTTTGTTCTCTTAAATTTTGACCTTCTATTTTAGCGGAAGGTTATTTAACCACTAAACAGAAGCTCCTACTTAAAAATATAATATTTGATCTAGTTGACTTCAGCAAGTGTCCGGAAATGTTAAACCCAATGCCGGCCAATATTTGCCAAAGAACCGGCCCGAAACAAAAGTGATGATCCATTCTATAGTGGACTAGCTCTCTGGCAGTTGGGACTCGGGGAATACTTAAAAGGAGGGAGACAGAAGATCTGACATTAGGCACCTTACAAAATTACAGGCCAAGGGAGTAAGCAATAAGCATACTCAGCTTTCAGATATAATCTGGACAGAATCAAATATAATAACAGTCAAAGATTCATTTATATTGCAAGAAGCAACAATACAAAACTAAACTCAGCAAGACTATCTGTGATGATTGATAATATACTCAGAATCCATAGAAGGGATCCTCAGTATCATTTCATAATTCATATAATCAACGGGGAATTTTGAGGTTCTCGTGTGCTGGAGGATTCAGGTCGTCCTTGCTATTTTCCTCTTCTTTGTTTTTGAATAATATCTTGCATGATATCTACATATTAGGCTCATCCTGGTTTGAAAGTTTTGAGTAGTTTTAGTATTTTGCATTTAGTCATCTCGGTTTTTTGGTCTGGATCTCTTTAGTGACTCTGCATTTAGTCATTTGAAGTGGCTATGTGTTGTGTGTCACAACGCACAGTTGTTGCTCTCCACTCTGTTTAATAACTTGGTGTGGCTCATTTATTAGTTTATGTTGATTTTAAGTGCTCTAATAGCAGCTTAGTATATGACTTTTCATTTTATGGCTACTTTTATGCAGTTTCGGCTACTTAGCGTGCTTTTGCTCTGATATTGAAGTGATTCTGGACTTCTTAACTCCTGATTGGAAATTAAACTTGTTGGAAAAGCTGAAGGAGAGCTCTGGATCTATGTCCATGGTACCTACAAAATCTCTGGGTCAGGAAATTAGTCTTCTGAAGACACAGTTGCATATTGGCATCACCTATAAGCTCCCTGATGCTGGTTTGTTTTCTTTCTTCGGCCTAAGTTCAAGCATTTATTTCTCTCCATATACTTATCACACAAGTCACAACTCATAAGGAGCTTAAACTTGAGACTATTGACTATTTCTTAAACTTAGCTTGAGTAGAGCATGACCATATTCATTTATTTTTTGTCTGAGAATTCTTTCTGAAGCTGAGGTATCCCTCCAAAAGCTTTGTACATGTGATTTTCTTTTTATATATCCAAACTATTAATTTAAATGTGTATGATGACTGATTAAATTTTCTTTTCAATAGTTTGATGTCAAATTCACTCCCTGGCTAGATTAGGTTGTGATAGTCTGCTCATCAAATTTAGTCTACTAAATAATCTGGTTGAATGTGGAGGTGATATTGCTACACCTGTACTCTATGATTTCGTCTTTTATTTTCGAGAAATTAGATTAAGAACTGACCTTGGAACGAAGTGCGAGTCAGCAGCGGCGGCAGGAGGCGGTGGCAATGGTGGTGCAGCAGTAGCAACAGGAGATCTAAAGTGAACTTTCTCTCTCCTTGTTCTCAGATCTAAAGGTAACCCTAATTTTGTAGCCTCTTTTTTGTAGATTTCGTATTGCTTCACCCAATTTATTACGTAATAGTGTAAATTCATATACTAATATGTAATTTATTTTGTTGATTGTTTGGAAATTCATGATAGTGGATCAACTGGGTTGCATTAGAACTTTCTATATAAGGTATGATATTATTAACTCATTTTTTCTCTCTTCTTTCTCTGGTAATATTGGATTCATGTCATTCCATCTTTTATGATTTTTTTTTTGTTATGGCTCTACACGTTTAGTTTCTTCTGCTTTTACTTTTTAAATTTCAAATTATGACTTTTAAAATTCAACTTCGAGATATAGAGTATAATCTGTCTGCTTTCTCCCTTGAATAAACCTATGCTCTGAATTAGCCTCCCAATGTTTGCTTCTTTAGGTTACATCATGTTCCTTATGTGCATGTAGTGATGTTCATCATACTGCCTTCTAATAATATGACTTGCAAGAGCCTGAAAATATGAAATTTTGTATTGCCGTCAAATATACACTTGATATTCTGTTTAACCCTTGACGTTCTACACAGATAACTCCTCTCATGCACGCCTCAATCACGACCTTCTTAGCTATTCCGACGCCGAAATTAATGACAATGTAGCCAAAAGTTTTAGCAGGTTTATTAGATTTTGTAACTCGAACTACACTTGTTTTGTAACTAATGTACACTTATTTCATTTTATTAATAATAATATTTTGAATGTGTTGGATGTATGATTTGCGTGTGCGTTTTTTGTATATTATGTAAATGAGAGGAAGACGAGGTGTGTGGTGGTTGAAAGGAGGGGCACCAATAATGTCTAGCATATGTTAGATTTGGTGAGTGTAGAGTGCTGCTGCTGGTCTACTGCCCTATTGTAATAGTGTAAGCACGCTAGCCGCACGCATCTTTGGCAAAGAGGTGAATTTTTTTTTGCTATATGAAATATACAAATGCTTCGGTTGTTTAAGAAAACCGAAGCATTTGTGGGTATAAATGCTCCGGTTTACCATAAAAACCGGAGCATTTGTGGTAATTTACTCATGTAAAAAAGCTCAAATGCTCCGGTTTTGACCACAACCGGAGCATTTGAAAAACCAAATGCTCCGGTTAAGAACCGGAGCATTTGTGAAATGCTCAAATGCTCGTATGACGTCTGCTGCGGGTCAAATACGGAGCATTTGAGGGGTATTTAACCGGAGCAATTGAGCTTTTTTCTACTAGTGCATGCATTGCTTTGTGAACCATATTTAAAGAGATGACTTTGGCTTACTATATGTTTGTGCTTGATTAGAGTTGTGGGTTAAGCCTCTTGGGAAACCCTCGCGAGATCTCACTCGCCCTTTAAAGCGATTTAGGGGTTTAAAGAGCTTGTTGCATGCGCTAAATGCAACCGTGATTCCTACGAAAGTGAGTTAGATTTCTTGCTTTCTAGTTTAGCTTTTAATGAATCTTTTTGCTTTCCTATTTCCCTTTTGTGTCCAATTGTTTTGCTCGAGGACGAGCAAAAGCTCAAGTTTGGGGGCATTTGATGAGAGACATTTATGTCACTCATAGGGTAATAATTCGTGCTTAATTAGAGTCGTTTTAGTTTAATTTTCGTAATTATTCTTCTAATTTTATTTCCTTTTTAGTTATTATTGTTTTCTTTATTTATTTTCATTTTATTATTTTATATGTATAGTTTCTCCCCTTGTGTTTGGTTTCTATGTAGGTAAGCATTTTGGAGCTACGCGTTCGAGTTTCAAAGTTAGAGGGGTGGCTTGATTTAGTGCTATAATATAGAGCTTATCCTACAACACACTTCCCACCTATCCATACCACACACCAAGCATAGAGTGGAGCAATTTTGCCAAAATAAGAGCTTTTGGAAGGATTTGTGCACAAGGGTGATATTAAAATGGTCATAACTTTCACTACAAATACTATTTTTCAGTGATTCAAGTTGGAGATGAAAGTTTAGCTCGATAGCTTTCCAACGAGTGGTCACAATTAGGGGTGTGCACTTTTGGACCGGGACCGGAATTCGGACCGGAACCGGACCGGACCGGAATGGACCATTCCGGTCCGGTCCCCGGTCCACGAAAATTTGGGATTCCGGGTTTCCGGTCCGGACCGGCGGACCGGAATTCCAGTTTTTTTTTTAAAAAATAAAGTTTAAAGGTTAAAAAAATGTTTTAAACTTAAAAAGTTAGAAAGTTAAAACCTCATATTTATTGCCTTTAAAATTATTGCTTTTAGAATTATTATATTTTAATATATTGAATTTATAAATATATTTAAACCTAAGAAAAAGTTTTTTTTTAATAAAAAAATATTAATTCCGGTCCAACCGGTCCAAAACCGGACCGGACCGGAATATTCCGGTCCGGTCCCGGTCCAAAAAAAATTGGATTCCGGTCCACCGGTCCAACCGGTCCGGTCCGGTCCGGTTTGGGACCGGTGCACACCCCTAGTCACAATCCTGATTCCGGTGAAAAATGAAAGAGATATGGCTTTTTGAAGTCAGGCGCGTCTGCTGGACCGCCCGAGCTATGCCCAGCCCGCCCGAGCGAGTTTCCTGCCCGCCCGGGCTGCTGAAGAGTGGAGCTTCTGCCTCGACGAAGAAGGGTAGCATGCCCCGCCCGGTGGATCAGCATGGGCCTGACCACCCTGCACCGCCCGGGCCTTGACCCAGCCCGCCCGGGGTGCCTTGGTCAGGCCGCCCGGGCCATGTGGAGCCCGCCCGGGCTGCTGTTATTCGCACGTTTTTCTTCGGCTCATTTTGTTTACGACGATGTAATTGAGGGGGAGTATAAATACCCCCTTAGCCCATTTTGAGGAAAAAAAGTTTTATTTTATCCCTACTTTTAGTTTTAGAATATTTTTAGGGTTTTAGGGAGGATTAGCCTCCATAACTTAGTTTAGGGGAAAAGTGAGAAAACTCAAAGAAAGATTGAAGTTTTGGAGATTCAAGGGTGACAACTTGTATTTGAAGATTCAACAATTTATCAATGAGCATTTCTTACTCTCTCTCTCTTCTTTTATTTACTTTATTTTAATTGTTTTCATTGTTTAATCTTCATGTTTAATAGTTAATCTAGATTAAAGTTTTCATCTTTTCCTAGTTTCTTCTTGTTTGTTCACTAGATTTTGTTTTGTTTTTGCTTTAAAGTCTTGATTTTTGGTTTTTGCTATTTTTAGATTGGTGATTTATTGCTAGTTTTTTCATGTTTAGGATGTTTGGTAGTATAATGGATAGTGAGGTTCATTAACTAGGATTGGGAGTAGCCCAATCATTAATTCCATCCTATTTTCATGAGTAAAGTTTATTAGGTTGGTTATGTTTGGGATTTGTGCAATTTCAATCATTGATGTTGATTGGTGACTTAGTTGATGTGAGCTCCATCACCTTTTGATCCTTTTTGTTGTCCATTTAATGGTTTTCTTTAATGTGGTTGACCTTCATGATTGATTGATTAGTTGATATACATCATTTGCTGATTGTTATTAACTTGGGTTTGATTTCAATTCCTAACTTGGCCTAGTTAGGTGATAACACCTCGAAATATAGGTTTTGTTGCCATAATTAGGACTCTAAACTCCCTAACAACGATTTTAGAGGTGTTTAGGTTTGTTTGTTCCCTTTGCATATCCCCAATACATGTCAATCCCTATATCTCTACTCGATTGTTGGATGTGAACTATGATTGTGGTGTTTTCCCATTCCTAGTGCTTTTCCTAATTTGATTTCAATAGTTTATACCCTTAGTTTAACCAAACTTGATGATTTATTCGGCCTAGCTTATTGTTAAATTAACACATATTGGTGCTCCTTAGTCCTTGTGGAAGAATGACCCTTGCTTGTCACTTTACTTAGTTTAGTGGTCTAGTTAGGTTTTGTTTGACTTTAAGAGACTAGTAACGACCTAGTTTTCCCATATGTCAACATCCTAATACTAATATAACCCAAACGAAACAAACACATAAACCTAAAGGAGTCTTAAGAGCTCTTACATGCCACCTAATACAGAAATAAATAAAAACGAAACAAAAACGCGTAGAAAGAGGCGCGTCGCTGGCCATTGCTGATGATGATGGCTTCAATCCTCGGATGGCTGATGGATTTGGTTGAAGAAGCGATTGACGATCACGATTTGGACAATGAACAACCGACGGCGAACGTCGCATCTCGCCGTATGAGCAATCCCAACGATCTGTCATCACTTGGGATTCTGAGCTCCTAACCATGTGAGGAGTCACGTTCCATTGTGACTCACGACTCTCTAGCGAGAGTATGTCAGGTCTCTCCATGATGAAGGAGAAACGCTGATGAGTGGGCGTGCTGTAAACCTCCAGAAGCAACTGGGGTAACGCCTGCAGATTTGAAGGTTTTAAGGCAAATACCATGAAGATCAATGCCAAGCTAAAATGAGAGTCAAACAAGTTGAACCCTCGAACACACATCCGGTTTTCAAAACCGGTAAATACAAGTCCCAACCATGAAAGCCGAAAATCACCTCGTCCTGGCTCACGAACATCGTGAGTCACCTTGTCCCTCAGCACATAAACCAAAAAGCCGATATACGCAACTGATACTACTTTGAGCCACCAATCGTGACCTAACTGACTGAAACTTTTCGATGGCCACAACCAACCACCGAGAACAACTCTAACAACCCGAAAACAACGCACTCCTTTTATTTGGAGATTCAACATACTTTTTGAGAGAAAACCTGACTTACCTATTGGGAAACTCCAACAACTGGGGGGAGGGGAAAGGGAAGCCCAACACTAACAGGGGGGAAAGGCTAGGGAAAGGGGAGCCCAACGCTAACCGGGGGGAAAGGGATAGGGGAACCCGGCACTAATTGGGGGGGGGGAGGGGGAAGGGAAGCCCAAAACAACCATAAACCTAACTACGGGACTGTGTTGACACGACATGAGGACGGGGAACAGAGACGGGAACCTTCAATGCAAGCAAACGACAGCGACACAATCTAGGAACATGAACAATCACCACACAAACCGACGCTTGACAGGTGGGAGAAGGGGAAGGAAACCACGACACTAACAGGGGGAGGGAAAAGAGAGACGCGACGACCAAGACAGTGGAGGGGAAAATGACTGGGAAACACGGGAAGGAAAGAAAAGCTAAAGGAAAAATAACCCTGCCACAGGTCGCTACCTGATCGGAGCAAGGAAACCAACACCTTGAACCTGCAGATTACATGTAACCACACGGAGGCGGCGACGGGAGGGGGGATACTCGACCAAAACGACAGCTAACATACAGGGGGGGGGAGGGGGTAAACTTGTCGAACGGGGAAGGGGGAGGCGCGCACCCGGAACACGGGGGGTGGGGGAGGGGGTGGAGAACGTACGCACGGGGAAGGGGAAGAGGACTCCGTCGCACCGGGAGGGGGAGATGGTCCACTCACGAACCACCGAACAGGGCAGGGAACAGGGGAGCGATGAGAGAAGGGTGGGGGAAAAAACGCGGGGGAAGGGGGACTAGAAGACCGTAAGACAAACTACACCTAAACGACGACGGAGGGGGCTCGTCGGCGACTAGGCTGAAGGATCAGCCGCCGGCGAGCCGAGGGGGGAGGCGGCTGAGTTTTTGTGTTTAGGGTTTGGGGGGAGAGAACCTGTAGAGAGAGGCTAGGGTTTAACGTAGCAGACTTAACCTAGAGTATTTGAGAAAGGGGGGAAATGCTTGTTGAAGGTATGGAATTTATACTTCTAAGTTGACCTTTCATGGAATTTTCCTCTCTTGTTTCCTCTTTTTAGTTTGTCCTTTTGTTTTGTTTAATAAGTTAGTCTCTCTTTATGAGAGTTTCCTGTGTCCTGTTATGAGAAGGAAGTCTAGTATTTCCTATTGTGGAGGTCTCTTTCTTCCATATGGGAGTTGTGAGTTTAGTTTATTTATTTGAAGTTCAAGATTATCAACATGAAGGTATTGGAAGTTCGGATGCGGTCAACATGGATAGATCAAGAATGTTCTTCTCCAAACTATGTTAAAATGATAAACAATTCCATTAATAGTTGCTCGAGACAACAAATACAAGGGACTTGGGCCACAATATTTAATCTGGTTCATTGTAGTTTCATCGAAGATGAAGTTGATTGTATCTTGTTTTTCTTTGATACCTATTGTAAATGCCGTTTGGCCTTCAATTAATGAAATTTCTCTTTCAAAAAAAAAGTTGACCTTTCTAAATATCGGAAAAAGTTGGCAAAGACCATCTTAGTTAAACGAGTTTCTGCCAAGTTCAATTAACATGTATACCCTCCATTCCTCAATAGACTTTGTATTTCTAAGTTTGACAATATCTATAAGTAATCAAAATCTTCTAAATTTTTTTCCCGCAAATATTAAAAAAAATAGTCATGTGGGATCTTGTTTGATTCGTTTTAATGTGTACATTACGAAAATCAAACTTTTATAATTTTTTACTAATATTTAATTAAAGATATTAAAAGTAAATCAATCTAAAAAAACAGTTGAAACTTATTATCGTACTTTGTTGCTAATTGGCAACAAAATGAAAATATGATGTAAGACAATTGGTTTCCAATAGCAACATATCAAAAATATGTTGCCTTCATTTGTTGAAATTTAGAGTAAAAAACATAACTTTATAATAGGCAATAGAAAAATAATCTATGTTGCCATTTATCAACAATTCAAAAAGTCGTTGCCAAAATTTGTTTCGATAAAGCTCGAATTTTTGTAGTGATAATAATACTATTTTGTTACTCATAAAATGAAAGGTGTCGAACCCCTGACCTTTTAATTTCTCACTTATTATATAACCACTAAGTTATGGCTTGTGCTTATGACGAAATGCCAACCCCAATCAATATATCCTCTTGATCTATGTTTTTATTAGTGGTATGCACGGGCCCAACAACTAGTTACTATCCAAAAGTTGTTGGATTAGTCTTAATGTATATTTTAAAATATCAAATTTTTATTATCTTTTCACATATATAGTTGATGGTCAAATTTGTGTGTTTTGGCACGCGTGGAAGCTAAGACAAAGTCTTACATATATGGAGCTTGACTAAATAAACGCATAATAGGTTTCATGCTAAAGCCAACTGTCAATAGGTGGAGTATACTAAGAATTGGGGTTGGCTCAAGTGGTGAGTTTTTCCATCTACCCTAGCAAAGTCTAGGGTCAATTCTTACATACCCCCAAGCAATTTGCTTGGAAATTAGGGAGGGGAGAGTATGGCTCTAATAGGCCTCTGGGGAGGCCTTATGCGAGGGCAGCCAAGAGGATTTTTCTTACCTTTTTTCTAAAAAGGTGGAGTACATCATTAATTTCACACTTCCTCCATTTTGAAATAAAGAGAAGTGTTTCATTTATTTCAAAAGGGGGAAGTATGTAACTTATCATTGATTTTCTCCTCTAATATGGGACAACTAATCTATACTAATATATTAAAAGATATTCCTAAGAAATTTTGTGTTCTACGTGGCACTATCTTCTATGGCTTAGCAAATGCTTCATTTCCAAGTCAAACCCTCAATTAAAAAAATAATGTTGTGTAGTTACAAGGTATCGAACACATGACCTCTGAAATGAAAAGTGAAAGCTTAACCATGAATCTAACATAACACCATTGTTTAGTATTTCAAAATAAAATAAATATCATAAGGTCTTATAATTACATCTCATCAAATGGTTTACACAAGTCACTACAAAAAAACACTCGTATAGCGACGGAGTTTTAGAAACGGATTTGTATCCGTTTCTAATTTAGAGACGGAAAATTAATAATCCGTTTCTAAAAAAATATAGAGACGGATTTTAAAATCCGTCTCGAAATTAGAGACGAATTTTAAAATCCGTCTCGAAATTAGAGACGGATTTTAAAATCCGTCCCTAAATTAGAGACGGGATAATAAATCCGTCCCTAAGTTAGAGACGGAATTATAAAATCCGTTTCTGGTGTGTTTTACCAATTTTTCCAAACTTTGTCAAAAAGTTAGATCTAATTTAGAGACGGATTTTGAAATTCCGTCTCTAAATTAGAGACGGATTTTTGAAGTCCGTCTCTAATTTAGAGACGGATTTTTGAAGTCCGTCTCTAATTTAGAGACGAATTTTCAAATTCTGTCTCTAAATTGGAGACGGAAGTCAAAACTCCGTCTCTAATTTAGAGACGGAATTTCAAAATCCGTCTCTAATTTAGGGACGGATTTTTAAATTCCGTCTCTAATTTAGGGACGAATTTTCAAATTTCGTCTCTAAGTTAGTCAAGTAGATATGTTTTATAATGCATTTTCAAATCCGTCTCTAATTTAGAGACGAAAATTTAAATCCGTCTCTAATTTGGACAAGTAGATATTTTTTATACAGCACTTTAGGGACGGAAATTCAAATCCGTCTCTAAATTAGAGACGGAAATTCAAATTTGTCTCCAAATTAAAGACGGATTTTTAAGATCCGTTTCTAATAGTTCTTTCAATTTTTATCAATTCCACACGTAAAAATAAACAAGTAGTACTTGGTGTAGTTGGTATGAGTTTCTCCTTGTGACTTAGAGGTTACAGGTTCGATTCCTACCAACTGCGGTTCTTGAGAATGGGGATTCCCTTTACCCATTTCCACTGCTTACAAGAGCCTTGGATACAAAGCCAGACCGGGTTGACCAGAGTGAGGTTCCGAACCAAGTGAGATTGTGAACCGGTAATAGGTGATTTTAATTAAACCATGCCTAAACTTAGAGCCGGATTTTAAAAATCCGTCCCTAATTTTAGAGACGGATTTTAAAAATCCGTCCCTAAGTTTAGAGACGGATTTTTTTAAATCCGTCCCTAATTTTAGAGACGGATTTAAAAACTCCGTCCCTAAGTTTAGAGACGGATTTTGAAATCCGTCCCTAATTTTTTGCTACGAAATTAGAAACGGATATTATTCCGTCGCTAAATTAGAGACGGATATTTGGGATTCCGTCTCTAAGTTCGTTTAGCGACGAGGACTTTAGCGACGGACATAATCCGTCTCTAAATCCGTCTCTGAGTACATATAGCGACGGATTTTGACGATTGAGACACGGATTATGCCCGTCGCTATACGAGCGTTTTTTTGTAGTGAGTATATACCTAACTTTTTTTATGATAATATCAAGAGACTATTGTAGACATTTAAACTCTTGCTCCAATTCCTTGTAGAAAGTTAAGCTATTGCTTTCATCCCAAACTTTTAAGGGTTTATTTGTCAAAATATCATGCAATTACTTATCATGTCATTACGTCAATTTTTCCTCACTAGACAAAAAATTATGAAAAGTAACAACCGGGGACATCAGCTCGGGATACTCACTAGTTCAAATAAAGAAGTAGGGCTAACTAGGGGTGTGCACAAACCGGTCCGGACCGAAATTTGGACCGGACCGCCGAATATCAGGATTCCGGTCCACCGGTCCGGACCGGTTGGACCGGAATTTCTATTATTTTAGTAAAAAAAAAAAGTTTATATGTTACAAAAAAATATTAAAAGGTAGAAAGTTAGAAACTTAAAAACCTACTATTTATTCTTTTAGGATTATTGTTATTAAAATTATTAATTTTTAATGTATATAATTTATAAATATATTTAAATAAAATAAAAAATATTTTTTTTTTAAAAAAAATATTCCTGTCCAAGAGGTCCAGGACTGGACCGGACCGGAAAAATTTTGGTCCGGTCCGGTCCCGGTCCAAGAAAATCCCGGATTCCGGTCCACCGGTCCGGTCCGATCCTGGACCCGTGCACACCCCTAGGGCTAACACTATGATTCGTTCTTCTAGTTTGGCCAATTTCATTGGCATATCTTTAATATTGTTAGTATATTAATGCGTGTGTTTGGTTTTCATAACTAAATAATGGACTGTTTTGAAAAATATCGGACCTTTTACTAAAGGGTTCCCGCGTGATTGTTAGAGAAGGAACAATTGCCAACCACCATTCTTGTCCATAACCCCATGCCTTTCTTACTAGTTAGTTTAAGGACTGGTGAGCACACTCCATCACGTGATGAGCTAGCTTTCACATTTGCAAAATTACATCTACTTATCTTTGCAATCTAAGAGTCTCATATAAACGTACTTTTCCCTTGTACTGATAGATTTGGAGTTCGTACGTTACAGCGTAAAAATATTCCTCTTATGCTTTAGTCATGCCTCATTTTTGTTATAAAAAGGCTACATCACATCTCACATAATTGCCATAACAATATCAAGAAAAAAAAAATTTAGGTAGATTTTTTTCGGAACCCGTTTATAAATCTTGATAATATCATATCATCAATTATATTATTGCTTTGTAAGTTCATAGTTATGACGGCCACAATTGCTTCTTCAAGGGTTGAGACCCTAGCAAGCAGTGGCATTCAATCAATCCCTAAGGAGTACGTGAGACCAAAGGAGGAGCTAATCTCTATTGGTAATGTCTTTGAGGAGGAACAAAAAGATGAAGGATCTCAAGTTCCAACAATAGACATTAAAAACATAGCGTCGGAGGATCCAAAGGTTCGAGACAAGGCGATCCACGAGCTCAAAAGAGCCGCCATGGAGTGGGGTGTCATGCACCTCGTAAACCATGGTATATCTGACGAGCTCATTGATCGCGTTAAGATGGCCGGGGAGGCATTCTTCGAGCTCCCTATTGCGGAGAAGGAGAAATATGCTAATGATCAAGCTTCAGGGAATGTCCAGGGGTATGGAAGCAAGTTAGCAAATAGTGTTAGTGGGCAACTTGAGTGGGAGGACTATTTTTTCCACCTTAGTTTTCCCGAAGATAAAAGGGACTTGTCCGTTTGGCCTAACACTCCGGCGGATTACATGTAAGCTTTACTTCTAAGGTCTTTTTATATTTTGCCTACTTTAAATTTACCAATCACTTGGTCCTAAATTTTTTGCTTTGATTACCTCTAATATGGTATTGAATACATGCTAAATTTACGATGTATGATTGCATAAACGTTTCTTCTGATCTATTAAACTTCACGTAGGTACTAGTCATTGTATTACAATCGTCCACAATGTAAATTCATTCTATACATTCTTATTAACAAGGAAAATTTGCCAAAAAAAACCTTTTAAAAGTTCAATTTTGTGAAAAAAAACCTTTTAAAGCATTCTTTGAAAAAAAAAAAAACTACAAACTTAAATTTCCTTGCAAGATGAAACCTACTCCCATTTTTCTGGCAAAATCGTCCACAATGTAAATTCATTCTATACATTCTTATTAACAATCACCTTCATCATATTATTGACAGTCCTGCAGTATCAGAGTATTCCAAGGAACTAAGATCCTTAGCAACCAAGATCCTTTCGGCGTTGTCACTCGCATTGGGATTGGAAGAAGGAAGGCTAGAGAAAGAAGTAGGAGGCTTAGAAGAGCTTCTCCTACAGTTCAAGATCAATTACTACCCAAAATGCCCTCAACCAGAGCTAGCCTTAGGAGTTGAGGCTCATACTGATGTAAGTGCCCTAACTTTCATCCTGCACAACATGGTCCCTGGCCTTCAACTGTTTTATGAGGGCAAATGGGTGACTGCAAAATGTGTCCCTAATTCCATCATCATGCACATTGGTGATACTATTGAGATACTCAGCAATGGAAAGTACAAAAGTATCCTACATAGAGGGCTTGTTAATAAGGAGAAGATCAGGATTTCTTGGGCAGTTTTCTGTGAACCACCAAAAGAGAAAATCATCCTTAAGCCCTTGCCGGACCTTGTGACAGAGGAAGAGCCTGCTCGGTTTCCGCCTCGAACGTTCGCCCAGCATGTTCAATACAAGCTCTTCAGGAAGACTCAAAATCTTCCAACTGAAAACATAAATTAAGTTGATAATTGTATGACAAGAGATCTAAATAAGGATGTCCTTAACTCTTTCCGATGGCTGTTATTCTACTTGTATCCTACGGTTATATTATAAATATTGATAAACATGTTGTACTTTGTGATATTAATGTATGACTTGGTCATGCATAATGTTCTAATACTTCGTCAATAAATGTTCTGAAGTCTGATTCCTTCCTAGTTTCTCAATCTTTCATTAGTTCTAATTTACTAGTACTAAGAAATGTAGATTAGAGATCTCAAGTAGCTTTATCAAATAATATTGCAAGTAGAGCTGGCAGTCTCTGACACGACTGAAATCGACACGAACACGAAGTTACTGAGGGAAAACAAGAAGTCGACACGACACGACATGAAACCAACCTGTTCAAATTACTTCGTCATATTATGCAATTATCCTATCCTGCATTTTACATAGTTGTTGATAAAATTTGTTGATAAAATTTGTAAACAAATAAAACGAAATGAACACAAGACCAAATACGAATACGACCCGAAACGACATATTTGCCACCTCTAAATGTAAGTTGTAATTGGAAGTGGGTACTGGGTAGTGGGCTAAAGGAGGACAAAACAGAGAAATCAATTTACTTTAAAAAAATAAATTAAAAGCTAGTGGTATAAGAATACGGATGAAAAAGAAAAAATAGGTAGAATATAACATGATGAGAACAATCTAGTATTTATTAAGCAATACTCCTACTTCTAAAGATTGCAATTTTTTTATATCAGGTACATCTTTACTCCTCCCTCCGTCCCACAAAATAGTTCTCATTTCCTTTTTTTCACGGTAATTTATGCAAGTAGAACCTAAGAGGAATAGTAAAGATTTTTTGTTTATTTAAATAAATGTTGTATGGGAAAAGATGATTTTAGGAGAGAGAATGGAGAATAATTGGTAAAAGAGCATTAATTGTAACACTTGGGTTGAATAAACAAAGCAAAAAACAAAATTCAAGAAGCAAATAAATGATGGGACACGGTTTTTCTAGACAAATTACGGAAAAATGTGGAACTAAATATGGAAATGAGAACTATATTTTGGGACACCCAAAATGGAAATGGGAACTATATTTTAGGACGTAGGGAGTAATATATTTAAAGAGGTTCCTAAACAAGGAAGTGTGCCACGTGGTGCTCTGCCTTGGAGTATTTACTTCATGTACTCCACATACAATAAAAAAAATTATTTGAGTGTTTCCTTTTTTTTTTTTGAAACAATTTGAGTGTTTACTTCATGTACTCCACATACAATAAAAACAATTAGAAAATGCATGCTATGAGATTTGATACCATGAGGTCATGACTTCAAATTTATAAACTTAACTTTTAACCACTAAACCAAGTAGTGTTTGGTGTTATAATTTTAAAGTAAAATATTAATAAATGAAAATTATAACTACCCGGGACATAACTCAGGCCTAGAAACTAGTTCCTCCAATACGATGGAAGAACACGTTAAGATCACGTAACAGCTGAAAAGATGAACTCAAACTTACCTCCAACCATTAATGTCAAATTCATCATTTAATTTAGCTTTAATCTAGTTGTATTGGAATAATAGGTCATTTGGGACCAATAAGGTTTGATAATATGTAGCTCTATTGTTAATTTGTTCACTACGAAAAAGTTGCTCAATCTTATCACTGGGTCAGAAGACGTTGATTAAGGTTCAATTCAATATTTGATTTCGGGCCTAGAATTCTAAAGCCCAACCAGCCCAGATTTTAAGGCCCAAAACGCCACTGTCGAGCCAACATCAACTCTATATAACCAATCTAACTATCTAGTGAAATTGCTCTCAACGAAGAAAGGAAATTTTGTTCCCAATTACCAAATTTGCATCCTTTTTTTTTTTTTTTAAACAATGACCTAAAAATTTTCTACGAAAAATTGAATACCTTATATGAACTTTTTGTTCTATTATCACTACCTTTTGGGGGAAATTTTCATAGAAAATGTTATCATTCGTGAATTTTCAAAACACGATTCAAAAAATAGACGATACAAAATTTTAATTCAAGAAGAGAAACACTTGTAACGAGCCCTATTGACAGGATTATTTCAATTTATATCCATAAAGGGTAATGATATACTAGTAAAAACTAAAAGTTTATACTACTCATATAAGGTAGTTGTTTTCTAAACTCGAACATAATGATACAAATTTGGTTGTTTAAACAACTTTTCTAACCAATAAGGGCATGTTCTCCCCATCTTATTTTCAGTTCAGTTCAGTTGCTATCAGTTCAGTTTAATTCAATTCAGTTCAGTTCAAATCCTAATTTATTTCTCTGATAATAAAACAATAATAATAATTATTATTATTACAATTACGATTATTTTATCATTATTATTATTATTATTATTATTATTATTATTATTATTATTATTATTATTACTATTACTATTATTACTATTACTATTACTATTACTATTATTAATATTAATATTAATATTAATATTAATATTAATATTAATATTAATATTAATTTTAATATTAATATTACAATTACTATTAATATTATTATTATTATTATTACTACTACTACTACTACTACTACTACTATTACTACTACTACTACTACTACTACTACTCTTATTACTATTGCTTTTACTATTATTATTACTATTAATATTAATACTATTATTATTATTATTATTATTTTTAATATTGCTAATTATTAATTTGCTAATTCTTTTTTTCTATATGATTTTGCTAATTATATTGAAAATGATAATTCAAGCCTAAGAAGTACACATTTCAATAATATTTGTCATTTTTAACAGATGACAACAATAATACTATTAATAATAACAACAATAATAATACTTGTCATTGTTGAAATGATCATATTTTTTAATACACGTTTTGATAGTTGAACTACTAGAAAAAATAATAGTACTATCGAACATTAACTAGTTTTCATAATCGGTTAATTCTTCGTCTTCTTCTTGTCCATAAATTTGCTCCATCACCTCGGGATTATTCTGCATTGACTCCCATATTTCTTCAGTTATTTTCTGTCGTACACTATCCATAGCTATTTTTCTGTTATCATCGTACATATCATGGTCAGCTCTTTGTTCCATGACTTCAATTTGGTGCGTGAAAGAAATCCCTAGATCATGTAAACAAATAAAATTGTGTAGATTAAAACAAGCGACGATAATTTTCAACTGATTAGCCTCGTCCATTTGCGGCATCGATTTTAGAACCTTCCACCTATTTTTGAGAACCGTAAAAAACTCTCTCAATTACATTTCAACAAGAAGAATGTCGGTAATTGAATTGCTCATACATTCCTTATGGTGGAGTCCCTCTTCTGAAGTCAGGCAAATGGTACCTCAACCCATGTCCTAGATATGGACTCAAGTACCCGAGTGTATTAGGATACGCTGAATCGACTACATAGTATTCTCATGTACAACAATTATAATGTTAGTTTGTTAAAGTAATGTATTTTCCCATATTATTCATGGCAATATAAGTTAGCTAGTACCAGACAGTGGATGAGGGAATCTCATTCTAGCATCTCCTAAGCTTCGCCTCCATACGTTTGTATCATGTGCATTCCCTTTGTAGCCCACATTGATGTGAGTAACCAACATGTTGTGTGAACACACAACCATCACATTCCATGTTTTGTCCCGTGACGATCTCTAAATGCCCTGCCTACATCATCTGCAACAATTGATTGTATAAGGGTACCATTTATTGCACCAACACAATGCTAAAAACAAAAGTAGATCGTCATTACATTGAGACTATACATGTTGAAATTAGATTATGTTAATTAATAATAAATGTCATCGAATGTAGGATAAATAACTTAAAGAAAGGCCAAGTATTTGATGTTGCTTTGAATTTCGGGAGGTGTTTCATACAAACTTTGATATGGTCGAATTATTTGACTCGACAATGCTTCCAAATTCCAATGCTTGTAATACCTTTTTGAAATACTTCGAAATAGTTGATGTTGAGTGTTGAAATCTTTCAGCAGTATTATGAACAGAAGCAGGTTTGGCCAGCACGTACAAACCTAACCCAAGTTGCTCTTCAATGCTTATATATTTACCATCTACTAGGAGTTGTTGTGCTCTAAGTATATTAGCAAGACTTATAAATATTTATCTATTTAGCCGAAGTTGTTCTTTACACAAGTTACGATGGCCTGTCAACATCCTATATGTGAAATGATGCCCCGGTTCTCCCCCCGAATAATCCGTTCAACTTGGGTTGTCAATCTCCTCAGCTCATGCAATGTTATACGCGTCAAACTTTGTTACACCAAATCTTCATCCATTCTACATAGGCACATATACATTTAATGCAATTTGATTTAGACAAACATATAAAATACGATAATAACTAAAAGTTCCAGAATAAGTTTCACATATAAAATACGATAATAACTAAAAGTTCCACAATAAGTTCCACATATAAAATCCTCATAAACATAAAATAACTAAAAGTTCTAACTTAAAAGCAATCTACCATAAAGTCACACAATTTTAACTAGATTATCCTTCGCAACCATCTCGGTCATAAAACGTATTATCATCATTCATAGGCATCTCGACCTATAGAGATCATCCGAAAGTGCACAATGCTTCCTCAAGAAATGAAGTCTACCGTTATGATTACGCAAAGAGACGAAAAGATCGATGGCACCCGGAGTACTGCGAAAGCTATCAAGAATATCCACAACAAATTCATCCCCATACTTTGCAGCAATCCCCATGGACTCCAATATATCATAAACTTCATCAAATCTATTTATGGGTTTAGGAGATTGACTCACAGAGGAATTCCTCATAATATCAAGACATGTATCAATATCATCAGCCCTTGTACTTTTCTTGGGCATGCTACTAGTTTCACCGCTTTTACGCTTTTTAGTATCAATAGCGATAGTGGGAGACTTGCTTTCATTCTTGTGGGTTTGAATATCATGAATATCATTAGGTGGAGCGTCTTCAGAGTCACCATAACCTTCAACTTGAATAGTGAATACTTCCTTTCCTTTGGCGGTAGATGCTGGTGTATAAGATCTATCACCCGTTGCATAACCACTACGCAAAATTTTATCCCATTCAGCCTCATTCGGTAATAGATTCTTAAGAAACACGGTTGCTACGGATTTGTAGCGCTGCAATAAGATAATATTGCAAAGAAAATAAATAAGTTGAAGAAAACACTAAATGTAAATATTATACAAAATAAAAAGGAAGAGCATGGATGAAAATAAATAAAATACTATTGAGTGTAACGATTAGTTAACAAGTACCTTAACAAAACCCTTCCATTTTTCACTTTCCACATCAACAACAGGACAACCATTTTCGCTCCATCCGATACCAGTCCACTTCTTTAGTTCATTCCAAGCCCTGTGTCTATCTTTCATATTGGTGAACCAATTCTTAACAGAAGTTGATGTATAATACTTTCCTGTTCGGGTGTTTAATGTTGTAGCAACAAGTTCCCAATCAGTTTTCCCACCCGCGGGGGAGATATGTTCAGGCAGGATTTCTAGAAGTATGGTAACAACATCCATAGTGAAAGACGCCCTTTCCTTACTCATTGCAAACTAGATATTTCTAAAGGAGGATAAACAATCAAAAGTAGGACTGATTCAACATCCAACAAGTGAAAAAAGCAATTAAAAATAAACTAGCTAGAAAATAACTCACCTTTACTAAACATTTAAACCTTGAATTAGGGATATATAATAAACTCATAAACAAACCTAATCATGATGCTAACTCAAATAGTCATACAACTGCAAATAAAAATTACTACTTTATAAACAATAACATAAAAACTATTCTTTCATAAAAAATAAATACTACCATATAATCATAGGTATTATAAGTACTACCACATTATAACACACAATTTTTGTTCCCTAATCATGATTCTAAGTTGCATCATGCTCCGGAATATATAACTAAGCATATTAAGCGTGAATTACACACAACTATGCACTAAAATTTTCCTTCTACAAATCGGGCATCTAAAACACATATTGAGTAATAATTAATACTCAATTCACATCAAATTACTACTTAGATACCTACAAATCAGATTTAAAAGTAATAACATAATCTGATTTTTATCCTCTTTGAGCACTAAAACCCATTCAACAATTATTCGAAACTTTAATACTTATACCTTTATAAAAAAAATCCTTTTAATACATGTTTTTATACTAGTATAATAATAATAAAAAAAAAATCTGAAATTGATTAACAAAACTCAAAACATCATTTTTTTCTTCTTCAATAACATGCACAAAACAACAGCACTGTTGTTTCTCGCCGCCAAACATACAGAAGGTTTAAGAATTTGGTGATGCATGATAATGAGTGATGATGTTGTTAAAACTTTAAAAGGTTATCTCTGACCCACTTTCGATAACCAGACTTGAAGTTAATCAGTGAACAAGCTGAGACAATCTAAACAACCTAAACTCAACCTTATTTCGACATGTTTATCTTCTTTTCATGTATTTTGAGCATAATCCGAAATCAAAACCGAACCCGATACATTGACCCGAATTGCCACAAGTCTTTCCAGTTGACCGGCATTGCACCCTCCTTTTGACCATATCATAAACACTGATTCTTTTATTCCCATAACAATGAAAAAATAAAATTCTTGAAGAAAAAAAAAAAGGAAAGGGAAAAGAACGAGTAATCAAGGCCATAATGGATTTTGAATTGGGCATAAAGAAAGAAACAGGGGGTGAAGTGTATACTTCAACAATGACTATTATGAGAAATACAGAAGAATATAGACAGTAACGTAAGTTTGTACATGCAGAAACTCAACTCTATCCTTTGGATACTAACTCAACTCTATCCTTTGGATACTTTCTCTAGCAGCAATTATTCAACGAAACTGGTACAGCAGCTCTATAGTCGTATACTTCCAAGCCTCATGTTACAAAAAACAACGAAACATTCACACTCGACGCTTCCAATCAATAATGATTTCAGTATAGTAATCAGAATTAATGGGACTTGATCACTTAATTAGTTAAAGGTTTGGTAATGAAGATGGTTTGCTACAGGTGGATTTACGGTGAAGAAGATGATGCAACAATTTTTTCTATTTTTTTTTTTCTTTGATTAATTGATGACAAAACAACACAACTAAATTCAATGAATTCTCCTCAAAAAAAAAAAAAAAAATTCAATGAATAATAACTAAGTGAATAATACCTGCACTTGGATGAGATAAATAATCGAATTGAAGAAGATGAAAAACAAAGAAGGTGCCGCAATTTCTAGAGGAAGAGGAAAACAATTCCTCTAGGTTTTTTTTTTTTTCTTTAAACGTTACAGTAGTAGGAGAGAGGAGTATCCCCAAAAAAAAAAAAAAAAGTAGGAGAGAGGAGTAAGATAGTTTTGTTTATAAAACTAATTAAATCTAGGTTTAGTCAAACCCTAACTAGAAAGGGAAATTTTATCATTATTATTACTAGTTAGTATTTTATTATTATTATTAGATAATTTATTATTATTATTTAATAACTTATTATTATTTTATTTAATACCTTATTATCATGAATTTATTATTAATTAAATAATATTTTTATTTTTATAATTATTATTGAATATTAACATATTATATTATTAAAAAATATTATTATCATCAATTAATGTTTATTATATTATATTATACTCCCTCCGTCCCATATTATAGTGCCTATTCTGTTTTTGCACGGGTATTAAGGTCAATAGAATCTAAGAGGAAGGTAAAGAGTGTTTGTGTATTGAAAATAAATTTTATGGGAAAAAAAGCTGATTTTAGGAGAGAGAATGGCAATAAGTTGTGAAAGAGCATTAAATGCATGACTAATTCAACCCTTGGGTTGAATAAACAAAGCAAAAAGTTGTTTCCAATAAGCAAATAAATAATTGTGGCACAATTTTTCTAGGAAAATCATGGAAAGGTGTAGAATCAAAAAAGGAAACAAGAATTAGATTTTGGGACACTTTAAAAGGAAAGAAGCACTATAATATAGGACGGAGGGAGTATTATATTAATATTGTTATTACTATTATTTATTTATTAATTTATATTTATTAATTAATTATAGCTTAATTATTATGATTACTATTAGATATAATTTAATTCAATTCAGTTCAAGGTTGCAATCAGTTCAGTTCAGGGCCCGTTTTCTTCGGCATAAACAATTGAACCGAGGCGACCGAAGTGATTGTAACCGAATTGAACCGAACGCCGAAGCGAATTAAATTATAACTAATAGTAATGATAATAATTTAGCTATCATTAATTAATAAATATAAATTAATAAATAAATAATAGTAATAATAATATTAATATAATATAATATAATATAATAAACATTAATTGCTGATAGTAATAGTTTTTAATAATATAATATGTTAATATTCAATAATAATTATAATAATTAAAATATTATTTAATTAATAATAAATTTATAATAATAAGATATTAATAATAATAAGTTATTAAATAAAATAATAATAATATATGAAAACTAGTTAATGATCGATAGTACTATTATTTTGCCTAGTAGTTCAACTATCAAAACGTGCATTAAAAAATATGATCATTTCAACAATGACAAGTATTATTGTTGTTATTATTAATAGTATTATTGTTGTCATCTATTAAAAAGTATGTACTTTGAACAATGACAAATATTATTGAAATATGTACTTCCTCTATTTTTTTTTTATCATTCTCACTTTCATGTGTGCTTCTCTCAATACACTTCTTTAAACTTAAATATCTTTCATTATATATTAGTAAAAATTATAACGATTGAATATTAATAATGTACTAATTGAGACGAATCAAACAAGACCCAACATGACTATATTTGAATAGTGTCAAGATTCCAAGTGAGAAAGATTAAAAAAACAGAGGGAGTACTTCTTAGGCTTGAATTATCATTTTCAATATAATTATCAAAATCATATAGAAAAAAAAGAATTAGCAAAATAATAATTAGCAATATTAAAATAATAATAATAATAATAATAATAATAGTAATAATAATAATAATAATAGTAAAAGCAATAGTAATAGGAATAATAATAATAATAATAATATAATAATAGTAATTGTAATAATAATATTAATATTAATATTAATATTAATATTAATATTAATATTAATAATAGTAATAGTAATAGTAATAGTAATAGTAATAGTAATAGTAATAGTAATAGTAATAGTAATAGTAATAGTAATAGTAATAGTAATAGTAATAGTAATAGTAATAGTAATAGTAATAGTAATAGTAATAGTAATAGTAATAGTAATAGTAATAGTAATTGTAATAGTAATAATAATAGTAACGGTTTTTTCACCATATACCCCCGATAAATTGGAAAATTCACCATATACCCTCAATGTTTCAAATATGCACCATATACCCCTGAGTTTTCGAAAACGTTCACCATATACCCTTGACTTTTCAAAATTGTTCACCAAATACCCTTTTTGGTAACGGGCGTTAAGTCGACGTTAGAGTTATTTACAATTTTGCCAACCCTAGTTCTAATCTAACTCTAACCCTAATCTAACTCTAACCTTAATCCTAATCTAACCCTAATCTAACCCCTAACCCACTCTCCCCTCCCCTCCACCCCCCCCCACCCCCACCCCAGCCCCCACCCCCACCCCCTCTCCTTCCCCGTCGCCTCCCCACCCCCACCCCCTCTCCTTCCCCGTCGCTGCTCCCCCACCCCTTCCCCTCCCCCTCCCCTTCCCCGTCGTTGCTCCCCTCCCCCTCCCCTTCCCCGTCGGTTTCCCTCCCCCTCCCCTCCCCTTCCCCGTCTTGCTCCCCGTGGATTTCCCTCCCCGTGATTTCTTCTCACTCCTCCCCTGTCGTTTCCCCCTGCCAGCCGTCAGATCTCGGACTCCGTGATTTCTTCTCACTCATTGTAATACCCCGAACTTTAATATTGTTTTATTAGCTACTAATTATGTTTATTAGTATAATTACGTCCTAAAATTTTTCAAAATTATTCTGATGAAGGTTATTTTCTAAAATAAGTATAATTACTTTAATGATATTTATTATGATAAATGATTTTATTTACAATATAGTTTATGACTTTAATAGTTAGATAAAAATCAAAGCTAAAACACTTGAAAATAGCAAAGTTCTGACATTCAAAGAAAATAAGAAAGAAATAGGGATGAAGAAAACTGATGTTCAGCTTCTCAACCAACCACCACCCTCCCTCTACTCCCTCTTTACTCCCTACTCTAAGCTTCCCTATTTGAACCACCATCCATCATCTACTACCTCCATTAATGTCTTCAAGTTTTTTTTTTTTATAAATGCTCAGTAATTGAGCTTTGAAATCTCACAACAACAACAAAAAATCACAAAAGCTTCTCCTCTCTCTCTCTCTCTCTTCCCTTTGCTGCTGCTGCCGTGTCCCCTCGCCGGCGTTCGAGCTCACCGGAGTTCGACAAACCGACCCAGCTCTCCTCCTTCCTCCTTTCTCTCTCTCGACCTCCCTTCCTCTTGCGCCTGCTGCGCTGCGGTTGTTCTTCGTCGCTTGTTGTTGGTCTCGCTCCCGCTTTCGCCGCCGCCGGAGCTTCGAGGACCGCCACCTCCCCGCGCCGCCCGAGCTCCGTCACCCTCCCTGTGTTCGTCCCCCGCTCAACGAGAGCGAGAGGTACTACCCCCCCCCTTTTCCAAATCAACTTTTCTACTCTGTGAAATTGCATAATTTTAAAGCTTATAATTGGTAAATTCTGAAATTTAAGGTTAATATAATTGCTTGATGTTATGGTTGATTGTCTGATGTGTTCCATTCCCTGCTGTTTGGATATTGGGATTTAAGTATTGGATTGAAATGCATCAGTTCCTGGTTGAATTAACCTTAATTGATGAATAATTATTCTTTTGATGTTGTTGGGTTCCTTGAATTTATGAACGAAGAATAGTAATTTTGATTATGAATTGTGAAGGTTTAGTGAGGTATGTGATGTTGAATGTGGTTTGGAGGTTCAAATTGAATAATGTTGTGTTTGATTATTGTTGGGGTTGTCGTTGTTTATGTTGAGGGTGCAGTGAGTATCAATTAAGATTTTAGTCATTACGAAGCTTAATGTCATATTTGAATTAAAGATAATAGTAATGTTATATATAGAGTTAAATTATAAATCTATGATACGTTATTAATTCATTGATGCGTCAAAGTATTGGATGAGTGAATCTCACATTAACGTTGTGAATAGAATTCTTTTAACTTACTATAGCGAGATGAATCTTGTTCTTATGAATGACGAGTTATGAATTATATACTAAGGAATGATTCGTTTGGTGTTGTGTCTATTTGGAATATAACGAGAAGTTCTCTAATTACCATTGTTCAACTTACTAGAGTTAGCTTGATATATGTCATTTAATTAATTCTAATTGAAGAATGTGAGTAATATGGTGGAAGTAATTATAATCGGTCTATGAAGGTTTTACATGTAACCCTGTGAGAGAACTATCACCAAATTACCTTATCATTATAGCTTAAGTAGTTGGAGATGATTGTGGACTTAAGCAATATATGGATTAGTTAGTATGTGATGTGGAGATGTCTTAGTTTATATAATGATCTGTTTAGACTCTTAAGAGTAAATTACTACGAGTTTCTATTCAAGTATTCTTACTCACGGGTTGACAAAGCAATAAGGTATTAAGGTATAAGTAATCTAACGATATACCCATTGAATGACTCTTAAACGATTTAAGATACGAAAATACTGCTATGTTCTGCTATGCTTCTGATATGTTTCTGTTGTTATTCTTAAATGTACTTTAAGTTATGAGACATGCTTATGATTACTTTCCATGATTAATGATATGTTTTGCATATGGATTGCGGGAAATGAAATGTTTTATGATGGTTATGATGATACGATGCTATGAAATGATTATGAATCTGAAGTGATAAATGAACTCAAGTGACGGTTGTATTTATGAAATGAGTTAATGCAACCACTATGAATGGATTTGAGATTATGATGGATGAAATATGTTCACACTGGATTGAATAATGATAACGTAATTGTATACGTGATTTATGTGATGACGTGAATTAAAAGATGTTAATCACGTAAAGTGAAATATCGGAGGGAAATGATGAACAAGGTTGCCCTCGTATGAGTGGTTCGACGGCCCCTACAAAGTTCTCTCGGTTACTATGCCGATTATTCTCATTCTTGTCTTCCTTCTATCTTGTTGTGATCCAAGTAGAAGGGGTGTGCACACTAGGGACTCGTTATTATGGCCATTATGTTATCCGTAGGTGGTTACAGGGGATTGACCCTCGGCCTACAATGTTGAAGTAAGTGGTTACGGGGATTGACCCCGCTTCTTGGCGTTCTCTTTCCTCTCCTTAAATAATTGGATTAATTAAGATTAATTATGTAATTAATCATTGTATATATATCTACATGTGAACGTATGGATTATGTGAATATTGCTATGCTGTTGTGATATGGTTATGAATGATGTGAACATGTATTGATTACGTGAGAATCGTAGACACCAAAGCATGTTTTAAGAATGTTTTATGGGTTAGTACTCAGCGTTGTGCTGATGTGTATGTCAATGTTTTGTTTTGTCACTACCGTGGCCTGTCACTTGGTGGGTGGCAGTGTTACAATAGTGTCGAGGTTGAAGTTACGGAGCATCTCTTCCAAGATAGAAGCGGTTAAGTACTACGATCTCAGCTATGAATGTTTTATGTTTTCTTTGAGGCGAGGATGTTCCATTTTGTAATAGTTAGATAATTAATTGATTTAGTTTCATTTCTAGTTCTGGTTGAGCATTAGTGCTCCTGATTCTTTTTAGCTGGTACTCCGCGAAAGCGTTGAGTTTTGGGATTTGGTATATTTTATTTGTAACAGGTTTTTCAAACATTTTCCCATTTTGGGTTGTCCAATTTACAAAGGAAACTCTGCCGAAATTTTCATCTATTATTAAATTGTTTTTTTTTTTTTTAAAAGTGTCAAATCAAAGTATTGTCCATGTAAGTAGGTGATTAATGTAGCCTTGTATTTTCCCTTAGCGGAAAGTACGGCGGTAACGCGCCGGCTAAGCTAAGGCCTTCCGCTGCGAAAGCCGGGGTAATTAATTTAATAAGGATGTGCGAAAGCCGGGGTGTTACACTCATCCCTGTCGTTTTCCCCCTGCCAGCCGTGAAATCCCTGTCGAAATTGCTGTGACGGGGGAGGGAAGGGGGAAGGGACAACGACGGGGAAGGGAGCACGACTGGGAAGGGGAAGGGGAGGGGGAGCAAGAACGGGAAGGGGAGGGGAGCATCGACGGGGAAGGGGAGGGGGTGGGGGGGGGCTGGGTTGAGGGAGGGGGAGGGTTAGGGGTGGGGGCTGGGGTGGAGGGAGGGGGGGGGGTTTGGGGCCGGGGGTGGAGGGAGGGGGTGGGGGGTGGGTTAGGGGATTGATTAGGGTTAGATTTGGATTAAGGTTAGAGTTAGATTAGGGTTTAGGGTTAATAATGGCAAAATAGTAAATAAAGTAACGATGAGTTAACGGCAGTTAGAAAAAGGGCATATTGTGAACGTTTTCGAAAACTCAGGGGTATATGGTGCATATCTCGAAACATTGAGGGTATATGGTGAATTTTCCAATTTGTCGGGGGTATATGGTGAAAAAACCGTAATAGTAATAGTAATAGTAATAGTAATAGTAATAGTAATAGTAATAGTAATAGTAATAGTAATAGTAATAGTAATAGTAATAGTAATAGTAATAGTAATAGTAATAGTAATAGTAATAGTAATAGTAATAGTAATAGTAATAGTAGTAGTAATAGTAATAGTAGTAATAATAACAATAATAATAATAAAATCGTAATCGTAATTGTAATAATAATAATAATAATAATAATAATAATAATAATTATCATTGTTTTATTATCAGAGAAATAAATTAGGAACTAAACTAAACTGAACCGAACTGAACTGATTGCAACTGAACTGAACTGAATTGAAAATAAGATGGGGAGAACAGGCCCTTAGTTCAGTTCAATTGCAATTAATTCAGTTGTTTTATGCCGAAGAGAACAGGACTTAAGTGGTTGGATCAGTTGGTAAAGAAGTTGTTCTAAGGCCCTGTTCTTTTGAACTTTTCAGTTTAGTTCAGTTCAGTTTAGTTCAATTCAGTTCAGTTTGGTTCAGTTCAGATTCTCCTAATCCAAAAGAACAGGGGCTAACTTAACTAGAGGTCTTAAATTTGAGATCTACGCATGTAACAAGCACTTATTCGTGAGAGAGATCCCCCCCCAACCAGTGGCAGAGGGAGTAGGGGGACAAGGGGACAAATGTCCCCCCGGTTTCGATTTTTTTCTTTTTATAAAATTTGCTTGTTATTTGTTAATTTATATAATACTAATCATTAATCTTAGTGTTCAAGGTATTTTACCACATTTTCTTTTGTGTCTTTGTACCACTTTTTTTTTCTTATAATTGTTTGGGTGTTTTTTTTGTGTCAATTATGTGTATATGTGCATTTGTTTTAGTGTTTGTTGGGTGATATGATTATAGACTTATCAAGCAAAGAAGATTACAATAATTTAGATTTTCACATTAAATTTTCTCATTGTATAATATAATTTTTATTTTTCCCTTATACTATTGATCTTTTATGAGTTTAACTTGATTTTATTTAGTACAAATAATTATTTAGTCACTTTTATTAAGAAGATATGTTCCTACAAGTTTTTGATTAAGATATCATTGATTGGTATTAAAAAGTAAAGACTTGAAGATTGCAACTGTAATTTTATGTGAACTTTATGTGTGGAGTATTTTTTTTCTTCATCTTCTTGGATTGTATGATTTCGGGATTTTCGAGTATTAAATTTTAGTTGCTCCATATTAGATACTCTTAAGTGTTGAAGTAAGTATTTTCAAAGGTATTTGTCAAATTGTAACATTCGTCCCCCAAGATTGAAAATCCTGGCTCCGCCACTGCCCCGCCCCCAATTAAACCTATTTGGCTATCTCAACTCGAATCTAGTTTAAAAGAAAATAACAACTTTTCCTAAAATACTCCATTTGCTTTTTTTTATTTGCTACATTGTTGCTTTGGGAATTGAACCACTAACTTTCACCGATTATTTTGATTTTTTTATAAGTAAAAATATAGTCATGTGTGGTCTTGTTCGATTCGTCTCGATGTGTGGAATCATAATATCAAATTATTATAATTTTTACTTAAACAAGATAAGAGATATTAAAGGTTATAAAATGTCTTGAAAACCGCGCATCAACAATGTAGCAAATAAAAAAAAGCAGAGGGAGTATGAGGCTTGGAGAATATTTATAGTACACCTGGGTATACCATGCTCATGGTACACCCAAAACTATTTTCTCCAAATGAGCAAAATGAGTAAATGAGCAAATGAGCAAATGAACAAACATTTCTACTCATTTAAGAAAATGAGCAAACACTTTTATTACAAAATGAGCAAATGAGCAAAATGAGTAAAATGAGCAAACTTAGTGCTAAATGAAAGATTCGAAATTCTAATTTATTATAAAAAAAACTCCTGAGTGTACGATCTTTCGTCACAGACAGGTGTCTGATGAATAAAATATGAGGCTTGTGTGGAATTGAGTTCACATAGGTACTAAATTAAAAAAACCTCGAGCCATCCAGAATCTAACCACGTGTCAACCAAAGACACGCCATGCCCCAAGAACAATTTCCACCATGATGACATGGCACAACTTGTGAAATCAAAAACAACACCAACAAGTATTCCAACTCCACAAGGGTCTAAGTCTAACAGAAGTACCAGATTTTTTTACAGTCCCATTTATTTCCCTCCACACATTTGACCGTTTGCCTTATCTCCAAAGATCCCCTCCAAAACTCCTCTCTCTCTCTCCTCACAATGCCCAGAAATTCTCCACTATTCTTGCCACCTTTGAACACAATGCTCTGTTTGGATTGAAAAAAAAATATAAAAGAGGAGAAAACAAAATAATTAGCTTTCTTAATTAAGCTTAAAAAATTAAAAATGGCTTCCAAACTAGGGGTTGCTGCTTTAACTTCACCAAGTGTTTTTACTGCTCCAATTCGAAAACCCTTAGTTTCTGTCTCTTCATCATCATCAACATCATTCTCTTTGAAGGATGTTTCTGCTAAGTTCATGGGTGTTCGACGTCTCGCAATTAGGCGCAAGTTCTTCCTTCTTCCACCTAAAGCTGCTACTGATAAGCAAGGTTTGCCTTTCTTTCGTGTCTTGTATGTTTTTCGCAAATTCTTATATGCGGCCAGCCACACCATTAATTGATATAATCTTTCTTATATTGTGCCGCCAGTTCACATATAAGGTTAGCTTTTATATTTTGAGGTTACTAATTAATATACTAAGGGATACTAATGATTGTCGGGGTTACTTGTCTTAGAAATTATTAGGGGTTACTTATTAATGTAGCAAGGGTTACTTATAATTATTGGGGTTACTTATTAATACAGTAGAGATTACTTATAATTGCCGTGGTTACTTGTCTTAGAAATTAGTAGGGATTACTTATATGAGTAGAAGGGGTTACTTATATCTTAATATAGCTAGTTTGTCACGCGCGCGGTCATATGGTTTGCTAATCATGCGGTCAGCCACACAGAAAATACGCGGAATGGAAATTCATGAAGGGGAAATAAGAGGTGGTTTTCTAACTTTTGATTGTTTTTTAATAGCTTAGGTGTGGAATGGAGTAAAGGGAATGTAGAAGATTCTAATTCGCTATATATATGTGCATTCTGACTTTTGATTGTTTTTTTTATAGCTTACCTGTGTGCTCTCTGATGCATCTACTTATTTGCGTGTAGAGATAGTATGAACAATGAATGCATGTTTAGTCTGATTTTTCAATGTAATTTACTGTGACAATCAAAAGTTAGACACGAGCAATTATATTTTCAGGTCAAGCTGAAGCTGGAGATGAAGTGGTAGACAGTAATATGTTACAATACTGTAGTTTAGACAAGAAGAAGAAATCACTTGGAGAGCTTGAACAGGAATTCCTGCAAGCACTACAGGTAAACATATTGTACCACATTGTTTACTTGGCTTCTCTTTTTACCCCTACTTCTTGGTATATAGAACCAAAACATTTCAATTGCAAGATCCTAATACGACCTCTTTACCATGATCAGACATTCTACTATGAGGGAAAGGCTATCATGTCAAACGAGGAATTCGACAACCTTAAAGAAGAATTGATGTGGGAAGGAAGCAGCATAGTAATGCTAAGTTAGTTTCAATAATAAAATGTCAAAACATCTGAAGCTATTCAGTTGTTTCCTGACTAATCATGATCTAAAAGGCATAACTTGTTCTATATTCTTGAATAATTCACAAAACAGGTTCAGACGAGCAGAGGTTTTTAGAAGCTTCCATGGCTTATGTAGCTGGGAAACCAATCCTGTCCGATGAAGAGTTTGATGAACTAAGGCTGAAACTTAAGGTTTGTACCTTTCCGTTGATGGTTAACCTGTAGTAAACAAAAGAAAATGATTGCTCGTATTACATTTTTTTCTTGTCAGTATGAAGTGTTTTTCTTTTAAGTATAAACAGTAAACAAGAGAGAGAAAATGCCATTTAGTCATTTTCTAATCTTAGCTGATTTTCATTTTTGTATATTGTTGTCACTTGTTTTGCAGACAGAAGGTAGTATGATCGTTGTGGAGGGTCCTCGATGCAGTCTTAGGAGTAGAAAGGTATGAATCTAACATTGGTGTCTCAGTTAATGTTCCTAGCTGTGTCGTGTTAATGCATGTATTAACTTTCCCATGTTTTAGCTTTTGCTAATTTGTTCAAGTTTGTCAATTGTAATTCTTGTAGGTTCCAACACTGGTTAGAAATTAGTTTAAAGTGCTCAATATGTTGCTTTTATGTTAGATTGTTATTTGTTGTCCAGAGAATTATGTTTCTTCTTTCTGATGAGCTTCAGTTTGACAGGTCTACAGTGACCTCACTGTTGACTACTTCAAAATGTTCTTGTTGAATGTTCCAGCTGCTGTCGTTGCCCTTGGACTGTGAGTATCGTGTTGATAAAGTTCATAATCGGTTTACTGACCTTTCCCTTTTATATTATGTTGCTCAAATTCTGGTAATCGTGTTAGACATGAACATGTAATATCCAACTCTCAACAAGACTGTTTTATGAAATTACGCGTTCTTTTTGTCAAAAAGAAGTTCATATCCAAGTGAGAGAGTCTGAGGATTTTACACGAGTCCTCGGAAGGAAATGAAAAGAATGAGTAACATAGGCAGATTGGGGTACAAGCTTAATAAATCTGGTGTAGAAAATGACGGAACTATTGTTGGCTTAAACAGGTTCTTTTTCCTGGATGATTTGACCGGATTTGAGATCACTTACTTGTTGGAGGTAATAACCTCGCTTCCTGTTTCAACATTGTCAGATCTGTATAATTATACTCTGCTTCTTGTTTTCCATTTCCGGGTCACTTTTTGATCAATCTGTCTGTCTGCGCTGGCCTTAATGCAGCTTCCAGAGCCTTTCAGTTTCATTTTCGTATGGTTTGCAGCATTGCCTGCTATACTGTGGATATCTCAGGCAATCACAAAGCTTATTGTGAAAGATTTTCTTATATTGAAGGTAATAGTCCTGATTAATGAAACTTATGATCTATGAATCAGATTAACATATGCTAATCATGTGACTAACTGCTGTTACCATATCAGGGCACTTGTCCCAACTGTGGTACAGAGAACCTCTCCTTCTTTGGAACTATCCTTTCGGTTTCTAGTGGTGGCGCCACGAACAATTTGAAATGCTCAAAGTAAGAATAAAGATACTGGTATAACTTATGGTTGTTAACTTGGGAAACATACTTCCCTTTGTCTAATGATGATTATGAAACATTTTTTTGCAGCTGTGGAACGGAATTAGAATATGATTCGAAAAAGCGTCTAATGACAATACCAGAAGGAAGCCAAGCTTAAAGGCAAGGTACACAAGATGAATCTGTAATCCCTTGTCAATCATCTGATATGCTCAGTTTTCCATGGTTTAACACTTAGGGCGCCTGGATTAAGGGAAATAGGGGGGAAAGATTGATGGGGTAAAATTTATGGTTTTTTGAAGGTTTGGTATGAGTGAAGATTACTGGAGTAATCCATTACTTAAAAATGAGGGTAAAATTACCCACCACCCCCCGGGTAATTTTTGCCTTGGTTAGGGGTGGGGAAAAAAGGGGGAAAAAGAGGAAAGAAAAGGAGTGAAAAGAAAAAAAAACCCCCTTATTAATACCAAACTTACCAATTAGTAAAATCTACTCCCTTAATAGATCATCTTGAATTAATTCCCTTTCAATTTTTATCCCTTAATGATTCCTATAATTCCAAGCATGTCCTTACTAGGGATCCTCTTACCTAGTCCCATCTTATTGAGAATGGTCTAACAACTTGAGGATAGTGTCCAATTTGGACACTAACACACAATAATATTGGTACTAAGTAGTTATTTGTTACTATTTCAGTGGATTTTGGTACTAGAAAAAGTTGCAATAAACACTTTGCTAGTACCAATGCCAAAAAGCGTTATGATGGTATCAGTATTTTGAATTTTTAATTTGGTAATAAGAAATGTTTAATTGGTATATTTAGACGAACTTAAATTTGTTTTGGTGGTACCATTTTTCACTCCACCTTGTGAGACGACCACCTTACTTATAGTGGAACCAAAAACTTATAGTGGTTTAGCATCCCCTCTATCTTTATTGATCTAGTGACTTTAATCCGAACTAAGTACTATCGACTTAAAAGAAAAAGGAACTCAATAAACAACAAGCTCTAACATCCAATATGGAAACAACTTTGCCCTTCCATTATTCAGAAATCTTCCAAGGTTTCGAGAATTTTCAAAAAATTTGAAATGCATATAACACATAACACTTCAAAATTGGAAATGATACCCTAAAAAATTAAGATGATTTCTGACCTATTAAAGTTGGCAATAGTGTTAGAATATGTTGAACGTTGAGCTTTTCTTGTCAAAATTTCCGAATATAGTTTTAGCTCTACGAATTTTTGGCTATAAATGTATATATTGACTTCCATTATTAAAATGCTATTCTTATTGAAGATAATCTGTGTTGCAGAATATTTTGCAAGATATTCAACTGATCATGCAAATGTGAGGAACTTATGTTTTTGGCCACTGGGGCGGTATATTAGTTCCTTTGGAGATTAAAACGATTAAGATCTATAGGTTGTGGGATGCATGTGAAAAATCTGTCAGGTGTTACAGTTCACAAATAAATACGTAATCTATGTATATTCTTGTAAACTTCCTGCATACTAGAGGCAGATTGAAATTGAATTAAATTCTCTGTATGTAAATCTTATACAGGCTCTTGAATCATTTGGAGTGAAACAATCAACTAGATCATGATTGTGTAAACTTTCATATATTGTGTACATGAATTCTATAGCATTAACCAATCAAGCAAAAACATTCTCTGAAAATCAGTAAGTGAGAAAATGAATACATTTTGCATATAGATCATTGAACCACTCGTATCAACTACTCAATCAAGGCATCTTTTACAAGCCATGGAAACAAATGCTAACAGTTTAATGTTATTCTTAAAATCAGAATACAAGAAATTAACACGAATCATACTCTTAAAAGCAGACTACTAAAAAGAACAGCCGAGATGTGAAGATCACTTGCAGGCATGACAGCTTAAGCATATTGATGTCATGCTGCTATTACTCTACATGCCATTTTTAACGAATAACAGAAGCCATCTATCTGTGCCTCGGCAAAACTATGCATGTGCAGCCGGCCACTCCGCTCTACTCAATTGACACATCCAAGTAATCTCCAATCTACAAAATATTAGAAAGTGATTTTGTGAATTACCAAGAAAAAGAAAGTACAGTTACTGAGCCTCTTGATCTTCGGAGACTAGGGAAAACAAAACTTCAGGATAGCTGTGTGATAAAAATTTACCTGGAAGTATATCTCAGACAAGGCCTTGTTGTCATCTAACCGTCTTTTATTTGCATTTGAGAAGGTTTCACCTACCTGAAAAAATGTTAACATGAACAGTTCAAACACCTTGATACCAAAAGTTACGGCATGTCTACTTTAGCATAATTTGAAGGAAAATCTTAGCACCCCTCCCCCTTAACGCCCAAATACTAATTCCTTTTCCTTTTATTATTTTGCATGCTGCTTTCTGAGTTTATCAAGTATTTTTCTGTTGGTATAGAAACACTCATACTGAGGAAGAACTGCTTGTCTCAGTAGTCAATATGTAGAGGTAGTAGTTTTGAATTAACACTGCAAAGTCTAGAAGCAGAAAAGGAACAAATGAACAATCATCCATGATTTAGCCTAGGCAATTCAGCAAATACCTTCTTTACTTGCATGCGCCCATTTTTGTCAGGATATACAACCGCAAAAGACAATTTTGCATCTCGTCTTCTGGCAGCTGGAGATACTTCCTTCACCTTCAGGTAATTATAACAATCAGTATGATACACACACAAGTAAGCTGTCAATTTCGGTGGGAGGGGAGAGTTCAAAATACAGAATGAAAAGTTGAAAACTCAGAAATAAAAATCGGCATACATACAAGATCAGTCAACTCTCGAAGAGTAGCATCCATCCATGTATATATTTGGACCTCATCCTTGGGCTCCTTGCCTCTCACTGAAAAATCTTCTTGGGTATGGTGACCTCCAGTCTAGAAACATCATAATTAAAATCAAAATGAAACAGCTCTTAGCCAAACCAAGAAATGCATATTGGAGCATAATAGCAAAAACAAAACATCTGCTCATTTCTCCTATTGCATGTCTCATCAATTCAATGCAGCATAATATCTTTGACTCATTCATTTGATATTCTAGCATGCCAGCACCAGCATCTTTTAAAAACGTTAATAATATGGTTCATAAACTTGTGTTCATCAGCCTGAAATTGACTGAAGCCAATCCCTACAATTTTTCAGTCTGGTTCTAGTTGTCAGGTCATCGTCTCGTAAAAGCTACCTCCCTTTCCCCCCCCCCCCAAAAAAACCCTGTCTGCTTCTCTCTCTTGCTTCTCTGTTTATTGTGCTCTGAATCGATATTCGATTGCGCACAAATTAGATCAAGCACCTTGACAGTCAAAAAGGAAAGTTATTAAAGGTAAACTATTCAGTACGAGGAGCAGCAGCCAAGACATGGGGTAGAATTTATCATCACATAAATTTTCAAGAAATGAGCTACCATTTTCCAAGACATGAGGCAACAAGGTAGCATGGGTCTCCTTATTGATATTATCTGTCTGATATTACATGCAAAACTATCAATTATTTCTATAGTCCAATTATAATTAGAGATGCTAAATTCAACTGTAACAATTCTTAGTAGTCTAAAAGTTGAAGAATCGATTCCATTCCTTCCTATTATCCATGTCCTACGATGTACTTCCTCCGTCTCATTTTAACTACAACAATTCAAATTTCACTTTCTCCAACGAGTAACTCTGTCCATTCATATCTTAAATTATCTATGAGTGGAAAACACAATAATATATTCAACATTATACGTCAAGATAAATCTAATATCTTACATGCAAACATTTATTTTTATTTATTAATAAACAATGTACAGTCAAGAATTCAAGATTAGCAACAAATAGTGCAAAAGCCCAAGTGTTACAAATTGCAATTAGAATATTAGATGCAGGTATATGTGTTGTGATGGATCAATGATCATTATAATCTATGGCTATTAAGAAGCTTTTTGACTTGATTGTCAAGAAAGAGCAAGAGTCCTCCAAATTTGCTTCAGAAGCAAAATTAATAACTGGTTCCACTTGTGAGTACAGAAAATCAGTATACTATGCCATTAATTATAAAATTTGGGAGGACAGTATGGGTTGTTGGGTTGACCCAACCAACCGGGACCAAAAAAACTCTGAACAAAAACTACCATGTAACGACCTGTAAATAACCCACTAGTGAAATGACTATATTTGGCCAACTCAATTAATATGCCACACTCCATCCATCTGCCTTGTCTTGGCACGTTATTAAACTGCATATGTAAGGTTCATCATATAAGGATTTCATTTGAATCTATTGATCTTAATTTTGAAATGTGATATCTAAAATATTCAATTACAAACATAATTGACAATTACTAGAAATTCTAATTCTAGAATTCCATATTCCATCATACTATTTGGGAAGTGATGATGAGGAATTGTTATAACGAAATTAAAAATCTTCAGCTATTTATGTCATTATTTGAGAAAGCAATGATAAAAAAACTAAATTTCATTTGTCTTTGCAAGCGAAGAGAAACTGCAGAAGTGGTATAAGGTACAAAAACCCACTAAAGAAGAAGCCTACCACTCCTATCTACTACACCACCGATGGCCCAACACCTTCACCATGGTGTAATTGAACTTTTTTTGTCTCAATCCTGGCTCTTTCTGATACTTCAATGGATAACTTCCTCTGTTTCTTTTAGGTGCAACATTTGTGTTTTTGGTGAGAGAATTAAAAAGACCAAATGTTGCATCTAAAAAAAACAAGAGTATGACTCATCACCAAAAACACAAATGCTGCATCTAAAAAAAAAAATAGGAGTATGACCCAAATTGAGGTGGTGTTCTTATGATTTAAATTCGTTGGAACAATTCTAGATTGAAAATTGGAAGTGATATTCTCCAAGTACTTAAATAGCCTTGACATAGGAAAACAGAGGCATGAAAATCGAGGAGAATGAAAAAATATATATCATGATAGATATATCGAGAGTGATAAATGCTTGAACAACTATCTTATGAGGGACCCCTTGGAAAACCGAGCTGCAAATGGAGCTCTAATGGCAGCTGGAAGGTGGATATATAGGAGAGAGAGGAAAGATTGGTGTTAAAATAATAAAAAACGAAGGCTTAGTGAAATTTAAAATTCCATGTACTGAAATGGCATTTAGAAGTCCAACAATTTGGGATATGTGTTAAATGCAAGAAGTGGACCAAATCTGAATTTCATGCTATCCAAACATCACATTTGGGCTAACTCTAGAATTAAATTTTCGAAGTCCAACTCCTAAACAAACATTTAAGCAATTCATAAAAAACTTTCTTTTATTCACACAAAGATCAGGATAAACGTCCAAAAGGGATGGAGCCCTATAAAAGTTCGATTAGATGTACTAAATGTAAAGGGTTTAGTTATCATTATTGACTCAATTACAAAATATTTTATAGGCAGATAAGCCAATTATCCCAGATAACTTTTCTATTTGATCTCCCAAAGTCCCAATGGAATCTTCATTCCACCTCTCCCACTACTTTCAGATCTCAAATTTGAGCCTGAGGTATTGTACTTAATGCAGAAACCAACAAAAGGGAACTGAGAGAAGAAAAGAAAAACTTAAAACAATATTTAGCATGCTAATGCCATCTAATTCCCACTGCTTAGTTTACATCTAATCTGAAATTACAATTTAATAACAAATCAAGTCATCAGAAGTTTCAACATTCAGCACTTTCACAGATATACGAGAACCCTCAAGATATCAGGAATAATGTCCCTCATGTAATCAGAAGAAACAATGGGAATTAATGAAAGGAATACACAAAGAATTCCAACCAAGGATATATGACAAAAGCAAACTACAGTTCTAAGGATATTCACATACCTTGGTGAAAACCCGAAGCAACAATGGACAAGTCTGCATTAGCAAAAGACAGAGAATCAACTTGGTAGTTCTTAGAAATCACAGGCATGAACAGAAATATACAGCTTCCAAGCACCCTACTACAGTTTCAAGTTAAGTTGACAATTTCAATACATTTCTCTAAAAAGCAAGAGAATTAAGTAAAAGGAGAAATGTGATATCAAGCGCACTAAGAATCATTCATGATACAATAATTTCGGATGGATGCCCAATAGAAGCAGAGCTTGAATGAGCTCTAAGGAGGCTAGTTTGAGCAAACAAAAAGAGAAGTGTATTACTATAATTATACAAATCATAACATGTTATAACTTGTATGCATATATCAAAAGAGCACAAAAGGATTGAGAAATACGCAACTTCCACTCTAAATCTCACTGTTCCCACTTTCCACCACCAAATTAATAGGATCACAGTTCTAATCAGCCAAAAATATTTAAAAGCACTTTCTCTGAAATACAGTATCAAATACCAGCACACAAATATGTTATCAGACCAATTGTCATAGCTACAATGTGCAAACTAGAATCCCCCAATTTAACTTTGCATTTGCACCCTATGAATAGAACATTCTAAGAACTATAGATACACAACATAAGTAGGAACAATAATATACTATCTATGATTCTTCCTAAAATCTTCGTTCCAACTACGGTAATGTGCTCCTCTACCCTTTAAGATCATGTTGCATTTCCACAAAGACTAATTTGCAAATGATTGAGAGTATGAGAACTCCTCTGACAGCATCACGACCCCTCCACCAATACCCCAAAATAAGGTGGAAACAAGCTATCAAAATCAGTTCCCCTCTCCAGGCCCAAATCATGAGTACCTATCAGTTAACACCATAGAAACACTTGATACCTGTTGCCTGAATCCCCAAATGTAAGAACATCTACATCTCCAAGTTGCTTATAGTGGTCATAAACAATAATGCAAGAAAGGCTTCCCAAATTCTTTGTATACTTCGATTCTCTGAGTTATTAACGTCGCAAAACTTGCTATTTCAATCATATAGCCACGACATATCCAATAAGGTATGTGTCTCAGAAGGTATTATGAATCCAGTTAGAAACAATGATCCCACATTCCCATTAAAAGAGAACAACTATCCTCCATATATTATCGAAAGCACCTAAAACTATGTGCTACCAAGCATATTTTTTACACATTTGTCACATACTTTGCTCAAATGAGCAAAATGTAAAAGGCACAGATATGAAATCTGCAAAAATTGTGAGAGGGAGCACCAATTTCTTGATGCACCCGGGAGCACTCGGTAGGCGAACACTATAGAGGTATCCACTTTCCCTAAACCCTAAGCAGTTAATATCTTCCATTTGGAACCACGCCTCGAAAAAAAAAAAGGTTCAGCAGAAATAAACCCAAAACCAAAAACCCTAAACCGGAAACCCTAATTCTCCGAATTCCAAAATCAAGAGCATGAACTTAAATTGGCACCAAGAAAAGTTCAAAAAAGGGGAAAAAATAAGGGGTTTGACGAATGAAGAAGAAATTGAAGAATAATAATGAAAAAGGAGAAGATAAGGAAGGACCTTTTCACGATCGACGGGCTGGAAGCGCGCACGAAGAGGAGGGGGCCCAGGTAGGCCTCGCGACGGAAGAGGGGGAGGCGGCGGAAGAGGGCGGCCGGAGGATCTGGGTGGTGGTTCGGCGACTCCTCCGCCTACTCTTTCTCTCTCCTCTCTGCTCCTTTTTCTGTCCATACTTGCTAATTGCTGTGATGCGTTTACAGTAAGGGCTGGACGACTGAGTTTCACTTTAGTGTTTGTGCAAGTCGCTTAACAAGTGAGCACATTTTGATGTGTGAGGACTGACGACGGAGGACCCAATCATAAAAGTCCGAAGGATGCGTTTTCCTCACTTGAACTTATTTGAATTGAAACCATCAGATCACGTTGGTTGTTATTATTTCTAACTCTATCTTATGTAGAGGGGGAAAAACGGGTTATATGAGTTGGGTACGAGTACAGGTAGGGTCATATTCGGATCAACTTTACATTCGGGTTGGTTCGGGTCCATTCGTGTTCGGGTCCATCTCGGGACCATGAAATTTTAGGTGGACACGGGGACGGATTTGATGCCTCTGGTCAACATCAGGTCGGGTTGATTGAAGTCGGGTCAATTCGGATAAGATTGGCTTTTTTCCGTGACAAATAAAGAAACACATACTAATCAGTATAAAGTAAGTCAAGTAAGTAGAATAGTTCGGGTTTCTTATAAAAAAACCAGTTTAAGTTCTTTTACTTACGTTAATACTTTAGATTAAAGGCTTCACGCAGTCATGTGATATTTAGACTATGCTTTGAATTAGAAGCTTTTGTGTTTCTTTATTTATTTCTATTTGGTTGTTCAACTTGATAGCCAAGGAAGCTTAAGTTAATTTTCTAAAAGTTCGTGAATAATATTGCGTTATTATTTTCAGGTTGGTTTCGGGTCATATTTTTTGGGTCACTTCGGGCCGGTAGGTTCTGGTTGTTTCGTGTGTAGCCATATTCGGGTTGATCATATTATTTCTTTTGGTTTCGTTTTGGGTTGTTGTTTTTGGGTGAAATACTCTCGAGTCGGATATCGGGTACGAGTTCAATTTGCCGCCTTTAATCTTATGTTTTTATGTGGTTGTATTTGATCAGATTCGATTAAATCTTCAGCTTTATTTATGTGAGGTTAAGAGAATATAATGTATCCTGATAATTTAGGAGGCAATAGAAAAACATTTGTTAAAGAGTAATAAAGCCTGAAGTATATGTATAGTTATATTTGATAACATGTACGTTTAAATTTTATACCGCTAATATTAAGATTTCATAGTAATTAATAATTAAGGTCAATTTCTTATACAAGCACTAAAGATTGTAACTACTTCCGCCGTAACAAAAAAATGCAACATTTGCCATATTTGGATGTAACACAAAAAATGCAACATTTTAAAACTTACTTATTTTAGTATAAAAAAATTCAACATATTTACAACAATGCCATTACTAAAAAACCCTAAATTATCATTATCACTCCCTAACCCACATTACATTACTAACCTAAATAAACCTACCCCTTAATGATTCCCACCAAAATTACACATCTAATCTATCCCCCCCCTCCCAAAATCAGAAATCAAACCCCAACCTTCAACTACCCCCATTTATGATCTTCAATAAATTCTCCTCCAACTTCCCAAAGATCAGAACCCTAAATTCATCCCCCCTTTAAATTCTTCCCATTTTCCCGAAAATGAAAACTCTGGATCTATTCTCCTCTTCTCTTCTCCCTCAATCGCCAAATTCTCTCTCTCCTTCTCCTCTCCATCTCACACTCTCTTCTATCTTACTAATCTGCTTTGAAAATGGTGAACCTTGAGCCCCTAAGAACAGTTCTTGCATGCGAAAAAGATCCAGAGAGAATATGTGTGTTCAACTTTTTGAATCCTCTCATTTCGCTCACTTTACTCGTATATGTATGAAAGTGGCGAGGCTGCAAAGCGTTTGAATCTCGAAGCAGTTGCGACTTTAGGGTAGCCATTTAAAGCATAAATGAGGCGAAGAAGTTTGAGTGGGCTACGGTAAGTGGGTTGCCTGCGGTGGATCACTCGGAGTTTGAGTTTAGGGAGCGTAGATCTGGGGGAAAAGGGAAGAAACCGAAGCTTGAGTCCCCAAAAACCACGCCTAGTAGCTTTTCTAAGTGCTCATACTTGCGGAAAACTAGAGGGGTTGGAGTAAAAATTGCTGAGCCATCTTCACCGGTTAAGGAGAAAGAACAAGTAAAATCTTGGGAATCAAGTGACGATTCTTCAATTCAAATTTTGGCATCTTTGCCTTGTTCTGATTCTATGGGTTCTGATTCTGTGGGTGGGTATGCTGGGTCTGATTCTATTGGAGCGCATGTCCCATGTGTAATTTTGTCATCTGATGATGAGTCCCTCAACAAATCAGAGACTATCTGAGTTAAATTGGCAGAGGAACCCAGATAAGTTTAAGGTTGATCTCTAACTTTTGCAATTTTTTTGATTTTTTTTTGTTTTCCTTGTGAATTGTTGTTTCTCATATTTGCATGTGGTTTTTTCATGATTTTTGTTGCTCAGGGATTATGTTTTTAGTGTTGGATGTGTTCATGTTGGATTAGAATTCATGTTGGATTAGGTTTTATTGATTAGTTTGTGTTGGAATTAATTTGTATTGTTGATTATATTGTTGGGTGTTGGATTATATTGTTCGGTGTTGGATTTATTTGTTGGGTGTTGGATTTATTTGTTGTGGCTGTTGGATGTTTTTGTTGGCTGCTGGATATTTGTTGTGGCTGTTGGATTGACTGTTGGATTGGATTGGAGGATGGATTGTGTTTGCTGTTGGATTTATTTGTTTGCTGTTGGATTATTTTGGGTGGCTATTGGTTTATTATTTGTGGATGTTGGATTGGCTGTTGGATTGGATTGGAGGATGAAATTTGTGTGTCATATGTTGCTGTTGGGGGTTGATATACCTGAGGTTTGATTTGTTGTTGTTTGTGGTGGATATGTTTGTGTGCACTATGTTGTTGTTGTTGTTTCATATGTTGTTGTATGTGTTGGATATGTATGAGTCCCTGTCCTTTGAGTTAGAGAAGCCATTGTTGGATATGTTTGTGTGCACTATGTTGTTGTTGCTGTTTCATATGTTGCTGTATGTGTTGGATATGTTTGTGTGCACTATGTTGCTGTTGCTGTTTCATATGTTGTATGTGTTGGATATGTATGAGTCCCTGTCTTTTGAGTTAGAGAAGCCATTGTTGGATGATGTTTTGTGTGTGCATGTAAGTAGAATAAGACCTCAATAACCTTTGGGAAAGGTTTGGCACATGGGTGTCCGTGTCCCTTTTTTTTTTCTATGAGTCTTAGGTTGTTAATGTCCAAGTGATGAAGGGACTCAACCAATTGTTTATGATGTTTGAATTGCTCTGTTTGCAACAATGGACCTATGTTGGTGCTACACCATTGACATTAGTCCTTGTTGTGAACGTTGAGGGAACAAACATCATAAATTGATTTGTGAAAAACCCTAAACCTGATGGACCTAAAGGCTGTAAAATGATGAGAGTTTTGAAAATAAAAGTGTGCATTCAATTGGATAATAACAATACATTTTTTTCCAACCATTGAGTCCCAATAAGCAGTGGACAACATAGACATAAGATAACTTCCATTAAGTTGAACAAAATGTTACAATTTGGATCACAAAAAAAAGTCTACCTAGTGACTGCCATCACATAACTACAAAAAAGGACCTTCTAACCACTACAGTTAACCTAACAAAAAGCAATGTTTAACTTGAAGGCTTAAAATCTTGGTAAGTGAACAAAAAGGGGCTTATATATTTTAGCTTTACCTTCATCAAAAGTGGTTAAAAGGGGAAGTTATCTTCAACCTTCTTCTAATCTGCATCAACTTCTATGTCTTCTTCCATTACTTCTGAAAAATCAGTGGTGACTGCATTAAGATGTGCAACAGCCTCATTAATGATTTCTTGATCAACTTCAACATTCTCCTTTAGTAACCCCAACATGTCCAACCTAGCTTTCCCCACACGTGGATTCTTGTTGTTGTTCCCTCCCTTCATCATGAGAGCTTCTACCATTACATGTTGTAAATGAATCCATGTGTACCTAATTAGATTAGGATCAAAGTTTGCATATGCTTGGTTGATTTTCTCAATCAACTCATTCAAATTTTTAGGAAATGATTGGTATTGCAAACTTTGAATAGCCCTAAATAGATCTAAATCTAGGATGTTGAAATCAGGATACTGTGGTGGTTGGAAAATTAGGTGAATGTTAAACCCATTACTGCTTGCTGCATTTCTAAATTCTGGATCATCATCAGTTAGGTGTGGCCTTGCATTGTCTTGTTGAATGAAGATGTCCCTGCACATCCCTTCTGGCCATTTTCTCATGATGCTTGGTAGCACATTTCTCAACAGCATGTCTCCGATTACAGCCTTAGTCACATTTTGTATTGCCTTGGTCTCAAGTATCCCAACTCCTCTGTTTTTGCTTTTCTTCTTTACTCTTTGCCTAAACACAAATGGGAATATTCCAAATTTTCCATCATGTATCATCACACCATGTTCATTAAATAAGGGCCTAGATGTAACACCCATGAACATTGCCTTGATCTTGTATCTTTTTGACATGCATACTCTATATGGATCCATTTCTGCTAGTAGGACACTAGTGGAAAAAAACGGAAGGGTTGTGGTGAAAACAACCCTTTCCGTAGCAGACCTTCACTAAAAGTGAAGGGCTGCGGTTTTAAAGCGCAGCCCTTCACAACGAAGGGCTGCGGTTTTGACCATAACCGCAGCCCTTTTGACCAAAAAAAGTATTTTTTTTTTTGCATTTTTGTACTCCTAAAAATCAAAAAATATAACAACGCTTGACTAATCAAACAAAACGAAATTATAAACACAACAAAACGAAATTTACAGTCGAAAAAACAAACAAGAAATTATAAATTAACGAATCAACAAGAACATCAAATTAATTCTACAAAATAAAATAAAAACCTAAAATACAAAATAAAATGCTTAACTAAACCTCAAATATCACAACAAATAAATTACAAAAAAAAAGAAAAAACTGAAAAAAACTAGATCAAACCCTAGATCTGATGAGCACGAACCACTGACTGAACTCCTTATCGTGAGCCACTGGAAACCCACTGAACTCCTTGTCGTGAGCCACTGGCCGACACGGAGATGAGCACGAACCACCGACAACCTCGCCGGAAATAGCACAAAGCAAGTCAATAGCGGTTCGAAAACTTCGAGCTTTAAAACCTCAAAAAAAGGCACAAAATCAACCACAAAATCAACCGGCGAAGAAATGAGAGGAGAGAGAAAGTCGTCTGTAAAAGCACAAACCATCGCCGGCGAAGGACGACTGATTTTGAGCAGATGAACAACGAAGGTGGTGAGGAGATCGACGAACGACGAAGGTGGTGAGGAGATCGACGAACGACGAAGGTGGTGAGGAGATCGACGAACGACGAAGGTGGTGAGGAGATCGACGAACAACGAAGGAGGTGAGGAGAGGGATGAGAGAGAATGAGGGAGAGGGAGGAGAGATGAGAGAAAGCTGCTACGTGAGAATGAGGAAGAGGGAGGAGAGAGAATGAAAATTAAACCTACCGCTGAGAATGAAACTTAATCCACCCATTTTAAAAAAAAAAGCCCGCGATGATAAAGGGCTGCGGTTAGCCCAAAAACCGCAACCCTTCACTTCTTATAGGGCTGCGGTTTGCATTGACCGCAGCCCTTTTAGTGAAGGGCTGCGGTTTTTGCGTTTACCGCAACCCTTCGTATACGAAGGGCTGCGGTTTTTGGGATAACAACAGCCCTTAACTATTAAGGGCTGCGTTTTTAAAAAAACGCAGCCCTTGTAGCGCAACCCTTCATTTTTTTTCCCCTAGTGGGAGATAAAACCTTCTTTTGTCAGTGTTTAAGTAAAATCATTTTTCATCAATATGAACAATGTTGTTCATAGGGATGAAACATGGTTTGCTACCCTCTGTTGCATACTCAATATGCTTTAGTACTCACTGCATTCTCTCTATCTTATGCTTCTCTGTGACTGCTGGGTGGTTGTTGCTTGTGTGCACCCTTAACTTTCCTGCTTTTAATAGCCTAAAAATCTTTATGTGTGAGCACTTTAAATAGCCTCCGTATGCTCTGTAAGTACACCTCAGATGAAGGGGGGGAGGGCTGATTGTAGCCACTCCTCAGAAACTTCACGTGCTTTCCTCCCTGACTTCCCTTTTTTTTTAGCCGACATCAATGGCTTCTCCCCTTGCTCTTTGTTTCTCTGCTTCTTTGAAAATTCTGGAAATTGTACTTTTATGCACCCCAATTTGTTTAGCAACTGATGCAATTTTCCCCCATAGTAACTTCCCATTTTCCATCATGCCAAGTAGCTGAGAAATGATGTAACCTCTTTGATTGTTTGTGAGATTTCCAAATTTTTTTCTAACAAATGCATTTACCTACATTTCTTCTACAGTAGGTGTAGGTGCTCCTAACCCTTCTTCATCAAGTAGCTGATCTATTCCAAAGAATGCATCTTCTTCATCCATTTTAGCTGGTTTTTTTGCTCGGATGAGGGTGCTACTGTTGCTGCTGTTTTTTTTGGTTGCAAGAAGATGAAGATGAAGTGTGTGCAGTGATTATTTTACGATTTAACTTAAGCCATTGTGGGCTGATATTTTTTTGCTATTGGAACATTGATTTTTTTTGGGTTCCTCTCCTTATATAGAGGGAGGTGTAATTAGGGATTAACATTTCAAATGGTGGGAAACTTTGAAATTTCACTTAATGACTAAAGTTTAAAATCTGGGTTGTAAGTTGATAGGGTGCTTGTAAATTATATATGCTTAAAATTTTTGCATTCAATGGCTCCAAAAATAAAAAATGGCGCCTTAAATTTTGCAGCCAAAAAAATTGGCGCCCTCAATTTTCTCTCCTAAAAACTTTGGCTGATAACAGCTTTTGAGAATTGAGGGAAAAAAGAAAAAGTGAAATGATGCCTACTTTTTTCTCTCTCCTAAAAAGTGAAAAGCCAAAAAAAATCCCTCACATTTTGGCGCCTAAAAAACCCCACATGGGCAATAAACCAAATGGTCCTCCCTTTTTTTGTCTCTCCTTCTTTTCACTAATTCACCCCTCTAACTACAATTACCAAATTTTGACTAGGAGTCCCTACCAAGCCTAATTGTTGCAATAATTTTGTTACGGAGGAAGTATTTTATAACTTTATAGGATGATTACAGACTTAACTATACAACAAGGAACTAAAGTTTGAAATTTTTTATCATTAAAGACCTAAACTTTCATAACATATTATGAATTTTTTTCTGGTGCTACAAAAGGTATTGTTAATAACCTCAAGTTAGACTGATTTTTATTGAATTAACACACGATAAATTCTCTAACACTGAGACTTGAGCAACTTCCATTCTTCTACAGCATCGGAATCACCTCATTTGCTCTGTGGAACGCCGCGTTTGGATGCAGAACAGGGTGATTTGAGCGACATATTGCAAGAGACTTCATCATAGTCTCAAATAACTCAGAGATTTTGCTTCAGTGAAGCATTTGAAGCGGTGAAATTGGATAGAGTGAAGCATTTGAAGCGGTGAAATTGGATAGAATTGGAGGGAAAAAAATAGGATTATAGATGGAAAAATAGGATTTAAAGAAGGGAGGAAATGGGGGGGGAAATTAAAGCAATCAAGATTCACCTTCGACGGCCAAAAACATACATCTAGTATCACTGATGATACGTATTGCACCAAGTCCAACAGTTCGTGATATGTTAACTACTTGCCAAAGTTTGTGGTGATACGTACACCCTGTCATAATTTGGGGTGTTGAGGCCAATTTTACTAAAAACTATCTTATAAACTAAACTTTTTTTTGGTATACACTTCACGTCTCGAAATGTCATTAGTCAAATAATGTAAATAAGCTTAAAAAAAGATAAAGATTTAAAGCCACCTCAAAAAGAGAAAAAGATCACTCACATTCGGAGTAAACTTTTTTTTCTTTTTTTCTTTTTATAGAAATCTAACTAATTAAAGGAAATTATTTTGAAAGTCCAAGTAAAGAGCTCACAACAATGAATCAATTGATGGCAACTCCAACCTTTCAACAAAAAAAGGTTTGATGGCAACTCCACCTTTCAAAAAAAAGTTTTGATGGCAAATCCAAAAATACTATAACATCATGCACCCGAACATGTTTTGAGAACTAGAAATTTTTCTAAGCAATTATTGTATGTCCTATGTGGCGGCATAATCAAGTACCTATTATCTAATCAAATAAATGTAACAATGTTAAGAGTAAAACCCACATGTAAGACTCCATATTGAAGAAAGAGGAAGAGAATAACTAATATATAAGCTGATGGGATACTCCACCTATTGCCAATTAGTTTTAGAATGGACTATGTTGTGCTTGTATATGATCATACTATCTTCTTTCGTTGGCTTGTGTTTGGCCTAATGAAGCTTATCAAATAATCTTTTTGATTTAATTCAACTTTTCACAATCCTCCTATTTTCCAGAAGGGATATTCTATATGATGCTCCTCTGTTTTTGACTTTTCTATTTGGTACCCTTCAAATTTAAAGATTCTACATGATACCCCTTTACTATTGATATTTCTATATGGCACCACTTTAATAAATAATTGGATCACCTACCATCTTAACCACCCATCAATACCTTCCTAATCCTCACATTCACTATTACGACCACCTAGACCCGTCATGTTTCCTCTTTACAACTTTTTTACTCATTTTGATGGTACTATATATGCTATAGTTAACATCACTGTTAATAAAGAGCTAAGGGTTGCGAAAAGGGGGTTAGTGAGTCTGGTTGATATTGATGTCGACAATAATAGTGATGACTTGTAGAGGGTGGTTAACGTGCTTTTAAGAAGGTGGGAGGATTAGATTTTAAAGAGGTATCATATAGAAAATAAAATAATTAAAGGATACCGTTTAAAATACTAAAACATGCCAAAGTACTACATAAAAAAAAGTCAAAACAGAGGGACGCGATAAAGAATTACCCTTTCCAGAATTTATAAGAAAACTATATTGTCACATGACATAAGTGCCTTATTAAAAAAACTTCTGAGAAAATAACTAGGTACACCCAGGCGAAGATACGGTTTCGCCGTTTCGGTACACCCATTCTAACCATGCATGTATGCATGCATGTCTCTTGTTATTCAGATATACGAAAAATGATTAGGAGACTTATATAAGTTACGTGGCTAATGAAGATGAGGTTTACTTAATTCAACCCATGTAATTAAATATATCTCCAATTAGATACGAATAAAGGATGTAGTAGTTAAACTCTCGTAATTATGTAGTACACATATCTCCAATAAAATACTTTGTGCCTGTTGCATAATTTGTTAGCATCAATTGAATAAATATAGGGACTATATCCACATTATAAATTAAAAAGATTCCTTCTACCAAACTCTATAGACAATTGCATATAACTTGCCAGCACGTTATGGACGGCTTTGGTCTTCTATTAGCAAAAACATTGAATCTCTGATAGCAACATCCGTGCGTGGAAATAACGTAGACTTAATTTGTGCATATTCTGCTATACTGTTCGTGGGAGTCACTAAGGCTTTAGGTTTTGTATGGTAGGAAATTCAAGAATCTACCTACTTGGTAACACTATATAAAGCTTGTGGTTTATGTAACTAAATCATTCAAATTAATATCTAGTACATCTCTTCTTTAGTTCACTTTTCATTCCAAGTATCAACCATGGCTTCTAATTTGCAAAGATCATGGAAAATTAGCCTCTATTTTTCAGTCGGATTGTTTGTATTATTAGGAATGGTGAGATTTTCAAATGGATATCCTACTTACTTCAAGCCAACCAAATGGAAGATTGCTCATGCTACTTTCTATGGTGATGATAGTGCCTCTGCGACAATGGGTAAATAACTAAATCCATCATGCATCATTTTTTTGTTGCTGTTTTTTTTTTCTTCATCAATATGATAGTGCCATCTTTAGTAATTTTGAGAAAAGGCTTTCCAAATCTTTGTTTGCCTTACTTAATTTCATTTTTAAAAAATATATATTTGTATGATTGGTAAATCATGAAAAACTAAGCTCTACATTATGTACACATTATAGTGTTGCACAAAATGATCTCTCAACAATCCATTAGTACTTAGAGGTAATTTTAATATGTTTTGGGGTACATTCTAATGTCTTACAAGAAGTCATCACTTGGAAACTTTGTCATTCAAATTGAACTATAAATTCACATCATGAACAAGTATCTGAACGAACGTGTGGCCTTGCAAAAATACTCATATTTGATCGCGTAGTAGGTGTATAAAATAGTTTGTTAAATTACTATATGGAATTCATTTTTTGAGATAAAGGAGCTTCATTAACACCACTATAATTGATTGCAGTACCATTTATCATGCAAAACGAAATAAAAGTACCATGCATGCATGAATTTTTCTCCGGCTGCAAATATACACCTGCATGCAAGATCGAGCCTAATAACTCTCATTTTCGATTTAGTGAAGTAATTAAATGACTCTTACAAACACATTACTCATATTTTCCTTCGTAACTGATAGGAGGAGCATGTGGATATGGAAACTTGTTCAACAATGGGTATGGTACAGATACAGCTGCCTTGAGCACGGTATTGTTCAACAACGGATATGGTTGTGGGACATGCTACCAACTAATGTGTGCAAATTCAAAATGGTGCAATAAAAAACGTGGTGGTGGTTATGGCTATGGTGGTGGACCAACTTCCATTACCATCACTGCCACGAATCTGTGCCCTCCAAATTGGGGTCAGTCTAACGATGCCGGTGGCTGGTGCAACCCGCCTCGAGTCCACTTCGACCTTTCCATGCCTGCATTTAAGAAACTTGCATTTTGGAGGGCTGGCATCATTCCAGTCCAGTACCGCAGGTACATATATATACACTATACTCTCAAGTCTTACGTATTAGGGCTCGTTCGTTATCGTCTTCCATTTCCATATTTCAGTTTTTTTGAAAACCAAAAACAAAAATATGGAAACCAGAAAAAGTAGTTTCCAGTTTTTTGTTATCAGCTTTTAAAATTGACATGTATAGTATAAGTATGACTAATTTTAAGATTATTATACCTCTTATATCATATGACTTTTATATTCATAAAATCAAAAACTGGAAATTTACACTGATGCCGAACAAGTCCTTAAGAAGTTGGCATATGTGGTACGAGGATATGCATGCTAATTTTTCGATTGTACTTGTTGGTTAATTAATTGATAGGGTTCCATGTGCGAAGAGGGGAGGCATAAGATTTAGCTTCCAAGGGAACAATTACTGGCTGCTAACATACGTAATGAACGTTGGTGGTGCGGGCGACATAGCTCAAATGTGGGTGAAAGGAAGCAGAACAGGGTGGATTAGCATGAGCCACAATTGGGGAGCTTCATACCAAGCCTTTGCTCAATTAGGAGGCCAACGCTTGTCTTTCAAACTTCAGTCTTACACCACCCGTCAGATTATTGTTGCCTATAATGTTGTCCCTCCTTACTGGAGCGTAGGCATGACTTATCAGGCTAATGTCAACTTCCGATGATTCAATCTTCACACTTCATTTTATGTATTTCTTTCTCATTTTTGTTGTTGTTTTCTTTTCTACGATGTTATAGCAAGCATACATCGTACGTAGATCTTGATTCTAATGTGGCCTTGCTGTTGGCCCTTGAACAGGATCAAAATTTTCTTCTTTCCATAAGTGTAATTTTATTTTTAGAACTTTTGCTTTGTATTGTATCTAAGTGTAGCCGAAAGTGGATTATGAGTGGCTCCAAGATACAAAAGATAATACAAACGTAAAGATTTTCAATTTGTATAGTACTTCTTTCCAAGTTTCCCAATTTTTTGTTTGGGTATGGTAAATTTTTATAGGCTGCGCTGCTTTATCTCAAGAGGCTAATTAATCAATCAATTAACTTGAGATCATGATGCTAATTATGATCTCGATTTAATTTAAAAGGCAAAGATATTTTGAACTATATTATAGGTAAAAGCTTTTGATCTAACGAGTAAATTTCATTCAAGTACATTAAATACAGCTAATCTTAAACACCGAAATTTCTTATGAACATAGAGTAGATATTTCATTGATACCATCAACAACAAATAGAATTTGATATAAAGATTCATTTGGGCATGGTAATTCGAATTACTCGAGATGATTTAAGGATCTGATCTTAATAATAAACCTCAATCAAAAGGTTAAAGGTTTTGTCACATGAAAAACAATAGAATGTGAAGAGAATAGGGCCATAAAGTACCTTCTCAATTTAACTCCATTTGAGCGACGTAAATTATATTGAAGATACTTGACGAACAACTCTATCTAAACATCTTAAATGAATATTTCAGTTCCAAATTGTTGGAACACAAGGTGCACTCAAGAAGGGGGGTTTGAATTGAGTGGCTAAACTAATCGATTTTTGCAAAAACACTCTTATGGTACAGTGTCTTGCACTGTGTTATTCACTCGTAAATTCTCCGATTAATGTTTTTGCGAAAACTAAAACGTAACTCAATATGAAATCAATTATGAAACACCAGAAATAACGTGGTTCAATCTCAACTCTGAGATCTACGTCCACACAAACAAACTCTTTTAATAATTGAATCGTAAAATACCAAACCCTTGATACAATTCGATTCCCCCACTACTAACTCTAGTAGTGCTCTCCAACACTTAACCCTAAGTGTTGCTACTCTCTATAATATAAGAATTACAGAAAGAAAGATTCCTCAAAAGTGTGCTTCTTATTCAAGCAAATAGAGGATCGTTACAATCGTTGTTTAGAAACCTTAACTTACTAGAACTGCATGCGTACCTTTGTCTTGTGTGGAGTCCGTTTTCAGCTCTCAAAATCTTATTCTCACCAAATCTGAAAACGTGGTTTGCTATAATGATTTTATCCCTGATATAATTCAATCAACTGAATAAGAATCCTTCTCCAAGATGTATTATCTTTTTGAATAATTTTTAGTCCTAAAATAAAGGGATAGAATTCTTTTCCTATTCAAAATCCAATTTTATCTTTTATAAAAACTGATTTTTTTCTTTTCCTGATAAGATAAGGATTCCTCCATATCTTATGCCAACTATTAATCAGATTTTAAATCAATTTTTATCCAAAAATCTTTATCAAAATCGTTTTCTTTAAAAATCAGTTTTTCTTTTCATAAAACTTTTTATCCGAAAATCTTTACAATAAATATTTTCCTTTCAAAACTAATTTTCGAAATTAAAAACTCCCCTTTTTATATTCTTTAAATATAGACACATGAAATTAATATAATTACCTATTTTCTTAACTCTAAGAAAATAGTTAACCATCCTAATTTCATATTTCTAATTTAGCACAAAGTTCCAATACGTTAATTACATTGCATAAACATGACTAAGAACATAATTAAACCTAAGCTTCCATATTTTCTTAACTCTAAGAAAATAGTTAACCATCCTAATTTCATATTTCTAATTTAGCACAAAGTTCCAATACGTTAATTACATTGCATAAACATGACTAAGAACATAATTAGACCTAAGCTTCCATATCTTCAAGTTCTTGATCTTTCATGAACATCCAATCTTGATAGCTTTCTTAGATCACTGTTACATACATACATGTTATATCATAAAGCGTTTATCATCATCAAAATAACATTGACTTAGAGTCACAACACAAATCATTTACAGTAGGTGAAATAGTTTTACTAATCATGGGCTTTCTCTCCCTCAATGTATTGAGTATTGACCACTATCTCTAGCAGAACATCTACTTAATTCACGTCTCCTTAATGCAAATTTCCTACTACAAGTAAAATGATCCACTACCAAAGTTCTGTAAAACGTAATGTCATCACTTCATATAACCCATATATGGAGTACGTATGTTTCTCCAAAACTTTCTAGTACTAAATAGTAAGATGATCAAGCGATCTAAAAGTTTTGGTTCTTGTGGTACCATGTGCTGTCTGCCTGTCTTCGAGGAAAGAGAAACAAATTCGTGTCTCGGTAGCACGGCATTTATGTGGGAGATGGATAAATGCATAATGGGTGTAGGATTTAATCCTTCATTCAACGCGAAGCGCTTTGGCCGAGAGTCTACCGCGACTCGCGGTGTAGGCCGCGACTCGCGCCTGATGCCGCGACTCGCGGTTCAAGCCGCGACTCGCGGTGGCCGGGGTCGTGGTTTGAGTCTTGTTCGCGGAAGTTTGCCGCAAGCTTACCGCGACTCGCGGTGTATTCCGCGATTCGCGGTTTCCGAGGAAGTCGAAACCTTTTATTTTCTTCTTATTTCCGAATATGTTTCGGAGTTGTTTTATAACTCTCATATAAATAGCGTTTTGGCCGTTTTCTATTCATATTCATTCTATATTACCCTAAAACACAAGCCTACCCTATTCTCTCTGAGATTTGAGCAGTTCTTGATCAGAAATACCAATCTTTGATCCGGGTGCACGGAGTCAGAGATAGTTGTGTGAACCTTGGGGGACGAACGTCATCGTGAATCCGCACCGGTGGTGGCGAAATTCGTTTCTAAGGCAGTGGCCATCATACCACGGCGCAACTTGTTCTTGTAATTCAGGTTAAGTCATTTGATTTCTGCAGATTCTCATCTTACAATTTAGAAACGAATTTTATTCTGTTGAAATCATGTCTAGTTCTCAAAGTCGATTTTTCCCTGATATGTCAAAGTTGGAACCTTTGGATGGATCTAATTATAAGAGGTGGTCTCAAAAATTCTTGATTGCATGTGAACAAGTAGATCTTGACTATGTGTTGTTTGTTGAACCGCCTACTGAGAAAGATAGTGTAGATGTTACATCTAAAACTATTGTTATTGCTGATACTCCTGCCAAAGAGAAATGCGAGAAAACTCCTAAATCGATGGGGGGATAAGTATGGAAAAATTTGTCGGGGATAATAAGGTTGTTAAGGGAAACATGCTTTGAACCTAATGACAAACCCCATATTTGATTTGTTTGTATCCTATAAGACTCGCAAAATCAATATGGATCTCTTTGGAGAAAAAGTATGGTGCTGATGATGCAGGGAAAAAGAAGTATGTTACTGGAAACTGGTTGAACTTTAAATTGGTAGATAATAAGCCAATTATGGATCAAGTTCATGTTTATGAGAATTTAGTTGCTGAGGTTCTTGCTGAAGGGATGAAGATGTGTGAGATTCTTCAGGCTAATGTTCTGATTGAAAAATTGCCTGACTCATGGAACATCTATCGTAATCATCTGAAACACAAGAAGAGGGACATGACTCTGGAGGAGTTAGTTGGTCACATGAAAATTGAAGAGGCTAATAGATTGAAAGACTCGGGAGCCCCAACCGCAAATAATCTCGGCGTTAAGGCTAATCTGGTTGAATCCGGCTCCGGTTCCGTTCCCGCTTGGGAAGCCAAGAGGAGACTTTAAGAAGTTCAATGGAAAGGGTCAAAAGACCCCCGGCAAAGGGAAGTTTAAGAGCAATGGGAAGATTGAGAAGAAGCTAGGGTCACTTGCAACCGTGGCAAGCCGGGTCACTATGCTTCTGTTTGTCCAAACAAAAAGAAAGGCAATGGTTCGGGTCAAGGCTCGAAGGAGCAAGATAAGGGCCAAGCAAATCTAGCAGAGGCAGATGATCTTGTTGTTGCTGTGGTTTCTGAAGTTAATCTGGTGGAGAATAATTCTGAGTGGATAGTAGACACGGGGGCCTCTCGTCACTTCTGTGCAAACAAGGACCTATTTGTGGAATTTGAGGGGGTGGATGAAGGTCACCAAGTCTATATGGGAAATGACAAAGAAGTCTCAAGTGCTCGTAAAAGGGAAAGTTCTCCTGAAGCCGACATCCGGAAAATCATTAGCTCTCCTTAATGTTTTGTATGTCCCTTCCCTTCGTAGAAATTTAATTTCTGGTAGTTTGCTTAACAAAGCAGGTGTTAAGTTAGTTTTTGATGCTAATAAGCTAGTGCTGACTCGCAATGGCGAGTTTGTTGGGAAGGGGTACGTTAATGCTGGTTTGTTTGTTTTGGACATTGTAACTCCTATTGAAATGAATAAGATTTCTTCTTCTGCTTATATTGCTGAGTCTGTAAATCTGTGGCACTGTCGTCTGGGTCATGTGGGGGTTGGTTCAATTAATCGTCTGATGCGAATGAACCTATTGCATGATGTGATTGATGATGGACCTAATAAGTGTGAAGTGTGTGCTGAGGCAAAGTTTGTGAAAAAACCTTTCAAGCCAGTTACTAATAGAGTATCTGAACTATTAGAACTAATTCACACTGATCTGGCAGACTTTAAGAATCTTGAGAGTCGGGGTGGTAAGAAATATTATATTACCTTTGTGGATGATTGCTCTAGGTTCTGTAGAGTTTTCCTGTTAAAGTCTAAGGATGAGGCTGAACAGAAATTCTTGGTCTATAAGGCAGAAGTTGAAAAACAGTTGGACCGAAAGATTAAAAGGCTTCGGTCTGACCGTGGTGGGGAATATGGGTCTGATTTCCTTAAAAATTTATGTGAGAAAGAGGGCATTATTCATGAGGTGTCTGCACCATATACCCCTCAGCAGAATGGCATAGCAGAAAGGAAGAATAGAACTCTGAAGGAAATGATGAATGCCATGCTTTTAAGTTCTGGTCTCCCTGATAATATGTGGGGGGAAGCTGTCCTATCTGCAAACCATATTTTGAACAAAGTATCTCATAAGAAGTTAGACAAGACTCCATTTGAGCTATGGAGAGGTTTTGTGCCAAATCTGAAATTCATGAAAGTGTGGGGGTGTCTAGCTAAAGTGGGTATACCGTCGTTCAAGAGGACTACTATAGGAGCCAGGACCTTTGATGCTGTTTTCATTGGTTATGCTGAAAATAGTGCTGCCTATAGATTTATGAGGTTGGATGACAGGTCTGTGTGTGAAGCTCGAGATGCAGAATTCTTTGAAGAGGTATTTCCTTTGAAGAAGGTTGGGCATAGTATAGATGCTCCCTCTGTGGGGGTTTCGTCTGGTGATGCAGGTTCTTTGGTTACTTCAAGTGGGGTAAGTCAGTCAGATGAGCCTAGGAGAAGTAAAAGGCAAAGAGTGGAATCAAGCTTTGGTCCGGATTTCATTACTGCATTTATGTCCGAGTTTGAAGCTTCAGAGTTCATGGACATGTCATTGTTTATGGTGGATGAGGATCCCAAGACTTTTGAAGAAGCCATGAGTTCTATGGATGCTAGTTTCTGGAGGGAAGCAGTCAACAGTGAGTTGGAATCCATCATGGCGAATAACACTTGGGAACTTGTAGATTTGCCTAAAGGGAACAAAGCCGATTAGTCGCAAGTGGATTTTCAAGAAGAAGTTGAAAATTGATGGGACAGTGGAACGGTTCAAGGCAAGACTGGTTATTAGAGGGTTCACTCAAAAATTTGGAGTGGATTATTTTTATACTTATTCACCTGTGACTAAAATTGCTACCATTCGTGTTTTATTTGCTTTAGCTTCTTCATTTAACCTGTTTGTGCATCAGATGGATGTAAAGACAGCCTTCTTGAATGGAGATCTCGATGAGGAGATATATATGGAACAACCTCCTGGTTGTGCCATGCCTGGGATGGAGCAAAAGGTGTGCAAGCTGGAAAAGTCACTCTATGGCCTCAAGCAGGCTCCAAAACAATGGTATGAAAAATTTCATAAGACTATTCTTGGTTTTGGATTTACTGTGAATGGTTCAGATGCATGTGTGTATTCAAAGGTAATGGGCTCTGATTGCGTAATCATATGCTTATATGTTGATGACATGCTTCTGTTTAGTGCGAGTCATGATGCCATAAAGGAAACTAAAAGATTCTTGTCTTCTAAGTTTGAGATGAAAGATTTGGGGATAGCCGATGTGATATTAGGGGTAAAAGTTGTTAAAACTCCTAAGGGTTATTCACTGTCTCAATCTCATTATGTGGAGAAAGTGTTAAAGAAATTTGATTGTTTTGATGATCCTCCAGTCAGGACTCCCTATGACTCTAGTGTTCAATTACTCAAGAATAATGGTGATGGTGTGTCACAAGGAGAGTATGCTAAGGTTATAGGTAGTCTGATGTTTTTGATGAACTGTACTCGTCCTGATATTGCCTATGCGGTGAGTAGGCTAAGCAGGTACACTCATAATCCCAGTTTGGATCACTGGAAAGCTCTTAAAAGACTTTTGAGGTATTTGAGAGGAACCATGGACTGGGGTTAAACTTTGTGGGGTTTTCCAACCTGTCCTAGAAGGTTATTGTGATGCTAATTGGGTGACCGACAGTGATGAGGTGAGTTCTACCCAGTGGGTATGTGTTCACTCGAATGGTAGTGCAAGATCATGGAAGTCCGCTAAGCGCATACATGTATAGCTCGATCTACTATGGAAGCCGAGTTCATTGCTTTGGATCTTGCTACTCAAGAGGCTGATTGGTTGAGAAACCTTTTGGCGGATATACCTTTGTGGGGGGAGACCGGCTCCTTCAGTGTCAGTCCACTGTGATTCTCAAGCTGCAATCGGGGTTGCAAACAACAGTGTTTATAATGGCAAGAAAAGGCACATTCGGGTCAGACATGAGTCTGTGAGACAATTTATTGTGAATGGTGTCATCTCTCTTGAGTTTGTGAGAAGTGAAAGAAATTTGGCTGATCCTTTCACTAAAGGATTGAGTAGAAAGTTAGTACTAGAATTTTCAGGAGGAATGGGTTTGAAACCTTTATAGGTTGTTGTATTCCTTGAATTCTATACTGAACTTATTTATGATTTCTCATTAATATACTTATTACTCTGATCTGAGTAGTTCTTGTTGAACAGGTTGTATATGTGTATTTTTGAGATTTGGTGTCCATGGCTTTTGGGCCGATTCAATTTGATTGAACGTAATGGACAGGGATGTTTCTATGGCTTTATAGCTGATTCAATTTATTTGAACGTAATAGAACATCGTGGATGAGTGTGAAGGGATGGCCTCCTTCTGTCGAATGTCGTTCTTGTAGGCATTCTAGAGCGCTCTTTATAATCCCAGGGTGATGGCCAGGATTGTTGAACTCTGTAATGTTCACAATTATTGGAAAGACATGTGATGTGTCTTGATTGTAACTGAATGCATGTTCAACTATATTGTATGTTGTTCATGGGGTAATTCAGTGGATAACGCGGTGTTTCTCAAGCTTTGAAAGTAAGATATGTGCTATCGGGTCCCTTCTCTCTCCTGCAAGTTCAATCTTAGGATACTTGAAGGTGAGGGGACACCCCATCTCACTAACATGTTAGTTCAATCCTTGGATACTAATATGTAAGTATTAAGCTTTCCTTTTACTGCTCATCTCTCAATTTTTCCTGTAACTTCGCGTTTGTGGGGGATTGTAGGATTTAATCCTTCATTCAACGCGAAGCGCTTTGGCCGAGAGTCTACCGCGACTCGCGGTGTAGGCCGCGACTCGCGCCTGATGCCGCGACTCGCGGTTCAGGCCGCGACTCGCGGTGGCCGGGGTCGTGGTTTGAGTCTTGTTCGCGGAAGTTTGCCGCAAGCTTACCGCGACTCGCGGTGTATTCCGCGATTCGCGGTTTCCGAGGAAGTCGAAACCTTTTATTTTCTTCTTATTTCCGGATATGTTTCGGAGTTGTTTTATAACTCTCATATAAATAGCGTTTTGGCCGTTTTCTATTCATATTCATTCTATATTACCCTAAAACACAAGCCTACCCTATTCTCTCTGAGATTTGAGCAGTTCTTGAGAAATACCAATCTTTGATTCGGGTGCACGGAGTCAGAGATAGTTGTGTGAACCTTGGGGGACGAACGTCATCGTGAATCCGCACCGGTGGTGGCGAAATTCGTTTCTAAGGCAGTGGCCATCATACCACGGCGCAACTTGTTCTTGTAATTCAGGTTAAGTCATTTGATTTCTGCAGATTCTCATCTTACAATGGGTAGGGCAGATTGACTTCTAACACAAAAACAAGTTTTGGGATATAGTGTTTGTATTGATAATATTATATAATATATATTTGTAGAAGTAGCAAGATAAGAGAGTGTTGAACCCCATATATGTTGTGCACATGTGAGTTGTCCCACATTGGAGAAAGAGGAGAGAAAGCACCACAATATAAGCTATAGGAGCTACTCCTACTATTGCCAATTAGTTTTAGTATGGAACCTCCTTTGGGCTTGTATGTTGACCGAACTCTCCTCCTCTATACTGGGTTGCCCAAATCCATTTTCAGTCATATCAAATTTATCATGGTATCAGAGCCCAGGTTGTTCGGCCTTTTATATTGGGCACTTGTCATGCAACTGGATAAGTCCCTCTATTGGACGATCATTAGGAGCTACTCCTACTATTGCCAATTGGTTTAGTATGGAACCTCCTTTGGGCTTATATGTGGACCGAACTCTCCTTCTCTATACTGGGTTGCCAAAACCCATTTTCAGTCATATCAAATTTATCAGAGAGCAATGTTTACCAAAAGATAAAAATTTTATATGTCATCAACACAAGTATTATTTTCCAAAACTAATTATTGAGTTAGAGGCCAAAATTCCCCAAATTGTTACGGATTTATCACTGTGGTGCGTTCTCTTCACCTGAAAAAACCTGAACTTATCTTAACTAGATTTATTAGACTTGATTAACCCTTATTGTAACTTATTTTTGAGTGTTGTGTTAGACCTCATCAAACGTGATTAGACCTAAATTGAAACCTGCAACTTATTTTTTTAAGGTGAATAGAATACACCATAGTATACATGATTAAATAGGGTAGGAGGAGGGAGGGGTAGTATCATATATGGCTTCGTCTAGGCTTTGATTGTACCCTAAAGATCAACCAATATAAATATTAATACGAGGGTGGAAATCCCTAAGATCATAGACTACACTAAGCTGACATGACACCCACAAAAGTGGTTAGATTTAGGAGACATAAGAACAACACAATGAATGACTAGTTGAGCCCTAAAGTGGAGGACTTGCATATGCCTCTGACTTGAGCTTTTTTATCTCTCTCCTCTCTATCCCATGATAAGTACTCCTACGGCACGCCCCAGTCTTCTTTTTGCTAAACTTTTATCATATGAATGATCATCATCACCATCACGCTCCAAATCATTCTCTTAATTGCTTCTTTTGTCACCTGACTTTTCCACCTCAATAGTCAATATTTCCTCTTTTCTGGCTGCATTTTACTCAAATCTAATTGCTTAAATAATTACTTGTTAGAATTTTAGTGCTTGAAGACATGCTACTTGCACCGTTTTTGTAAAGACCCCATTATTAAATAAAAATGGAATCAACGGGCTTAATCTTTTTGACATTGGCGTAAAGGCGTAAGTCGTAACTAACTAACTATGATTACTAGTAGAAATAACACTTTTGAGATCTATTGTCAGTCATGTGAATGTCCATTCTGTCCAAAAGATTTAGAAATTAAACAAGAGATCATTGTTCCAGATCTAATCCAGCACAAACATGATACGGTACGTAAAACTTTACAGTACTTAAAAATGTAAGATTAATTTGTTTTATGATTGTTCCCTTGTAATATACTTTAAATTAGATTATTGAATAGATAAAGACATTAGGCACAAGATATTAAAAAAATACCTTTCAAAAATACACTCCTTCCTTACGTCAAATTGTTTGGCAACTCTTGTTACGATCTCCAAGATCAATACCTTTCAAAAAATAAAATTAACTATTTATGGTTATTATAATTTTATGTTACTCCATGTTTTAATTAATATGTTTTAAATTTATTATCTGTTTCCACGATATTTCAACTAGGCATGGGTCGTGCCTCTAGGCCACCGTGCTTGGGCTAGCATGATCTAAGCCTAATTCATACGAGCCTGTTGCTAGCCTGATGCAATGTCATATATTACGTGAGGATCATGGCAATGACATCTTAACAAATTTGAAGACCTGACCTAGCATGACTCTACTTGGTTTGACGAATATAGCAAGCTCTATTTTTAACCTAAACATAAAAACATTCTGAAAGTTGTCCCACGCCACGATACGACACTTGTGCTAATAAAGTTGAAAAAAAATGCTAGCATGGCATAATATTAGCAACTCATGCCTAGTCCTGGTTTACCATGTATCTAATTCAGCACGTAGATTCGCATGTGTACATGTTGTCATCTTTAAGTTTAAGTATCTAACCTAGTACGTATCCACGTTATGTGGTAGATAACTTACGCAACATGAAACATTTGATAAATTTTTTCTATGAAAATCAAAATCTTTGGCCATTTTTAGAGTATGACATGTATATTCTCATATTTGATCAACCGCAAAACATAGTTACCATTTTTCTAACTTAGAAAATGACCGATCATAAACTAGATTATACAACCCGTGGCTTAGAAAGAATGAATACAATTATACAAATACATGCAGTGCAAAGCAAATGATTTGCTACTCTCACATTGCCTATAAAAGGAGGGAACCCTTTTGACTTAAAAGCTATGATGGCCCAACAAACGCATATTCTATCCCCAATTAATCTCCATGCTATGGAAAAACAAACATCTACTTTACTTTCCCCTTTTCCTTCTAATTCTGCCCCTGTTTCAATCCTGTTCTTCTATAAGCTTTCCCTTTCCCTCTCACATACCCTCTTCCTCAATCCACCCTGAATTCCCCAAAAAAATCTGCCACCTTTCATTAGCAACACTCCTTTTAATGAAAAACCCACTTCGAAATCCTCATTAATTTTCCTAATCACCCCTTAATTATACTTTCCTTCTACCCATATGGGCTCTGTTTTTCCCCTGTTTTTGATGCTTCTCCACCTTATATCATTGGTATCACCATCTTCATCTTCAGCATCATTGTCTTCAGTGAGTACAGATACATTATCGACCACGGACGATAAAACGGTTGTTTATATTCGTTCTGCTCGTCTTCTTGATCTTGCCATTAGAGACTACACGGTTGGACTCTATGATGAGAAGAACTTTAGAACAGGAGAGGTAAACCATGTAAATTTACCAGGAAATCTCTCCGGCATTAAGGTTGATACAGCGAGATTTCGATGTGGTAGCCTAAGGAGGTATGGTGGTCGAGTCAAGGAGTTTTACTTAAGGAAAGGTGTTATGATTAATCCTTGTGTAGAGAGAGTTATACTAATTAGACAAGAGCTTGGGTTAAATTGGTCTACCATATACTATGATAGTTATAAAATACAAGGTTATGAACTTGTTACACCAATTTTAGGCCTCCTAGCTTATAATGGTGGAGATGATTATCAAAACGTAAGTAGTCCAGACCCATTCGAGCTCCGAATTGTTGCTGATGGGGATCCAATCAAGGTGGATTTTACTAATATGACTCGGATTGATTCTAAAAGTATGAAGGGTAAGATGCCATATTGTGCTAACTTTGAAGGGCAAGGTAAGGTGACATTAACAAGTATGGTGTCACCACATGTTTGTGAAGCCAAGAAGCAGGGTCATATAGGGCTGGTGATCGAGGCCATTGGTTCGAGCTCGCGCTCATCTCCTTCAGCTGAATACACAAAGGGGATCAGTAGGTGGAAAATCGCGGTAGGGAGCTCAGTAGGGGCTGCGTTGGGTGTCTTCTTGTTGGGGTTGCTCTTAGTTGCCATGTTTGCAAAAGCCAAGAAGAGGTCGAAATTGGAAGATATGGTGAGAAGGGCATATGAGGAAGAAGCTTTGCAAGTAACCATGGTTGGGCATGTGAAGGCTCCTACTGCTGCTGCAACTAGAACTGTGCCTATAATTGAACATGATTATAGACCACCATACTTTTGATACTGCTAATTGTCATCACAACTAGTGTTGTTGGTAATTCAATTCTTTTAGTAAGTTTAGCTTGTAAGTTAAGGTTTGGCTTTGTAATATTGAGAAAATGGGATAGAAAAATGGATTGTTTACAGTATGATATGATTCTATAAATTTCTCAATGATTATACTTTTGCATTCAACTTGTTTGTCATAAAATACTCCGAGGCCACTCGAAACTAACACCGAATTGATCGAAGACTGTTGTTGTGTCGTAGCAAATTCAGCTAACCTGAGAACAAGTCTTCCCTCAATCTTAACATAACTTCCTCGTACTGTCATACACAGGATATCTATACATGTGATTGCTAAGGGATTAGAGTCACATAGAATCTTGCTAATAATATATATGTACGGGAATTGGGAGTCCTTAAAAATAAGGGTGACATGATAATTTATAACATATAATTTTTTGAAAAGGTTATTTATACTCCCTTCTGTCCCTTCATTCTCCTTTAATGTTCCTAGTTTCAATTTTCTATTTTTAAAAAAAATTCGAGTTAAAACATAATAAAAACGAAGGGAGTATAAAAGTTTGAATTCACAAATTTGTAACACCTAGAAAGGATCTAGAACACTAATACATGAAATAATTAATAGAGAATCAAAGTCAAATCAATGAATTGTAACAAACGAGCTTAGCGGTAAATTACTAGGTATTACCTTCGACCCACAAAGATCTTGATACATATATATATATTTGAGATAAAAGATAGAGAGAAGATTGCTAACCATATGAGTCGAAAAGAATAAAAAATGCCTAACCCCTTCCCTTCCCCTTCCCATGCCCTTCCTTTTCCCCCCCTCACCTCACCTTCGAAAAAGCGACCAGCCCCCCCTCCCCCTTTTTAACCCTAACGTTGGTTGCTCTGTGTCTTTGCAGGTTCCCGCTGGTGTTAAAGGGCTTGAAAGTCAAGCTACTCTCTCAACTCCGAAGTCATTTCGGGATTCCTTAATTTCGTCTACGGTGTTTGAAGGTCAAACCCATGCAAGCTCCTCGCCCCCCCTCTTTTCAATAAGGTGAATAAGGCTTTCCTCCCTATTTCTCTGGAGGATTAGAAAATTCTGTGTAATCCTTGGGCGTGCTCCATAATATCCAAACCATGTGGAAAATCGTTTTCCACCCGAGTACGTTTCAGCATCTCTCCCTAAGCTCTGTAAAATCACCTCCCCATGCACAACCTTTCCTATTGGGAAAGATTTCTTTATATCCAAGCTTTCATCTGAAGAAGAAGTCAACAGGGTCCTCTCCGGCGGACCATGGTTTCTGAATGGTACTTTCCTTTCAACTCAAAAATGGGCTCTGGGCTTTCAAGCTTTGTCGGCTCGCGTCCACATTGTGCCAGTTTGGGTAGAATCGCATGAAATCCCAGTAGAGTTTGTTTGTGAAAAAATGATGCGAAAGATTGGAAATTGTCTAGGTTCCTACATCAAGGCTGATACGAATTCTGTAAACGCAAATCGAATGAGATTTGCTAGAATTCTCATTATGATGGATTTATCAAAACCAAGGAAAGATACAATATGGCTCGGAAACTTCAAGCAAGCGATAAGTTATAGAGAATGGCCGAATTTGTGTTCTATCTGTGGCAAGATTAATCATCATGCAAATGGTTGCAAAAATCAACCGGAGAAACCACCACCGGAGAAGATCAAAGAATTACCGGTCTCAAAATCCTTGACCAAAGACGTTTATGTTCCCGTAGGGCAAGATAAGTGGACCCAGGTCAAACAAAAAAATACAAAAGATATCTCCATAACCTTGGTCCCACATCAAAAGGTTTGGGTTAAAAAAAATACCCCAAAAAATCAAAGTCGGCTATTTCACAAGCTGAGAATACCTTTGCAACTCTCAATGACACCTATTCCCTTAATCTACTGGATTTGAATATGGAGAAGTACCCTCCTGCTGAACCTCCAGTCAAATCATCCTTCTCTCCTCCGCCAAATCCCCCAAATCTTCCTTCAGAGAAACTTCTTTTATCCTTTCCAACTTCTGCAATCACGCCTATTAATATTTCCATGCCTCTTTACTTTAAAGATAAATCTAACCCCATCAATGTATCTATCCAAAACCCTCCCTCTCACTCTATTTTCTCTCTCATAGATACCCTAAACAAAAAACTCCATGGCATCCCCCTTTCTCGCCGAGGAGAATGACCCAGCACTAGCTCCTTTTCTGTCCGATCCTTCGTTCAACAGGGGCTTCATAATGCCTCCCCCAAAGTTTCCATTCCCGGTCCATGTCATATTATCCCCAGCTACAACCATATCAACGAGGACCCGACATCATCTTACCTTTCCAGAGGCGTGGGTCAACAAATTTAGGTATTACAGGAGGGATATGATGGGAAGTTGGTCCCGGGTGTATCCGAGAGTATTAAAAGAAATACTTCTAAGGCCAGAGGCCACCCCACCGATGTTACAGAACATGATGATGGTTTACCCCGAAGAGCCAGGGAGGCTAGTCCCTGCCCATCTCCCTGCATTTCGGATGTGACGAAAATTTCGGAGATTTTAGGGACTTATCTCAAATGGTGGATGAAGAAAACGATCAAGACCCCGTACCCGTACTTCCGCAAGAGCGAAAAGCCCTATCAATTACCAAGAATTGGCTAATGGTGCAAGCGGGAAGCGAAACCGACAACGTCAAATGGTTACGGCTAACAAAAGTTTGCACTTAAATCACCCTGAAAATGGCGTGGGGGATATCGAAAGAAGACGGGGGGAGGATGTCGGGTATAAAAACGAAGGTAAACAGCGAGCTCATTTACAGTTTAAAAGCTCAAAGAATGGTGACCTTGGACAACAATACACATCCGGAAGTGCTAGAGGAGCTCATGAGCCTCCACCCCCTCAACCCAGGAATGTCGATACTACTTTGGAATGCTAGGGGGGTGGCTCGGCAGGGATTTCGGCGGAATATCCGTCAACTCATCCGTGACCATGATCCAATGATCATTATCATCACAGAAACGAAGGTAGCCCGAGAAAGCATTGAGGATATAGTGAGTAGCTTACCTTTAAATTCCTTTGAGACCGTGGAACCGCAAGGATATTCTGGGGGCATACTTATGTTATGGAATGAAGGGCTTCACTCCTTCACCTCCATAACTAAGGAACCAAGGGCTATCCATGGAGTTATTCAGGTTCAAAATTCTCCCCCCTTTTTTTATTTCTGCATTGTATGCTAATACTAAATACCATGATAGACTTGATATGTGGAATAATCTGATCGATATGAGTCATAATATTAATATTCCTTGGTTGGTTCTTGGTGACTTCAATGAAGTGACATACTCTCATGAAAAATTTGGTGGTAATGCTCCTAAAGACTACAAGATGCGTAAGTATAAAGAAACTATGGATGAATGTGGGCTATATAATTTGGGTTTTATTGGAAGCAAGTATACTTGGTTTAATAAAAGAATGAGCTATCCTATTTTTGAAAGGTTAGATAGATGTTGGGCTTGTGCAAACCGGTCCCAAAAATTTCCAGATGCTGCTGTTCATAATTTACCAAGACTGTCGTCAGACCATAATCCCTTATTGCTTAATTTCAATCAGCCCAAAAATCCTTCCCGTAATCAGTTTTTCAAATTTGAGCCCATGTGGCTCGAAAACCCATCCTTTGATCCTTGGGTTAGAGATCAATGGGCCTCGCACCCTGCTAACTTAATTGGGAAACTTAAAAATCTTAGTACCAAGATTCCGCGGTGGACCCAAAAAGAGGATACTATTTTTAAAAGCAAGAAAAAATTACAGGCCCGAATTCACGGAGCCTAGGTAATTTTTAAAAACGACCCAACCAATGTGTTCCTTTTTGAATTAGAGGAGAAATTAACAAAAGAGCTCAATGCTATCTTGGCCTAAGAAGAGGCCTACTGGCATATTCGGTCCAGAACTAATTGGTTAATTAATGGTGACCGGAATACCCACTTCTTTCATTTATCTACCATTTTTACAAGGAAAGCTAATAAAATTCAAATGCTAAAAGATGATGTGGGGAATTCTTTAACTGACCCAAATGAGATTAATGACCTTATAGTGGATCACTATAAATCCCTTTTCTCGTCTGGTTCGCTCCCCCTGCTGACATTTTTTCTAATGAATCAATAGACTGTAGCGAGGTTCCTTCCTTGCTAGAAGTTAAAGAAGCGGTGTTTTCAATAGGTAAATCTAAAGCTCCAGGGGATGATGGTTTCCACGCCTATTTTTATCATCATTTCTGGGATACCATTAAAATGGATTGTCCCAACTGTGTCAAAGGTATTTTTAACTCGCTTGACATGCCAAAATCTATGAACTCCACCCTTATTTCCCTCATACCAAAAATTGATAACCCTCTTAGGCTTAACAACTTTAGACCAATAAGCCTAGTTAATACTTCTTATAAATTGGTCACCAAGATCCTGGTCCAAAGAATTAGGCCTTTTCTAAAGGACATCATTTCCCCAATTCAAAATAGCTTTATTCCGAGTAGGGGCTCGGAGGGAAATTTCATAATAGCTTCGGAAGTCCTTCACTCCATGAATAAAAAGAAAGGAAAAAAAGGTCTATTTGCTCTTACACTCGACCTTGAGAAAGCTCATGATAGGCTAGAATGGCCGTTTATTGAACATTGCCTAAAAAGCCTAAATTTCCCCTATAAGACAATCAAGATTATCATGAGTTGTGTTTCTACGGGTCAAACTTCTATTCAAGTGAATGGAAATCGAACAAAGACCTTCAATATGTCTCGGGGAATTAGCTAGGCAAGGTGACCCTTTATCCCCCTACATATTTATTATTTGCCTTGAGTACTTGTCTAGGACCATCCATGAAGCTTGCAATTCAAAAGATTAGACCCCATTCAAGGTTAGGGGGGTAGCACGGAAATATCCCATCTCTTTTTCGCTGATGACATTTTATTATTTGGAGACGCTAACCCTTCCACTCTCTCTTCTATGAGATATATCCTGAATTCCTTCTTTGATGTTTGGGGTCAAAAGTCAAATGACTCTAAGAGCATGTTATATTTCTCCCCAAATACTAACATTAATATAAAAGACGAGTTTGAACAGGAAATGAACATATTCAGCACAAATGACCTCAGAATTTATCTAAGTTTCCCCCTTTGTCATAGGAAACCTTCAAAAAATAAACTCAACTTCATAATTGACAAAGTTGCATCAAAACTGTCATCTTGGAAAGCCAAGAGCCTTAACAAAGCGGGCAGACCATCCTTATAAATGCGGCCATCCAGGCAATTCTTCGGTATTACATGCACTTGATTGACTTCCCTTTAGCCATAAAAACCAAATTGGACTCGATTTGTAGTAATTTTTTCTGGAATAGTAAGGAAGATAAGAAAAAAATTTACTTGGATTGCTTGGAAAAACGTTTGTACCAAAAGAGTAAAGGCGGCCTAGGTTTCATTACGCATATAAATATCAATAACATAAGCCTTGCTCGTCTTTGTTGGAAACTAGATAATGACATTATGTGGGCTTCCAATATTATTAAAGAGAAATACATCAATAAAAGAATTGAACCCCTTAATTTTAAAAAAGGGTCTCACATTTGGAAGTACATAAGAGTTGGGTGGGAGAATTATAAACATAGTATTGCTTAGGTTGTCAGGGAAGGGAATTGCATAAACCTTTGGAATGACAAGTGGCTTAATGGTGAAAATTTAAGATCACTAGTTCAAGGACCTCTTAATAGAAGTGAAAATGACCTTTGTGTGAATTCTCTAAAAAACCTGGATATTACTAACGTTTGCTCTATTAGTCTTCCCCCGGAGCTAGTCGACACAATTAGAGCTACTGAATTGTCTTCCAAGCAAGATTATGCTTATTCTCTCTGGTCCCACCTGGGAAAATTTAATTCCAAAAAAGCCACGTTTTTTCTCTCACCAAATGCTGAGGAGGAATCTTGGGATTGAATTTGGAAAGCCCCAGGTCTCCCAAAGCACCTCTTCTTCCTTTGGCAAATATGGTAGAATAGAATGCCCACTAATGATAATATTAATTTCCTTGTTAACTCTTACCCCAAAATCGCCCCTTCGCATGGGAGGTGCGGAATATGAATCATATTTTAAGGGGGCTGTCATAAGGCTATGGAGATATGGAATAAAAAAGAAAATTAATATTAATAGCTCCATACCCTTCAATGATTGGTTAAAAGTAAATATCATTAAAGACCATAATCAATCTGCTTCTTTGGTCCCTTCCAATGTCGAGTTCATTTTCATTATTTGGGGCATATGGCTAAGACAAAATGCTTGGGTTTTCAACAAGAAACACATATCTTCTTCCAATTCTATAAGAAATCCCCATTGGGCCGCCACCGAATGGTTCTATTATAGGGACCAACCTAAGGTGGGTAAAGCACCCAACAATCACAATCACAACCATAATCATAACCTTCTCCATCAACCTGACCCTTCTATCTCTTTAAATCCTCCTGACCCTCTTTCAGACCCGATTTGGTCACCTCCACCGGCATCTATTTTGAAAATCAATGTGGATAGTTCTTTCTTTGGAAAAACCAAAGAAGCTTGTTTTGCTGCAGTATGTAGGGACTCACATGGTCAATGGAAAGGAGGGGTGTATACGTCCACCTACTGCTCCAATGCAATGGAGGCTGAGACTAGAGGCATCCTAATGGCTATCAAATGGGCACAATCTCACAACTGGGTTCATAGCATCATCGCATCGGATTGTATAAATGCTATAGATGAAATTGAAAACAATAGGAAGGCCGCGCCAAGAGTAATTTGTGTAATATCATTTATGATTGTAGGGCGTTGCTCCAAGAAACTCCAAGACTCAAGCTGCAGCATGAAGGAAGAAATGCTAACAAGCTTGCGGATGCAATAGCAAGGTATGCTCAAGGGAGGAACGCAGGCTCAAATATTTTGCAGGATTTATCTACCCCTCCCCCTGAATGTATTAAGTTTTTATTAACTGACTTAGTAAATTGTAATATGGTAGCCATGGATCGGGATCCATCTGATTATGGCTAGGAAATTATGTACTAAAACTTTTTAAGCTATTTATTGTTTGACTTTTCCTAAATATATATATATATATATATATATATATATATATATATATATATATATATATATATATATATATATATATATATGAGAAAGATATTAGCTTAGGTTCTCACAAGCTTCACTCCTTAGTTACACTCACCAACAAAAATAATCTAGCTTAATGACGTGTCATATTTATAAATAGTTTTTAGGTGCATTTATGTTGCATTTCTTGTTCTTGTTAGAGCATTTAGGTGCATATATGCATGATTTACTCGATTTCTGCTAAACGGCTCTCCTTTTGCTTGTTTTGATGACTTTCAGGTGATTTCAATGCAAATAGACTGCGGTTGGCTAAGCTTGAGTATAATAAACATGAAGAAAGAAGGTAGATTGCTTGAAAATTGCAAAGCATCTCTTTGGGATGAATTTGGGCTAGAATGAAGCGAAGTGTTACTGAAAGAAATGCCAAAACTGACTCTTGTCCACTCTTTTACTCATAACATTTGATCTACAAATGATAATAGAGTGATTATAATTGGGTTGGAAAGCAGACTTGAAGACATTTCCAACAACTGGTCACACGCCAAATTTCGATGAGAGATGAGAAAGTTATGACTTTTCGAAGATGAGACGTTTTGATGCTTTGTTGCGGACCCATCCGAGCAGATCACTGTTGCAATTCTATGGAAAATGACCTGAAAACCACCCGGTTGGACGGATTCCGCCTCACCAGCTTGGGCGGATCGTAGTTTCTATCGTTTTAATGTGCGTGTTGCGTAGTTTTTGTATTAATATAAGTACTCTTCTAGTAACATGCGAACTATCAGGCAATAGATTGGATCCGATCCGAAATATCCAATTTTCTTAGACTTCATTTTTTGATGACATAAATTAGGCAAAAGCATCAAAATGAATTTTTCTATAGTGATTAGGATGTTAGCCAGTTGGAGTTTTAAGGGATGGGAAAGGCTGTCCGACCATTTGGTTTTTTTGAAAAAGAATCTGTTAAGCTCATCAATTCTAATTATACAATTCAAGGACTATCTACTATTCGGTTATTTTGGATTTTTGGATCCAATCACCCTCAATCCGATCGGATCCGAAAATTCAATTTTTTTATATAAAAAGTTTAATCCGAATCTAATTCGGACATAGTTAGTCCAATCCGAACTATTAATAATTTGGTTTGGATTCGATTGGATTTCGATTTTTCTCCGAATAACTTTCACCCCTAATAGCCCGTGCATCGGCACTTAAGTAAGATATAGTATAATTATAAACTCTAACCTCTTTTTCTCTCTTTTGTCCTCTTTTATCTCAAACCCTATATTTTCTTCTTAGGGCCGCCATCAATAACTAATAGTTGATGGTCATCCCCCACTAATGGATTTTCTTTATTATTGCATTACCTTTACTTTGTTTTGAATAATGAGTTTTTCTCCATTTGTGGGGGTTTGTTTCTCTTTTTTGAGAGTATTTATTCTCGTGTAAATTTATTATATATAAGTTTTTGTGTCTAGACGATTATAAGAAACAAAACGTGTATGCCTACATTTACATTTCTTGATTATAAAATTTGTAGTAGATTTTTAGATCTATATTGTTTTAGGGATAATGTTCATAATTATAAATACCATATGACTTAGTATGAATGAAAATTTTCCTTCCCCATCAAAAGAAAAATCCTTATATTATAGGCAAAATTGACCTCAACACCACAAACTATGACGCATTGGTTTGGGTGCAATGAGTGTCATAAATAATGTCGAAACTAACTTTTCTTGCTGGCGGCGGGGAATCCGTGTTAGTTTCTTTCCCATTTTACCCTTTTTCTTACATTTATTCTATTTTTTCATTGATTAGAAGAAGCCTAAGTCACGTGAACATGTGTCGAGAAAAGTTAGCTTTGGCGTCATTTAATGACACTCACTGCACCAATACCAATAGTTTGTGATGTTTTAACTACTAGTCAAAGTTAGTGACGCTGGGTGCACCCGCGCCATACTTTGTGGTGTTGAGACCATTTTTACCTATATTATATAGGTCTCAAAACAAGTACATCTTATAATTGTATCAACATATGGGCCTAAAACATAGTTCATTTTGTTCCGATGGAAACAAAACTTATTTACTAAAGAAGAAAAGTATTAGTTGCGTCACATCTTATCTATACGAAAATGACCAAAGTAGACAGAACTATATAAATGAAAACCATATTGAAGGAAATACACCTTCTTCTTACCAAGGGGTTCCCGGGCCCAAAAAAAAATATTGAAGGAAATACACACGTATTGATCAGTTTGGACCAATTAAAACAACCCCCTCCCCCCCAAAAAAAAAAAACTTAGATAAACATGTAATAAAAAGAATCAACACCGAAAAAAGAGAAAGAAAATGAAAAATAAGCAGACGAGAATGATGCAACACAACGAAGAGGAGTACATAATTAGTTTCCTGTCTGGCCAGGAAGGTCACTGGCAAGGGGAGTTTGGATGTGGCCTTTAACGGGTGGGCCGACGCTGCCACATGCTTCGAGGTTAGCTGGGTCAGCGATCTTTACGCAACCGCTCTGTTCTTCTAGTGCCTGAACCTCAACAGGCCCTACTGTCACGGTCGATGTAACATCCACAGGCAAGTCGGCCAGGATACGGGCAGCCGAGACGGCGTAAGCCATCACAAGCATTGCCATAGCCATCAACACTAGAGACTTTTTGAGTTGGTTAACCATTTTGGGTTTCTAGTACGTATGTAGGACGTAGTTGACGATGAATATTTACTTGAAAAAGGTTGGTTTTATACTTTGTGTTACCTTGCTAGTGGTGAAAAATTATGATTGCAATTATGATAATGATGAGAATAATACGATATATCAATCGTTTATATAGGAGTTCTGAAAGGACAATTAAAGGATTCAAGACGTGTTGTACTACTATAACATCTGATCAGAGTTGTGCTCAGGCTGTTAGATGCTTTAAATATTTTCCCATGGATTACGAGTTTATATTTAATTAGCCAGATTCTCATATCACCTATTTAGGTAGGTCTTAATCAGTCAATCAAGATATCAATACGTGAATTCCACTTTGATCCTACTTTATCTCTTAGATATGTTATTAGGTCGGCTTGATCTATCGAGATTCGAGAGACAGCACTGAATTGCCTGGAAGATTATGTCAATGTGGTGCGGATCAGGAGCTATAATTCAATTGAACACTTTCAAAGTAGTATTTTGCAGTCGTGACAATGTCAGAAGAATCATATCAATATCAAATTATAAGTTAAAGAGGGAATTAGTCGAATTATGGTAACCTTTATTCCAACTCCTGAAAACAGTTTTTCTAAAACCAATCTTGTGACTTGAACTATGAGCTTAATCTTTTGGTTGACATGGTCCTCTGATATGGAATCAAGTGCGAATAAGATTTCGGGATTTCTCTTAATTTTTTCAAACAATTTTTTTGGGAAATTAAGATGAAGATCCTTTGCAAGTGGGGAAGGTTGGGGATCACACTTTTCAACGGGCAAGAATTGAACCTCTGTCGCAGAAGTGGAAGGAGGGCCTCTAACCAACCATGTCAGAGGACCAACTCAACCAAAAGATTAAGCGGATGTTTATCGGTTTTATATATTATCATTTTCATAGGCAACAAAATGTTATGCAAACCCTTATGCATGATCATGGTACTTTAATTTGTAGTAGTTCATCAAAACAAATGATTTGCGATATTCGACATTATGTTTACCTGTTTGTTGGTAAGGACCATTCACACAAGACCAAGATCAATGACAATAAATTTGACTTAACATTAATAACTCTCAATATAAAGAGTGTGAGAATGTCAATTAAGTTCGAATTAAAATGCTTTAATTTGTGTCCAACTCGATCTGAAAAAAGGAAAATAATCTCAATCAGAAAATTTGTTAAAATTCGTGTTGAATCCTATAAAAGGTGGAGCCTGCGTAAATTTTAATTTGACTAATCCGACCTGAATTCTAATACTACTGCCACCTTGACAACTCAAAGATCAACTTTACATTACAATAGGACATTTATAATTGTATTATAAAAAAAACAAGTAAAATATAGTATAATCGAAATATATTCTAAAACCCGAGGAAAAAATCGTTATGCTGCCATATGTATTCCCCTCCCCCCAATCAAATGACACAAATTAAACAATAAAAATGTGCGTGTTAAGACTCAAATTCACAACCTCTCAATTGAAATACAAATACAGTAACCAACTAATCTACAATCTAATAATAATTTTTGTGGGAAAAAACTATTTAGTGACAAGATAATATGTCTATTTTATAGAAATAAATTAGAAAGTATATGATTCACATACAACATTTATAATTTGATGATGGTAGCCTGATATCTCATATACAACATTTAAAATTTGTAGATTACTGAATCTTTTTGTAAGTATTTATTTTTGAAAAGTGTTGGACAAAATTGTCTCAATCCAAGACATGCCAGCGACGACGTCATCCATCTCAGTCATTCTTTGCGTCTAAGATGCTTTGATTTAATTTTCTTTTCACATGGAATTTTTAGTTTTATGTCCTTGTGGTCCTCTCTCTTATTACACAAATTATAGATTAATTAAAATGAGTGCACAGTAAATTATTTTATTCAAATTAATATTGTAAAATGGGGTGCACATAGAGTAGATAAGCCATTGTTAAAATTAGTTTACAAATCTTGGCAAAAGTTTTTAAAAACACCCAGGCATTACAATATAATTAAATTACTTGTAAACTTTTATAAATTAGCATACAAAAGGATAATTTTCTATCATTTAAATTTATATAGCTTGATTTAGAGTACATATTAGATGTGTATATAACATCTTAGATGCCTGATATACATATGCATTCAACCTCCAAGAGAGCAACTTCTTTATTCTTTTATTAAACAAAACACATATTTGCTCATCTATATTTTCTATATATTATTAAGAAGTGTGTGGAAGCATTAGAGGTCATCATGTGTCATCTAAATGTATACGCTCATAAAGAAACAAAATAAGGAATTATATGCAATGACCTGGGACATCGCACGGGCTAACAACTAGTTATTTTCTGAAACTCTGATTAAGATTTTGTGAGAATCATAGCTAAAATGAGAACAAAAAACCAATTTGGATATTTAGATCATCAAAATCGGATGGTCTAAACGCTTTTCATGTTAATGACATTTTCGTTAGTTTGGACCTTCACAAACTGATTCCTTCATTCTTTACTTTTAAAATCATTTGATGTTTAACCGATTATATTTATTTTATTAATTTTACTTTTACTTTTGAAATCAAATAAACGGAAACTTATCTAACATAATTTTTTTAGCAAGAATACTGAGATCTTGTAATTATTTTTACTACTTGATTATCATAAATGTAATTTTTTTATCAAAAGGTACATAACTTGTTTTTGCTTTTCTTTTATTGACCAAAATTATAATTCACATTTTAGAGCTGGTTCTCAACGAAACTTGAGATTATTTTTCATCAGTTTATAAACTAATATGAAAAATGTATAAACTAGTAACAGATATGTCTAAACTTATAAGCTGAAAATTAATATGTTTAAACTGATGCATTAAGTGATAACTATTTTGCATAAACTAAGAACAAAACTTATATAAACTGAAATGGTAGAATCTCGTCTCAGCCAAGGCGCTTTCATATATCATTAGATTCCTCCATTTCCTTTAGTGTAACATTTCTCTTATGTGGAAGTTTTACATTAGTTGTAACTTTATCATTTGTTTTGATAATATTTTCTGTATCCATCTCCAATCACATCGGTCTTACTTTTTGTCTATCTTTATAAGAGCCTCTTCATATAGTTTTCTTTAAAAAAAATTGTGCCAGACGATAATGTTGCAATATTAATGCAACTAAATAAGTATAAAGTTAGATAATTAGACAAGGATCGATGTCGCTAATAACTTAAATTATTATATCGAAACGTAGAAGTATTAATTGCATCATAAACGTTGTATACGTACAGAACACAAATAAAAAAGAGTAAAACCAAATTAAAGGTAATACACATGAATCATAATCGGTTTCGGCCAATTATAACGTACATTTAGTTATAAAAAATTAACGCCGGAAAAAGAAGAAGCAGCAAACGAAAATGATGCAATAGCAAAAGGGTGTAACTAGTTTCCTGTCTGGTCATTGGCGAGGGGAGTTTCGATGCTGCCTTCAATGGGTGGGCCGACGCTCCCACAGACTACGATGTCATTAGCAACTTTCAAGCAACTACTTAATGGGGGTTTTGTAGTGCCTGACCCTTGAATAGGCCCTACATCCAAGCTCCCTGAAACTTTTACAGGCAAATCGCTAAGGAGACGGGCAGCCGAAACGGCGTAGCCCATCACAAGCATTGCCATGGCCATGAACACTAGAGACTTTTTGAGCTGATTAGCCATTTTTGGTTTTAGATACGTGATTGAGGTCTTGAGGATGAATTGTTGAAAAGTGTATTGTATGTAGGATGAATTGCTGAGAATAATAGGATAAATCAACCATTTATATAGGAGTTTTCAAATGACTGTGAAAGGATTAAAAATAATTAACATCTGAGAGTTGTGCTCAGGCTGTTAGATCCTCCCAATTTTCCCCATGGATTACGAGATTCTATCTAATTAGATGATCATATAACTAGGTTAATTTAATCGGTCAATCACTCAAATCTATCAAAACGTGAATTCCACATTGATCATCTTGATGTGTCATTTAGTTTTTTATAATGTATAATTAGTTAGGGTAATCGAGAGCCAGCACTGAATTGCCGGGAAAAGTATGTCGTCAATGATGTTCCTCTATTTTCACGAGTACGGTTTTGTGATATTTGTTCTAAGTGATGACTTGTTCTTGTTCTATTTTAATCCTCCTTCCTTTCAAAAAAAAACCTCTATTTGCCTTAAAGTTGTCGCATTCAAGGATATATGATTGAAACCCCCTAGTTTACCAAAAAAAAGGATATATGAAACCTCTTGAGCACTGAGAAAACTCACTAATTCACCTCCGATCCAGTAATTAGGTTGAACTTCTACTAAATTTTCACGTGATTAAGAGAGTAGAAAAGCTGTTGTATGGGTATAACCCCAAGTATGTTGGCGGACCCCAGTAATGGATCCGCGAACACTTTACCGGGCGCAAATACTTTATGTCGCCCGCAGCTCTATCAAGTCAGTACATCAACATGGTCCGACAACATTGGCGGTCGCCTAACAAGACAAAATAAGGGAATCTTCCCAGCTGTCAAAAGCACCGCAGCCGTACACGTGTAAAAGGATTACGCACCCTGTCAGGTGAATAGTACTTCTATAAATAGCCAAATAGTACTATTCTGCAGGTACATTCTCTCACAATCAGAACCCTTATCTCTCTCCCTCTACTTTCTCTCTCTAAATCCTATTTGGGCACGTGCTGACTTGAGCGTCGGAGGGGGTTTCCTCGCATCCCCCCCGAGGGTAGTTCACGTTTGCTTCTTGTGCAGCTATTCACTAGCGGAGCTTACCCAAATTTTTGGCGGACTTCTCTCAAGGCCGCCAACCGTTTCAACACCGGAACAACTTGGCGCTAGAAGGAGGGGGCTTCCATCTTTGTGAACGCCGACATGGAAAGAGCAAACAATGACGGCCGTGATCCATCTGAGTTAGACGGCCGGGAACGTCAACGAGCAAAGAAACTCCGGGGAACAACGTGTCTCGGTAAACACTCGGAAGCGGATCATTTAACCCGGCTCAACTAAGTCAATTCTCCCCGAGCGCCTACAACCGTAGCGTCTTTCATCCGAGATGTTACAAGCGGGTACTCGGCCTAACAACACTCCCACTCCCAATGCAAGGGCGAAGTCGCCTTCGTAGGCGTATGTCAACCATGAATGGTCGCAACGTCGATGGCACCCCCGTGAGAAGGATGCGGACCTTCAATCAGGAGGGACGCCAATTGGAAAGGCAAATTGAGGACCCAGAATATGAGGAAGTCATCCTAGAAACTGAGGATCTCAACAATTCTGAAGAGGAGGATCAAAGTCGTTCTCGCCAGGAACACAGCATCAGTGGCGCAAGCAATTATTCTCGGCGCGGACACTTATTGATCAAGCCTAAGCGGTCTCCTTTCATTCCGAGAGATCTTGAACCACCCCATGCCGCGAATCAAGATGCCGTCCTGTAAGTATGATGGCACCTCAGACCCAGACGATCATGTGGCCGCCTATGAGGGGCACATGTACTTATACACTCAGGTGGACGCCATCTGGTGTAAAGTTTTCCCATCTACTTTAACCGGGATCGCTCAGACGTGGTTTAAAAGCATCAGGGCTGGTAACGTTTCTAGTTTTTCTCAGCTTTCATCTATGTTCAGCACTCACTTCGTGAGTAACAGGCGCCGCGAGCGCACAACCTGGCGAGTTGTTATCAATCAAGCAAAGGGAAAATGAGAGCCTGCGAGATTTCGTGGGCCGTTTTAATGCTGAGGCGGTCACCATTCCCGCCTTGACGGGGACGTGGCCGTGTTAGCTTGATGACCGGGCTGAGGGAAGGGTCCGCATTTAGAAGTTATCTGGGCCGTAAAACCTTCACATCCCTTGAGCTGGTCTTAAGGAAGGCAAATGATTTCATCAGGGGGGAAGAGTTTGACAAGGCCGTAAGCAGCCAAAGTCGTGAGCAGGAAAAGAAGAAGGATGACAAGCAGAAGAGAGAAAAAGGTCGCGAAAATGACCGCGGTCGGGATGAAAGAAAGCAGGAATCAAATGTGGTCAAGAAGGGAAATGACCGCGAGAAGAATGACCGTGAAAGGTTCGAGTACAAAGATAAATTTGATACATATACGCGACTCACGGCCTCAAGGGCTCAAATATATCAGATGAACAGGGACAGTGATAAATGGCAACGTCCTAAGCAAATGTTTCATAAAAACCGTAACAAGAGCAAGTGGTGTGACTTTCACGGTGATCACGGTCACACTACCGAGAATTGCAGGCACTTGAAGGATAACCTAGAGGATCTGTTAAGACGGGGTAACTTCACTCAATACGGGAGCACAATCAAAGGACGGAGACGTGGTAAAGCCCAACAACGGAATGTGCAATCGCGGATTCTTTGAGATTCACGTTATAAGTGGCGGTCCAATTCACGGCGGCGGCGTCAATGGGGCCAAGGCAAGCCCTGAAAGAATTCGAGCACCGATGTCAATTTCAATGAAAGCATGCAAGTGGAGAAGGCCACCAGTAATGCCCGCCATGTCTTTCACGGTTGAAGATGCAAAGCATGTCGTCTACCCTCATGATGACCCTCTGGTGGTCACGCTGAAGGTGTCAAACTGTTTGATCCACAGAATCCTGGTAGACGGAGGAAGTTCCGCAAACATTCTGTATTTCTCAACTTTTGAAAAATTGATGATTGGCCGGGAACATCTGAAGCCTGTGCGTTACCCAGTGATAGGTTTCACGGGGGCGTCGGTGATTCCAGAGGGCCTGATAACCCTTCTGGGTCCGAGTAGGGGAGGATGAGAACGCCCGGGGATGTGATGGCGGAGTTTCTAGTGGTTGACGTGCCTGGAGCCTATAACGCAATTATCGGACGCCCTTTCATCCATGACGTCCAAGGAGTTGTGTCGACCTATCATTTGACTATGTTGTACGTTTCCAATCTCGGGACGACAGCAAAGTTAAGAGGAAATCAAGAAATGGCGAAATCATGCTACCTAACAAAGATTAAAGCAACCCAAGCAAGGAGAGTGCGGTAGAAGAATTGAATCCGCCAACAAGGAAACAAAGGCGAGCCCAGAAGAGGGCTCTGGCGAATGAGGAAGGGCCCGAGAAAGGGGATGAGGAGATGGATGTTTTAATGGAAGAGCTGGAATCCGGGCTCGATGATACCCAAGGCCCAAGCCGGATGGAGAAACAAGGCAGGAGATGCGCGATGATCCTAAGCAAGGACGGTGGGCGTCGGAAACAGACATGGACCCAAAGATCGGGGGTCAACTTGGTGACTCTCCCTACGAGAAAACGCGGACGTCTTCGCGTTCTCGGCGGGATGAGATGCCGGAATTGACCCAAGCCGTGATGGTACACCGTCTAAATGTTGACGGCACTATCCGACTGTCAAGCAGAAGAAGCGCAATTTTTCGGCCGAAAAGAACAAAGCCATTAAAGAGGAGGTTGATAAGCTATTGGCGGCTGACTTTATTGAGCCATGCGACTACCCGGAGTGGTTGGCCAATGTAGTCATGGTAAAGAAAACTAGCGGCCAGTGGAGGATGTGTGTGGACTTCACAAACCTCAATAGAGCTTGCCCAAAAGATTGCTACCCGGCGCCGAGAATAGACCAGCTAGTAGACTCTACTAGCGGTCACGCATTGTTAAGCTTTATGGATGCCTTCTCGGGCTATCACCGCATCGGCTTGCTCGAGGCCGATAGGAAAAAACTGCGTTCATCACCAGTTGCCGGAGTATATAATTATAAGGCAATGCCGTTTGGGCTCCGTAATGCGGGGGCAACCTATCAAAGCTAGTCGACAAAGTGTTCGCGGATCGGGAGGGGAGGAATATCGAAGCATATGTTGACGACTCCATCGTCAAGAGTAAAACTGACCGTGAACACTTGGACGATCTGGAAGAGACCTTCAGAACTTGAGAAAGTATAAGATGAAGCTCAACCCAAAGAAATGTGTCTTTGGGGTGAGAGCGGGAAAGTTTTTAGGCTTCTTGGTAGCGGAAGGGGATTGATGCAAACCCGGACAAAGTCCAAGCCATTGTCGACCTGCCCGAGCCTAGAAGCGTCAAGGATATTCGGTTAACGGGGAGAATGGCGGCCCTCACTCGATTCATTTCAAAATCGCCGAGACAAAGCTTTGCCTTTCTTTGCCCCGCTAAGGGGGAATAAGAAGTTCGAGTGGGGAGAGGAGCAAAGCAAAGCATTCCTGGCGGTAAAAGAGCATTTAAAGAAGCTACCAACCATTACTAAGGCCCGAGACCGGAGACGTATTACAACCGTATATCTCGGCTTCAGCGAAGACAGTCGCGGCCGTGTTATTGGTAGAAAAAGAGATGAGGCAGCAGCCAATTTATTTTATCGCCCATATTCTTAATCGGTCCGGGAGCCGTTATCAAGCTGGTAGAAAAAATGGCCTTGGGCGTGGTAATAGCCGCCGGGAAGCTCGAGACCATACTTCGACCGCCATCCCATTCAAGTTCTAACCAACCGACCGCTAGAAAAAGCATTGCGAGAGGATGGATAGTTCGGCCGCTTTACGAAATGGGCCGTTGAACTATCGGAGTATGAGATACGATACAAGCCCAGGACCGCCATCAAAGCACGAGCCCCGGCGGACTTTATCGTGGAAGCCTCATATGAAGAGGAAGAAGTGGAGCAAAAAGGAAGTCGGCCTGGAGGTCGACGGATCATCCCCCGATTAGCGGATTCGGAGCGGGTATAGTGATGACTTGCCCTGAAGGAAATTCGTACCCGATACGCCATCAAGTTCGCCTTCCGCGTCAAACAACGAGAATATGAAGGCGGCAATTGCCGGATTGAGAATGTGTTTGGCAGCGGGTGCTAAGAAAGTGTCTTTAAAAACGGACTCACAATTGGTGAACGGCCAGCTGAAGGGAGAATTCGAAGTCAGAGAAGCCAACATGCTAAAATACGTTGAAAAGACCAAGGAATTGATGGCTCAACTGCATCATTTTGAGATTCAAGCGATACCTAGGGCCGAGAACACAAAAGCGGACGCGTTGTCCAAGTTGGCAAGCTCTGACTCATTTAGCATTGAAAGAACCGTCACGGTTGACATCTTGAAGGAAAAAAGCATCACAGAAAAGGTCGTAACCGTCAACAGTATAAACCAGCAGGGAGAATGGTTTAGTGAGTTGGTGGCGTACAAGTTGACCGGGACGCTTCCGAATAATCCTTCGTCTGCTAAGAAATTGAAACGACAAGCAAGCTGGTACGTCATATACCAAAATGAGCTATACAAGAAATCATTCAGTTTACCTCTGCTTAAATGCGCAACCGCATGGGAATCTGCGAAGATCCTTGAAGAAATACATGAAGGTATATGCGGTAACCATATTGGCGAAAAGGCTCTGGCACTAAAGGCATTGAGGGCGGGATTATATTGGCCAAGTATCTTTGGCGGATTCCCGAGCTATGTTAAGAGATGTGATAAGTGCCGGAGATACGCTCCCGTCATTAACAAAGCCGCCCAACGATTTGCGGCCTATCCTATGCCCAATCCCGCTCGCACGGTGGGGAATGGACATCTTGGGACCGTTCACCACAAAGACTGGGGGAGAAAGTTCCTAATAGTGGGAATTGATTACTTCACCAAGTGGATAGAGGCGGGCCGACAAGCGAAAATCAAGGCAAATCAGGTCAAGAAATTCATCTGGCAGAATATTATGACAAGATTTGGGATCCCCATGGCGATCGTCTTTGATCATGGCGTCCAATTCGATTGTCGACCTGTACAGGCCTTCTTAACAGAATTTCGGGTAAAATTTGCATACTCAGCCGTTTGCCACCCTCAGAGCAACGGGCAAGCAGAGGCCGCGAACAAACAGATCCTAAACGCTTTGAAGAAAAAGCTAGATGAATTCAAAGGGGGATGGGCCGATATGGTACCAGCAGTACTATGGTCAAACAGAACAACAGAGAAAGAAGCGACGGGAGAGAGCCCATTCAAGTTAGCCTTCGGCGCGGAGGCGGTGTTGCCAGTAGAGGTGGGGTTACCCTCTTACCGGATCAAGCACCATGATCTGCAAAGAAATGACCAGGCACTTAGGGAAGACCTAGACTTTTTGCCGGAAACAAGGCTCATGGCAGAACTGAGAGCGGCCGCTTAAAAGACGAGAATCAGCAAGGCTTACAATAAAAAGTCATGGAGAGGCCATTAAATGTTGGCGACCTGGTCCTTCGCAGAACAGCGACCACTGGCAAAGCGCATGTTGAGGGAAAGCTGACTGCTAATTGGGAAGGCCCCTACATCGTAGTCAAGAAGATTGCTCTCGGTTCCTTCATTTTAAAGAGCATGGATGGCAAGGAGCTTAAAAATTGTTGGAATGCTAGCGTCCTAAAGAAATACTATGTTTGAGTTGCTAAATGTAATAGGCCGAGAGCCACCCTTAGTCGCTTAAATAATACAAGTTTTACGTCGGCGGTCCATAAACTGCTATTATTTTCATGCGCATCAATCAAAAGCCATATGACAGGCCCAAAGTACGTAAACGGTCATATGACTGACCTAGTACGAATCAAAAGCCATATGACAGGCTCAAAGTACGTAAACGGTCATATGACAGACCTAGTACGAATCAAAAGCCATATGACAGGCTCAAAGTACGTAAACGGTCATATGACAGACCTAGTACGAATCAAAAGCCATATGACAGGCCCAAGATGCGTTAACGGTCAAATAACAGACCAAGCACCAAAAACCAGCCATATGACAGGCCAAGGCGCGTTAACGGTCACATAACAGACCAAGCACAAAAAACCAGCCACATGACAGGCCAAGGTGCGTTAACGGTCACATAACAGACCAACTACATTAAAAAAAAATAAAAATAAAAAAAAAATAAACCGATGACGGCCAATAACAGAAACGCAAAAGTACTTTCCATAGAATAAAAGCTACTGGCTTGGCGGCCAACTACAACAAAAAACGATGGCGGCCAATAAAAGGCTTTCAGTCGGAGTCAAGTACTTTCAGATTAAAAACACGAAATCAGTGTACATACGCCAAAATGGGCCGAATAAAGTGTTGATCAAAATACACAAAATAATACAAGCTATAAACTATTGGAAGAATAAGAAGAGCTGAGAGAAGGCCGCCAAAAGCTTCAAGAAGGGGGGGCATCTTGATCATCTTGCTCCGCCACATCACGAGGATCCGCATCCGCTATAGCATCCTCGTCGGCAAACTTGGGATCCCCCTCGAATGGCGACAAATGTTGGCCGGCAGCATGAGCCTCTTCAATCACATTCCAGTCAAACCCTGGAATGGTCTTGCACACGCACCTCATGGCGGCCGCCCAACCACCATCGTACCTCTTGTGGAGAACCGCTGCATAATCATCGATTACTTTGGAACTCAACGATAGCCTGAGCCCTTGATTGTGCCTTGGCGTCCAATACTGCAATCTCCTTCTCAGAGTTAGCGGTCTCAAGAGCCTTGGTCAATGAGTTAACATTCTCCTCGGTCTCTTCCAATAAGGCGGCCCTAGATCTCAGCGTTGCCAGCTCATCCTCCAGGGGCTGCAACTCTGCTGTCTTTGCCGACAGCTTACCCTCTGTCTCCTTCAGCAGATCTTGGCAAGTTTCCAAAGACTGCTTATAGGTGTCCGCCAACTTCTGATACTCAATATATTGCTCAATCAGCTCAATGGCAGCATTGTTGGCCTGCGAAGATGAAAATAGTGTCAAGACAAGAAAGCGACAGAAAGCGAAACGAATAAAAAAGTAATAAAATACATAAACGTACCACAAGTTGGTCGTGAGCCAACCTAGCAAATTTGGAGTGATCGGGGACCCCTTAGGCCTATCAACTGGCAGCTGCATGCCCTTCAGAATGCGGTAGGCAAGGATGCCACCGTTCTCAGGGATGTCGGCATACAGCGACTCATCTTCCCTGACGTCCCAGTCCGGCTGATAAATCTTGCCAGGAACGACAGGCCGACGGGCAAAGGAAGCCGCCATAGCTTCGCTCAGCGGTACCTCTTTTTTCTCGATCCACTCATTGAACCGAGAGAAAATACCGGGAGATAAGTTGGAGAGAAAGCTAGGCATGGTAATCAGCTCCCGGATCTTTTCACGGATGGAGGAGTAAGAGCCTGACAGCCAGGAAGCGCCGCTAACGTGTCCGGGAGCAGAGGCCGGGATAGCTCGCTCCTGGACCTCTGGAACATCTGAGGCCGTAACCCCGACCCGAGCGTCGGGGCGTCGGGCGAAGACGGGGCCCTCCACAGCCTGCCTTTTGTTGGCAGATGTGTCCGCGGCGACTTGCTCGCGAGGCCGCCTTCTGTTTCCACCACCCCCGGCAACGGGTAGGGAAGTGGAAGACCTAATCGGGACGCCGGGCGAAGTCCGGCCGCCGGGGAGCAGGCCGCAGCGAAAGTAACATTTTGGGAAGGAACGCGAATAATATTCGCCCCGCCGCGACCGCGACGAATATTTTGAGGGCCGTGACGATTCCCTCCCCGGCGGCCATTAGTAATCCCGTGCATAGTCTCGTAGTCCTGTGGGGGAGCAGGGGGTAAGTTGGTTAACGGTTTGAAGTTCCCGTCCACAGCTAGGGCGTCGAGATCAAGAAAGTCAAAACCTGCAATTGACAAAAAGCACATTAAAAAAAAAAAATCATCAGTTGGACCAGTCCGACATCAACACTCACCATTTTCATGAGTTGGACCGAGCAAGCGGGGCGACAAGGGTTTGTTCCCGGGATATACTTGGAATGAGGAATCCAATATTTAGGCTCTTTAACCCTCGCCTCCTTCCCGTCCTCATAGGTGATTAAATAGTCCTCTGTATCGAAGTAGTCGAAAGTCGCTAACTCTTCCTCAGTTAGCGGAGTAAGGGGTAAATGCTCCATACGCGGACGAGGCTCGGTGAAATGACGACGCACCTTGGATAATCCTCGGGAACTCGTAACCAAAAGAAAGCATCCCGCCACCCTTCAAACCGATCATTTTTGGCCGAACTGTCATCTTCTTGTCGGACGTCATTAACGACCACCAACCCGCCTCGCCTGGAGGATCCATTCTTCTTCAGCCAGTGAATGTGGCGGAATAAGTTCAAAGTTTGCGGAAAATCCAAGAAACGCACAACCCATATGTACGCGATCAAATTTCGGACCGCCAAAGGAGTTAACTGAGCCAAGCTCACGTTGAAAGCGTTTAAGATCTTCACCAAAAAAGAATCCGAGAGGGAAGCGGAGACCAAACTCGAAATGGTGAGTATATACGGCCACGTGGTAGGGAGGACACTCCGTCACAATGGCCCCCCTCGGTGGAACTACCAACCGGTAACCCGACGGAAAACAATATAAATCCCGTGCAACTCTAGGGTAACCCCGGATCAATGGCGTCCCGACGCCAAGGCAAATCAATCTCGACCCGATAGGGCCAGCAGCCGAAATCATCCGGCAGCCATAAAGCCTCAGAACCAGGTCCGGTCTCAATATCCTCCATCGGATTCGAACTATCGACCCTTAATTCGGTAGCACGGGAAGATTCCCCGACCGCGTGAGCAGATAAAGGTACAGAAACGTCAATGTTTGCGTTCGCTGAGTCAACTGCATCCCCAGTAACACGAACTGCAGGATTAACAGCAGCGCGACGATGATAAACGGTCTCTTGGCGAATCATAACGGTAGCAATGGAATCACTGTCGTCACCTAAATCAATAATATGAGGGTTAGGGGCCGCAGATCGCTGTAAACGATCGAAAAAGTCGGTCGTTACCTCCACCCCAGCATCCGCTAAGCTATCCAGCCAAGCATGCTCTCTAAGTGGTACTACATCAAGGCCAGGAGCGGCATCAGCCGGAGGATGCCTAACGGATCGTCTAGCGAGAATTTGATGCCTAAGCTCCCTAAGAGTTTGCCGGTCACCACTCTGGCTAGCGGATAGATATCTCCTGGTCAGACTATGCTCCTCAGGGGTAGCAGGGTCGTTAAGGAACTTGGATCTCATCTCTTTTTCTCTTTCAGCTGTTAAGGGAATGTCCGACAACAACCTAGTTCTTCCCACATGGTTAGAGCTGGAAGAAGGCTCGCTATCGGCCAGGGGAGAGGAAGGCTCACTTTCGGTCATAAATGCATCACTAGGGGTATTCTGGCTATCAGACTGGTCCGACATGATACAAATATAAAAAGAAACTTTAAGCTTGGAAAAGAAATGGAGAAATACCTGGAGAAGTAAAATCGCCGGAGAGATGAAGGCAAGGGGCAAAAGGTCGCCGGAAAAAGGCGAACAAGAATTCCAAGGAATGAATTAGCGTGAAAAAGCCCGAGCCTGAGCGAAAAGACCACCGGAAATGAAGAACTGTCACCGGCGAAACTCGAACTTAAAATCTCAGAAAAAACCCAGAAAAACTTCTTCAAAAGAATGGCGAAATTCTTGGTACTGTAAAACCGGAAAGAAAAAACTAAGAAATTTGACAACTTTTCGAAGCCATCTGAGCAAGAAAGAGCGGTTTTTTGAGCAAATGAAGCTATGGGTATGGAGGTTCGAGAGAAAGGAAAAGAATAATGAAAAGCTTGAGGAATAATAGAAAAAATCTAGAAAAAGGACAACTGGTGTCCATATGTACAGCGAATAGACGGCTGAGATGGAAAGACTTAGTAACTCCCGCTCCAGATACCTGCCAAGTGTCGAAGCAGGGTAAACCCTAATAAAGCAAGAGGCGGGATTTTCGGAGGAGTAATCATTAACTTTTCAAACTCTTTCAACTCCCTATGACAACACGTGGCACCCAACGAATGAACTTCCCCAAAAAAAGTAGAGCACGGCAACAATGATTCGCGTCTATTGACAACATCCTTAGCGGTCAAGACCCCAAAAGATGCTGGGGGGGCTAGTTGTATGGGTATAACCCCAAGTATGTTGGCGGACCCCAGTAATGGATCCGCGAACACTTTACCGGGCGCAAATACTTTATGTCGCCCGCAGCTCTATCAAGTCAGTACATCAACATGGTCCGACAACATTGGCGGTCGCCTAACAAGACAAAATAAGGGAATCTTCCCAGCTGTCAAAAGCACCGCAGCCGTACACGTGTAAAAGGATTACGCACCCTGTCAGGTGAATAGTACTTCTATAAATAGCCAAATAGTACTATTCTGCAGGTACATTCTCTCACAATCAGAACCCTTATCTCTCTCCCTCTACTTTCTCTCTCTAAATCCTATTTGGGCACGTGCTGACTTGAGCGTCGGGGGGGTTTCCTCGCATCCCCCGAGGGTAGTTCACGTTTGCTTCTTGTGCAGCTATTCACTAGCGGAGCTTACCCAAATCTTTGGCGGACTTCTCTCAAGGCCGCCAACCGTTTCAACACCGGAACAGCTGCAATGACTAACAGAGTAACAATAGAATTAATTCACTTTTTTTTTGGTGAACAAGGATAGCAATTAAATGAATCCATAATATTGTTACTACAATCCGAAATGTATGTAAACATGCAAAAATTAAGGAGTTCGGGGAAGACCCTAATATTGTTCATAAAATCATCTAGCCTTCTATCTTTCTTCGCTAGGCAGTCCACGAGCTTATTACGCTCCCTCCTCACGTGGGGGATCTTCACATCATGTAGTTCTTTGTGCAGCACCCTACAATCATTAATAATGGGAGTAAGATAGCACCAAACGTTGGGTGTATGGCCTAGCAACTCAAAAGCTGCACTGCTAGGTTGTCAGTGACAATAGTGCAGTTCTTAATGCGATCCCGCTGGCAAAGTAGAAGGCCTTCCCTTATGCTTAGAATTTATGCCTTAAGGGAATTAGTAGCAAAAGTGATTTTAAAAAAACCTGACTTGGATTGTGAGGGGAGGCGACATATATGAGGTGGGCGGAGTGCAGTCCGTGCAGACAAATTTTTTCAAGTCCCAAGCTTGTCTTTTAGCCAACTTTATTATTTCATCCAAACTCCTGTTTTCTTGCATGAAGACTATCCGATTCCGAATTTTCTAAATTTCAAAGCAAATACATGAGAAGAGAATACTCCAATCTAGGTCGTAGGTGAAAAGGTCCAAGGTTAAGTTTCCATAGAGCCAATCATGAAGGTTTCCCCCCGGAGGTTAGAGGGAGAGAGGATCTCCCAGATTTCAAAGGAGGTAGGACAATCCCTCATAGGGTGATTACAATATTCTGTATGGAAGTTATAACACGAGCGAGAAGGGGAGGACACAATCATCTGAATAGAGAGAAGGATGTTATGCGGAATACTATCTTTCTATACAAGCCATATAAAAAATTTCACTTTGGGAAGTGTTTGGGCCTTCCAAATCCATTGAACATTGGTGTCTTGGTGGAGGGTAAGATTCGTAAGGCTAGCCTCGTAAGCCAAATCAAGAGAGAAGCCCTTATGAGTCACAAAGGACGAAGAAATTTAGTCCGACCCATTTGAGAGCTGGGGAGGGGGTGATTACTGCTATTCTATCCTTGGCATCTTGGGGAAGGTGGTAAGGGAGGCTAGATATGTCCCATCTATTATTTTTGTATAGCGTGTCTAACCGAGTGGTTGACTCATTTTTGTTCAAGGGACCACATAATAGGGACCTAAGGTTGTCTGAACCTAGATAACGATAATTCCGAACGTCAATACTTTCACCATCGCTGATGGTCCAAATGCTATGGTTAGATAACAATCCCACCCCTTCTTAATATTTTTCCACATGGGAGAACTGTATTTGAAGCTAGTGTTGTGGTTTATATGGACATATTTTGAAAAGATGTCGGATTTTGCTAGGGTTTCGGGCGCATCGGATATTTTCCAACCTAATTTTGCCATGGTAGCGGTATTCAGAGCAGTTTGACTTTCAATGCCCAAGCCCTTATTTTCCTTAAGGAGGAAGGTAGATTTTCTAGCGACTAGGTGAAATTTCCTCATGCCCTCCTATTACTCCAAAAAACAATTATTGCAAATTTTTTCAAGGTTAAAAGGGTTGATTTCAAGAGAAAGGTGGCCTGCATATAATAAGTTGGGATTGTTGCAAGAGTGGACTGGATGAGGCAAAGATGCCCAACTTTTGAGAGAAACTTTTTTTTTTCCATTTGGCAAGTCTCTTTCTAACATTTTCCACTATGAAGTGAACTTGGGTTCGGGTCGGTCCTTTGTGAATAGGAGGATTCCCAAGGTACATGCCCAAGTACGTCTTTAGATTTTGAAACATTTTAAGTTTGTTGGAACAGGGATTTCAAGTCTTCTATGGTAGGAGAGAAAATGGGACGACTTTTGTCCTCATTAATCTTTTGACCGGAGAGCTTAGAAAAGTTTTGGAGGGTATTTCTAACAGTGAAAGACATGGTCTCATCAACTCTCCCAAATAAGAGGAGGTCATCAGCGAACATAAGGTGAGAGATTATGACCCGTTTCCTACCTACCCAGAAAGGATTCCAGTTTTTAGAGGTGCAATGATAATTTATCATGTTGGTGAGGGATTCTAAGCATATATTAAACACATACGGAGACATTGGATCCTAAATGTGGTTCATTAATCTAATTTCTTACATAGCAAAAAAAAAGACATTGGATCCTCCTACCTAAGCCCTCTGGTGTGAAAGAAACTATCTCCTTTTCTGCCATTTACTAGGATTGGGGACAAAGTCTTGGATATACAATCTATAATGAAGCCAATGGTTTCCTTATCTAACCCTATCTTGATAAGGCAATCACGAATGCCAGCCTACTCTATGCGATCATAAGCTTTTTCCAAATTAATTTTCAGCGTAAACCAACCAATGGTTCCTTTCTTTTTGGACATGGAGTGGAGAATCTCTGAAGCTATGACAAGGTTGGAGTCCGGGCCTTATCCTTTAATGAAGTTGTTTTGGGTTTAGGAGACTATATCTGGCATTAAGGGTTTCAAGCGGTACGTTTACCAGAATTTTTGTTAACACCTCATAGAGGGTGTTGCAAAGGCTAATGGGTCTCAATGCAAATGCTTCACATTTTCCAATGGGTCTTCGGGATGAGACAGATTAAAGCTTCATACAGAAATTTTCGGGATGAACCCCCCTCTCGAACTGATCTTGAATGGATGAGTACACCTCGTCCTCTAAGACATCCAATGTCTTTTGAAAGAAAACGGGTGTAGGCTACCAGGCGCTTTATTAGGATACATGCTAAACAAAGCAGCCCTGATTCTTGGCCTGGTTAGACGGGATTGAGTGCAAAGGGTATTTCTCATGGCTTGAGGTTTTGAGGTTATTGGTTTGCACTTTAGCGGTTAAGTAAAGGTTGTGTAATAAAGTTGAAATAGGGTCCCTAATAGCTCGAGGATCCAACAAAACATAACCTACATTATCCTTTAGGCTAATGATTTTACTAGAGTGGCAAGTCATAAGAACATTTCTATGTAGAGATGGCCACTGGTGCGGGCTGGGTGGGCCAGTCCATGGGCCATAGTGGGCCGGGCTGAGATTTTACGGCCCAGGACCAGACCGTGAAATTCACGGTTTGGACGGGCTGGTCCACGGGCTAAAAAATCATGGCCCCCACCGGTCTGTTACCGGTTTTTAACGGATCGAAAAGCGGTTCTTACGGTTCGTGGGCCTAACGGGCTGGCGGGTCGGCATGAGATATTTTTTTATTTTTTTTCAAAATTATTGAAATTATTCATTATTGTTACGTAAAACCTTTTAAATTAATTAAAATATATATAATTATTAATATTAATGAATAATTTCATTATTTTTGAATTTCATTCAATTATAATATATGCAATTTGATTAAAATATATTCAATTTGACTAAAATATACATAATTTGGTTGAATAATTACTTCGGCTGGGCTGGTCCGGTTCATGGGCCGAGCTATACCGGTTTCGTGACCGGGCTGGGCGGTTTTAATAGCGGGCTTTCGTGGGTTGGGCTCAAAAAATTCAGCCCACGATCCACCCACCAATTTCACGGTTCGAGGCAGGTTGGACCGGGCTTTTCGCGGGCTCGACCCACACGGCCCACGAGGTTTGCTGGGCTAGATTGGCCCGCACTATTGGCCATCTCTACTTCTATGATTGAAAAGGGTATTTCTCTCACCATCCCTAAATATCTCTAACAGGCTTTTAGAAATCCAAAGGGCTTCAACCTTGCTCAAGATAGTCCTTAAGTTATTTTGGAGCTTGCTTTCCAAATTAAGAAGGAAGTGAGAGTTATGGTTAAAATGAAGGGGAAGTTGAGTCCATCTTTAGGGTTCTTTTCTTCCTAAAGCACACATTTCCAAAATATTTATTCCATTCTACCATCGCTAACCCTAAGATTTTAAGTTTACCATTAATGGTCTCATTGGTTTGCATTCTCTCCCATTCTTGCTGAATATAATCCTGAAAGGTATTATCCAGCAACCACATCGGCTCAAACCTAAAAGGTTTATCACCAAGGGGGTGTTGGGGTCTCAACATGGTCAGAAGAATGGAGCTATGGTCGGATGTTATTCTAGTGAGGTGGATTAAGGCGGAGTCCGAAAGCGAACAAACCAGTCATCATTTACCCAAGCCCTGTCAAGTCTTTCCCAAATGGCATTAACTCACATCGGATGGATTATGTTGAAGATAATTTTAGAAAAATCTAGATATTAGAATAATTGAAATATAGGATGATAAGAAAGATGTGTAGAAGAAAAAAGGAGAAGGTTTTAGTAACTAATGTTGCAACAAGAAATATGAAGAAGGTTCTAGCATATAAAAAAGGGAAATTCTACACGGTGATCCTTAACTATAGGAAATTCTATATGGTGGAAAGAAAAAAATGGATTCTACAAGGTAACACTATGGTATTGTTTTACAAAAAAAGTGACATTATTTAGTTTTTCCATCTTACTTTATGTTAAATAATTTTAAAAAAAGGAAAAATAAAAAAATTAATTCCCCTTTCCTTCCTCCGACCTCCCTCCTCCTTAACCAGTACCACTCTTCTCAACCCAACCACCCCTTCACCACCGTGCCACCTATCTCTCTCCTCTTGTTCTTTGTTTCGAATTGTCTTCTTTTTCCTATTCCTTATCTTCTAAGGCAGCTCTCTCCTCTTTTTCTTTCCATTTTCTCTCTCCTAAACAAACCCACTCTTATTTCTTCCTGACATTTCTCAGCTTGGGTAAACTCCAAACCTCACTGATTTCTCCTTCTCATTATATTCTATCTCATCATCTTCCTCTTTTATCTTTGATTCCCCCCCCCTAAATTTGACTCTTCCCTTTTTCAGTTTCATCTTCTCCCATTTTGTCTCATCTTTTATCTTTGATTTTAGGTTTCGATTTTATAGATTTTACAATTGAATTGAAGAAAAAAATTAAATCTAATTTGAAGCTTGAATCATGGCTGGTTTCAAAGAGAATTGTGAGTTGTCGACTAGCAAACCCTCGATTTCTTCGACAACAAAGGGCTCGCTCTTGAACCGGTTAATGACAACATTCCACCCATCCGGAAATTCCTTCTCAAAGAAAGCTTATGTTTCTTCAGCAGCTTCGAATTCGGTGAAGAAATGGTATAATTGTAATTCTTTCAAAGGAAAGGTTCGGCAGCTTCAAACTCTATTCGATTCGCCGAAATTCTTAATTCCATTAAGTCTATGCTGGTAATCATTTGGCTAAATTGAGACCTGTTAAATCGTTTACTACAGTACAAGGATGCTTGATCGATTCTAGGCACTTCGAGTGTTCAATTTCCGGGGACTGAGGACCGAGTTGTGGTGGAGTAATGGTGGTCATGCTTGGTCAGGGAAGAGGGAGATAGGTGGTACGGTGGTGAAGCGGTGGTCCGATTGGGAGGGGATGTTGCTGGTTAAGGAGGAGGGAGGAGGAAGGGAAGAGGAATTAATTTTTTTTATTTTTCATTTTTAAAAAAAATAGTTGAGTTAAAGTTGGATGCAAAAGTTGAGTAAAATCCCTTTTTTAAAAAAACAATACCACAGTCACCTTGTAGAATCCATTTTTTTTCTTTACACCATATAGAATTTCTCATAGTTAAGGGCCACCATATACAATTTTTCTATAAAAAATTCATTGTTACTAGAAGATATTAACATACATATAACACTATATAAGGGCAATAATGCACTTGTTTGAGGTAAGAGAGCAACACATACTCTCAAGATATATGGAGAGCTTAAGAGTTTACAACAAATTTTAAGTAAATGTGGAGCATGTTCTCCCATACAATCAAATGTTGAGTTATGAGCTCATAAAAATATAAGTTGTGTAGGCGAGGAGTAAGTCTCCCACCTAAATATTGTTGTATAGTTTTTTGATGTAATCAATACTTTGCAATTTATGAAATTGTAAAATTATATTTCCGGGTCCAATACAATTCCGCTTGCCCCCGAAATTTGATCATGGTATCAGAGACGGAAGCGACTTAGAAGACATCAAACACCGGAGGCTCGAGAGATAAAGGATTACAAGATTTAAAGAAAATATGGAACATGGCAAGCGAAAAAGAGATAAGTGCGAAATCTAAATTTTCTTAAAGAATATAATAAAGAAGGAAAGATTAAACTAGAAGAAGAAATTTATGGAGGAATATGGAGAAAAATAAAGGTTGAGAAAAAAAAGAAGGTTTTGGAGAAATTTTGGTGAAAGTAGGATAAATAAATTGTTGAAATTTTGTGGAGTTGTGGAAAACTATGGAATATTATGGTGAAATATTTAGAGAAATTTAAGTAAAATTAAAGGGTAGTTTTTTTTCAAATAAGAAACTAGTGGAAAAAACCTTAATGTTGGTTTTTGGAGCGAAAATGTAAATTATTAAACTGTTCCGGTCCGTATGAGGAACCGGATCAGTTGGGCTTGGTATGCTATATAACATGCGGCCCACTTCCTCGCACGCCTCTCTCACCCCCAACAAACCTGACAAATCCTATCCCTCTCTCATCCCCGCACTTCTCTTCCCTAACCCAGCTGTCACACACCTCTCCATTCCCACCAGAGCTTCAGCGCCTCTCCCCTCTCATCCCTCTCTCATCCTCTTCTCACTCCTCACCCCTCACTCCTCTCACTCCTCACCACTCACTCCTCTCAACCCACGAAGGCACGAACACATTCAAACACGTAAATTCAGTTTCTCTATCTCCCTCTCTCCTTTTAACTGCCCTAATCCATATTAATGGCGGTTGATGAACTTGAAGTTTTCGCCTCATTACCTCACTTCCACCGCTAAACCAAGATTTCGCCGTCGTCGCATGCGCTCTTCAACACAAACATCCCAAGTTTTTCCGCCACCCACCAAAATCTTGGTTTTTAGTCATTTTGTAATTTTTTTTGTAATTTAACAACTCTAAACCCCTCTTTTTGTATTTTTCTTTGTAATTTTAATGTAATTTTTTTCGTTTATGGATATTAAAATTCTCTTTCTTTTCGTTTGTATATGTTTATTCTTTTTTGTAGTTTTTCTGTAATATTTTTTAATTGTTTTGTAGTTCTTTTGGAATTTTTTCGTTTGTGTATATTGATGTTGAATTTTTCGTTTGTGTATATTAAAGTTTAAGTTTTTTTTCTTGTTATTTTTGTTTTTGTTGATTTTTTCATTGTTTTATGATTTTGTCGTTCGTTTGTGGATATTAATCTGAGATATGTTTTTCGTTCGTTTGTGTATGGTTTTTCTTTTATGAAGTTGTGAATCTTTTTTTTTTGTTTTTTCATTCATTTGTGATGTATGGTTTCTGGTAGAGGTGATCAACATGGGCCCGACCCGAAAATAGGCGGGTTTTGGGCACGAATTTTCGGCCCTCGGTCGGTCCTGGCCCGATCCGATTTTTTGGGTAAAAAATTCAAGCCACGGGCGACGTGTAAAATTTGCCTAGTTTTTGGCCCGGCCCGAATTAGCTGGTTTTTGCGCGGGAATCTTGGCCCGAGGCATGGCCCGGCCCGCACCGAGGCTTTGTCCCGAAACGGGCCATTTTTTTTTTGCCAAAGCCCGGCCCGGCTCGGCCCATAATCACCTCTGGTTTCTGGTGAATTTGTAACCTTAATCTTGATTTTTTTGGATGCTTTCGTTCGCTTGTGGATTTTTTTAAATATTTATGACTCTCAACTGATCCGGTCATGGCACACAACCGGATAAGTTAATCAATTAAGTTGATTAACTGATCTAGTTTTGTGCCCAAACCGCATAAGTTAATTCCTAACTGATTCGGTTTTAAACCGGATCAGTTGACTTTCCCTAGCTGCTCTGCCTCCATCCGTTCCGGTCTATCTTCGGAACAGTAAGGCATATTTAACCGTATCCGTTGAGGTTTTTCCACTAGTGAGAGATGGTTGATGACATGTGCATCAACATTTTTAAGTTAATGCCATGATCACTACAAGCTAACATGAAAAGAAAAAGGAGACGACATTGTGAACATTGGCATGACGAAAGATTGTAAATAGGGATGGCAGTGGGGCGGGTCAAGTAGGTGACCCGCACCATCCCCGCCCAAGTGGGGCGGGGATGGGTCTAGGTTTGGCGGGGATGGGACGGGGATGAGGATTAAAATTGTACTCGCAATGGGTGGTGGAGCGGGTGTGGATTTTATGTTATACTCACCCGCCCAGCCCCACCCCCGCCCGCCCCGCATATTTATTATTAAAATTCTATTTATATACTTATATTATTAATAATTTTATCCTGCAAAATATAAATATGTGGGTATAAAACGGGTGTAGATACCCATGCGGGTGGTGGGGTAGGGATGAAGTGGGTACGACGCGGGTACGACGCGGGTACGAAGCGGGGCGGGGATGAGTATAAATACGTACCTGGTGGGGCGGGGATGGGTCTGAAATTTCCCCCCGCAATGGGTGGTGGGGCGGGGATGGGGATGAGAATTTTATACGGGTGCGAGTGTGGAGGTACCATCCTCCGCACCCGCCCCGCCCAATTGCCATCCATAATTGTAAAGAGATGTTCAGTATTGAAGGAAACTATGATAATATTGAGGATAGTTAGTGACATGAGCATTAACAAGAACACAAATAAATTTGCTGAAGGAAAGATTTTGGAAGATGATTGGTGACATGTGTTGTAATAGCCCATTTCTTAAGCTACTTTAATTGGGAAATTAATCATATTTTATTAAGTTATGACTATCTTATTATATTTTAATTGATAATACTTTGAGGATATGAGTCTTCTTTTACAAATGATCTTATTTATTTTTCTAGGATATAAGTTGGTATTAAGTGAAATTGGTTTTATTATAAAAAAGGATTACTTGCTCCTAATTCTTCCATCCATTCGTGTCACCTTAAGCAAAAAAAAAAAAAAAAAAAAACCAAGTTATGACTACTTGGCAGTTCCTAGGTTCTTCTCAAGCCATGTGGATTAACACTAAGCAATTTGATCTCCAAAAATACTTCATAAATTGATTGAGGAACTCTTGCCAAACATTTAGTCTTAGTACCTAATTTCTTTGAAGCTATTGAAGACCCAAAACCCTTAAGTTTTCTCTCTCCTCTGTTTTCGTCAATCTGTTTCCGCAATTTTCTCCAGCATGCAACCCAATTTTGCTCTTTGTTTCTACATCAAAGTTGTAGATCTCTTCCAGTTATTATATTTAGACCCAGAAATCACTCAATTTGGAGTTGAGACCTAAAAGATACGCCCTTTGCAAGTTTAGCACAGCTGCTGTACTTTTGGATGCGTTGCTGCTGCGTATTCTTGCTCTTTATTCTCTCATCTTGTAGTTTCTTAAATTGGACTATTCATATTATTGAAGGTATAATTTAAACCCCTCTTGCAAATTGGACTCTTCATCTCTTTTCCCTTTAATTTAAAGAACCCATATTCAGATTCCATTGGGTTTAATTCAATAACTTTTGTTAATGATTGAGTTCAAAAACCTTGATATAATCGCAAATCTATCAATGAATTCTGATTGCTATAATTTTGGAAAAGCTTATTTTATATTTTGATTTTTTCAAAATCAGTTTTATTTTAGTTCCCTTGGATGTAGCCTCGCTCCTTTGTGGAGGAGTTTTAGTATTGTTGAAAGAATTGGAGTATTTAAAGAATGGTAGTTGAAAGGAACTACTGTTGTTGATATTAGAGGATGATGGTTATTGCAGATTACCTTAGTATTCAACTAATGGGATAAAAAAGTCGAGCAAAGTTAATCTGTTTGATTGAAATTTAGTACGAATGGTTTTTAATTGTTATTATTATTGTTGTGAGGTGATTATTGGAGATTAATCATGAAATTGGAGATGCTGGACTCTTGAAGATTATTATGAAATCAAGCATTATTTGGAGAATAAAAGAGGTACACACATGTCCTTCCACCTTCGAACTATATCCGTGTTTCATATGATTTCATGTGTTGAGTTTAATAAGCTTTTATATAAATACATAATTATTCAAAATATTATTTGCGTGTTTACAAGAGTTGTTTGACTACATGACTGGTTTTAAGCTATGAGCGAAAGCTAAAAAAAACGTGAAGAGTTTTTATTGCATGAACTTTTGATTATGAAGAACTGATTGGAGATAGTTGAATCATTTAAGAATATAAATGTGGGTTATTATTAAATCTACTTGTTTTTCAGATCGAGTTTATAATAGACTTTCTCATGTCTTATAAGTTGATCTTTTATATGAAAGTGTAACTATGAGAAATTATGCAAGGATCTTTGATATATCTAATTGAATAAGTTGGTTTTAGTGTTTTACAACAAGTACTCCGATTTATGAACGAGGTCAGAATGTCGATTTGATATCTGTATGAACTCGCTTTTAATCTAAACTATAGATGTATTTGAAAGTTCCAGAGAAAACAAAGCAATTTTGATCAACGATGTTGAGTTATGATTTCGAGTATAAGACAATTGTTAAAATATTTGCGATATAAGTTTTATATGGAATTCTGAAAGTATGAAAGACTCTTTACTATGGTTTGAGATTTTGATCGTGAACTTCATAAATTATGAATTTGAGTTTTGAGCAAATATGGACTTGTGAAATTATAAATCAGGTCTTCTAGATCTATTAATGATAGGGAAGAAACTGCAAGAGTAGTGATGAACACATCATGGTACGTATGTAATATAAAATGATAGGACATGTCCTGGAAATAAGTCTTGCAAGCTGTACAAATATTGGTGGGGGAGACGTCCCCATGAGTTTAGAGGTGGTGGCATAGTTCCCTCTCTATTCGTATTCTCTTCCCCGGTTGTTTGGTGAGGTGGCTTAAGGAAGAAACTAAGAAAGTATACTTTGGTCTCTAAAATTTTATCTGGAAACTCATACATTTATTTTTTAAAAGTTTAATTTATGTCTGATACGACAATTTAATGACTTATGAATGGGATTTTCTTCCAAGGAAATGGAACAATTACAAAAGATTTTCTTTTTGGAGATATGCTTCCACGATATATTTAAATTGATAGTTAATTATGTATATTGTTTTAGTGAAGTTTTTAAAGGAGTATGTGTTTTGACGTAATACCCAGAAAGTGAATTTACAAAAGGATTTTCTAGTAGTGGTTGATACTTAGAATCTCTCTAAGTAATGTATATGTATTTGGTAGACTTACTTAATGTTATATATGATTTAGCTGAAAGACAAGGAAGTCTCTATGGAACATATTATAAGTGAGTTGTTATGTTTATATTTTGTTTTCAAAAGATTTATGAGTTATCCTGTGGTTGTTTAGTATGACCTGAAGTGTTGTTCTGATATTTTATATTATATACTAAAGAGTATATTTTGTTACCTTCATATTTGTTACTCGTATAATGTGAGATTACGTATTTAAATGAGAACTGGTAACTTAAGCAACCATATTTTAAGCCACTAAATGGACTTCTGGTTGGACAGTGTGTACTCAGTTTTTTTGATTTTGTTCTCGAACCTGTCCTGGTGGGGGCAGAGTTCATTGTTAGTCATTTTGCAGGTGTAGTATCGAGAACTTGGAATATGTTAAATGAGCGAGAAGATGCTTACGTTGTAAACGGTAGACTAAAGTTATAGTTAGATGTTTTATTAATTATATTTTTGTGATATTTGGTTGTATTACATTTTGAGGTTCCGGTCATAGTAGCTATGCATGAAGGATTTCTTCTAAAGAATGATGTATTGTGGGGCCATAACCCATAGGTCCAGGATCGTTTTATAGGTTATGTTTCCATTGCGAATAAATGTAATTCGAGGTTTATTACGTGGTAATTGAGATTTATTTATTTTAAGTGTGATTAGCTAGCAGCTCGAATGCGCGGGATGTTACATGTGCATTAGTGAATTGTTGGTAATACAAGTGTGAAGTGTACGAATGGAAAGACTAATATTTTTGAACGTGAAGCAAATAGAGATAGGTGACATGTGATTTACTCTTAGGGGGAGCCAAAACAAATTGTATCATTTCTCTTAGGGTTAAATTTCATGGCTGAAATTATATTGGTTGAAAAATGAAGATATTATGAGATTTACTCTTAGGGGGAGCCAAAACAAATTGTATCATTTCTCTAAAATTAGAGGGAGTGTTGAAGATCATTTTAGAAAAATCTAGATATTAGAAGAATTGAAATATTGGATGATGATACTCAATAGGCAATTAGAATGAAAAAAGAGGCGGATTTTTTCTCTCCCTAGCTTTTCTCTCTATGCACACATTGTGTGTAGGGAGCTGCCATGGCTAGGAAAGCTCGAGCTCAAGGAAAATCCAAAACCTCTAGCAATAATTCGAAGAAAGTGCCTTCTTCTTCTCATGAGAAGAAAACTCGAACCATGGATGAAATATTGGGAGTTCAAGCGATGGAGTTTGAAAGTTCGGGAGATAAATCGTTGGAGGATTTAAGTGAAAATTTATTACCTCAATCAACATTGCGTGATTTGAAGCAACAATCGATGATTCGAACTCAATTTTCTGACTGGATGACGACAATTAAAAGCAAATCGACGAGTCAGAGATCTGAAACCCCTGTGCTGCAAGTAAGGAATTCAGGTAATACGAATTCTCCGATTAGAAATATAATTGATGAGCAATTTCAATTGAATGGAAATGGAGACAATAATATGATTGAAAATGAGCATCATCGGATGAATCAATTGAATTTGAACACTGAATTGAATCTTGTGATAGCTGATGAGTCTAGGTGTGTGAAAAATGATGTTGAGGACATTCAGGATGAAATAAACTTCTGGAATTCAGCTGTAATTTGTTACATTTTAGGGGCAAATCCACCTATATATGTAATGGAGGGGTTTATTCGAAGGATTTGGAAGAATATGGGGGTAGATGAGGTTGCAAGTGTGAACAAAGGTGTTTTCATAGTAAGATTCACTTCCATGGAAAAAAGAGACAAGGTGCTTAATGACGGTTTTCAATTCTTTGATAAGAAACCGATGATTATCAATGCTTGGACCCCTGAGATGGATCTTACCAAAGAAGTAACTAGAACAGTACCTATGTAGATTCAGCTGCACAATCTAGATATTAAGTACTGGGGAGAACGTAGCTTATTCAAGATTGTTGGTCTGATTGGTAAACCTGTGAAAACTGATCAGGCAACTCATAAACGAGAAAGATTACGATATGCAAGGATGTTAGTGGAGGCTATTGTTAATCAAAAATTTCCTGAGATGGTTTGTTTTAAAAATGAAAAGAATGACATTACTCAGGTGAAGGTAGTTTTTGAATGGAAGCCTGAACTTTGTGGCAATTGTCAGCAATTTGGGCATCCTGTTGAACAATGTAGAAGTCAGATAGGAAGGAAGGTGTGGAAATAAAAGTTCTAGCTAGTTAGTACCACAAGTTGCAGTGGTTGAGAACAGGACAGAGCATAGTAATAAGAGACGGGAGGTAGATGAGGAAGGGTTCATGGTGGTTCATACTACACCTAGAAGGCCACCACAAAAGGCAGGATGGTGCCTAGCATGAATCCTTTCTAAGTGTTGACAGAAGAAAAGGTTGTTGTGGGGCAAATCATGTGTGAAATAGTTGCAAATGAAGCTAGGAGGGGTGACAATCCTCCATTTCCTCATGAATAAATTGGTTTCTTTGGAACATAAGTGGCTTAAATGAGCCCCAAGCAAGCGTAAGGTAGTGAGGAGTTTCATCCAAGCTTATTCTCGCTGGACCGGTAAGTCTCTTATAGACAAGGGTGAAGGTTTCCAATATGGGAAAACTTTACATAAGTGTGTGTCCTGGATGGTGCTTTATTTCTAACTCTCAATTTCATAAAGGTGGAAGGATTGTGGTTTTTTGGAATCCATATTTTTTTGATGTTAACATCATTAAATGCACTAGTCAGTTAATACATTGTTTTGTTAAACCTAAGAATGGCCAAGATGAGTTTTATGGTACTTTTATATATGCTTTCAATGATGCTAGTAGTAGGAGAGTATTATGGGGTGATTTAGAAGATTTGAAGGTTCATAATGCTGCTTGGATGTGGATGAGGGACTTCAACTGTGTCTTGAATATGGAGGACATAATTGGGGCTCCTACTAGAAGTAGTGAATATGTTGATTTTAGGAGATGTGTGGAAAGCTGTAATATGGAGGACATGAAAGCAACTTGTTGTTTTTACACTTGGAATAACAAACAAAGTGAAGATGCTCGAGTGTTCTAAAAAATAGATAGGGTAATGTGTAATGTTGACTGGATGCTAGCTTATTAATACACTGAAGCTATGTTTCTCCCTGAGGGGGATTTTGATCACAGTCCTATGGTGTTAATCACTCCTCCTAGTTTGAATTCTGGCAAGAAGCCTTTTAGGTACTTTGCTATGTGGAAGAATGCTGGAAATTTTGAAGCATTAATTTAGGATAGTTGGAATGAAGTGATTGTGGGTACTCCTATGTTCAAAGTCACTCAGAAATTGAAGAGGGTGAAGGTCAAACTCAAACAACTGAACAAGGATGGTTTTTCAGATTTGCAAGCTAATGAGATCACTACTGCTGTTGTTCTAAGAGAGTGTCAGGTCCAGTAATTACATCAACAACCTGACAACTTGGAGTTGAGAAGAAAAGAGTTTCAAGCTGCACAGGAAGATAAAATAGCTCATGCTTCTTATATGCTTTTCTACAACAAAAAGCTAAATGTGGGTGGCTCAAAGACGGTGACTCAAACACCAAGTTGTTTCATAAAAGCATAAAAAAAGACTAATCTAAAATGTTGTGTTTGGGATCCATAATGAGACAGGAGAATGGGTTAATCAACCTGCACAAGTCACTCAGGCTTTTCTTGGTTATTATCAGTCCCTGCTTGGTGATAAAATGCAACAGAGAAGGCAAGTAAAGAGGAGCTTTTGAGCAGCAGGGCCTCTGGTGAGTGCACAGCATTGTGAGAACCTATTAAGGCCTGTTACTGGAGAGGAAGTGAAGGTGGCTATGTGGTCTATACATGGAGATAAGGCACCTGGCCCAGATGGGTTTGGTAGCCACTTCTTTAAAGATTTTTTTTGTTAAGTAAGAGATTTATATTCAGACCAAAAAATGAATTTCCAACCTAACTAGCCAAAAAAACTAGAACAAAACTAAATATTACTGTGTTTAATTTTATCCCACCATTTACTATCTTTACAAGATATTTTTTGAGGCAGAACTGCATCAATTCTCACACCTAACTCATACTTCAATCTAGCAACAATTTTCTCCACCTTCCAAACAACCCCATTCCAAATGACCTCATTGCCAACCCACCAAACTAAATACACAGTAGCCAAAATTGCAGCTGACACCACATTCTTTTGGAATTTTGAACGCTTACTTCTTTTCAAGAAGTGAATAATTCGTTGGAAATCCTCGTGGGTACTTTTGATCCCCAACCATCTATACATTTCTTATAAGCATTGCTTAGTGTAATGACACTTGAAGAAAAGATGAGCGTGATTTTCAGAATGAATACAGAACTGGCAGACATCATCAGCTAAAACACCAATATTATGCAATCAATCAGCAGTCCTGAGCTTACCTTTTATACCCAACCACCTAATAAACCTATGCTTTGGCATAGCTAGTCTGTTCCAAATGTAAACATCCTAGTGAATTTTCTCCCAATCCCCTGTCATCAATTCATACACCTTCCTCACACTAAACTTTATCATCTGATGTAGTTCTTGTAAAGTGATATATGCCTTAATCTCCTCTTTAACATTATAAATCCGCTTCCAATACCAACAACAGTCCCCAGGTGGCTTGTACTACGACCAATCAGTAGTATCCTTGACATAAACTGAGTGAATCCATTTTATCCACAAGTTGTCATGCTTTGTAGCTATTGCCCACACATACTTTGCCATTGCAGCTCTATTCCATTCTTTCACTCTCCTTATACCAAGCCCACCCGCTGAGTTTGGACTACAAACTTCCTCCCATCTTATATTCCCAAGCTTTGAGCTATAAAAGGAGCCACTCCACAAAAGATCCCAACAGATTCTTTCAATATCATGCAGAACAGTCTTGGGAAGAATAAAGGCTTGAGCCAACTATTGATGTATACTTATCAAAACTGAATTAATCAGTTGCACTCTCCCTGCATAGGAGATATTCCTGCTACTCCAAACCTTGATTCTTCCACTCATCTTTTCCACCAAACTAGCACATTCAGCCACTGAAATTTTCTTTGCACAAATGAGAACTCCCAAATATTTAAAAGGAAGCTTATTGTAACCAAACCCTGTCACATCCTTTATTCTTTCAATCAACCCAGACTCCACATTTGCAGTATAGAACTCTGACTTAGCTTCACTAATACATAGACCAGAAGACTCAGAGAATAAAGTGAAGGCCTAAAGCATCAAATAAATCGAAGCAAACTCACCCCCACAGCAAAGAATGATGTCATCAGCAAAAACCAGATGGGTGAGCTTCAAAGACATACATCTAGGGTGGAAAACAAACTCAGGGCTTTCACTCATTTTTCTCATCACTCTAGACATGTACTCCATGCAGATAACAAAGAGTAATGGAGACATTGGGTCTCCTTACCTCAAGCCTCTTTTTGATTCAAAATACCCATGTAAGGACCCATTTATCATGAGAGTGAATTTTGGAGTCCTAACACAAGTCATTATAAGAGAAATAAATTTCCTTGGAAAATGTAATTCTTCTAACATTTCTTGCAAAAATTCCCACTCAATGGTATCATACGCTTTCTTCATTTCCCACTTCATCATGCAACTAGCTTTGACATTTTTCCTACCATAAAATCTCACAATGTCTTGAGAGACCATAACATTGTAAATAATAAATCTCTCATGGACAAAAGCCCCTTGGTTTTCTGCTATGATATCAGGTAGCACCAATTTAAACCTACTACAAATCATCTTAGTGATGCATTTTTACAATACATTACAACACGCAATAGGCCTAAATTCTACAACACTACTAGGACAACTTACTTTAGGAATTAAAGCAAGAATAATACCATTTAATTCAGTGAGAAGTTTACCAGTTTCAAAGAAGTTGAGGATAGCATGAGTCATTTCATTTCCAATAATGTGCCATGTATCCTTGTAGAAATGACCTCTAAATCCATCAGGGCCTGGAGATTTATTCCCTGGGATAGAGAATAGAGCATATTTGACATCAGCTTCACTAGAAGGAGCCTCTAACAACTCACTTTGCTCTGCATTGATCCTGGGACCCATATTGATAACTTCAGCATTCACTTTCTTTCTATTCTGCAATGTCGAACCAAGTAACTTCTGATAATACTTCAAGAAAGCTTCATTTACAGCTCCAACATTTTCTTTCCACACTCCTTCATCATCATGAATGGCATATATGGTATTCTGAACTCTCCTTGCCCCGATGGACTGATGAAACAGAGTAGAATTTTCATCTCCTTCTTTACACCATGCAAGCTTAGCCTTCTGAGCTAAAATGGACAAGTAGTGACCATGGATCCCTGTACTTCTTTGCTGCAACTCTCTCAGCTTCATAAAGGCTTACATCATTTGGCTGGGCATGAACAGTCAGCTGACATTGCAAAAGTTCATTTTCATCTACAATATCAACACAATGAATCTCAGAAAAACCATTGGCATTCAATTTATTCAACTCAGCCTTTATACATTTTTGTTTTTGCACAACCCTAAACATAGGAGCTCCTCTGACTTGGACGTTCTAACCTTCATCAATGATGTCATTAAAAGAAGTAGTTGAACTCCACATCTTGAAATACTTAAAAGGTCTCCTGCCCGTTTCAATCTGAGGATAAACATTCACTATCATTGGTGAATGATCAAAAGACCCCTCAGGCATAAAATGGGCTGCAGCTGTAGGAAACAATTTTTTCCATTCATCATTAATCATCACCCTATCCAACTTAGAAAGAACTATACCATTACCAGTCTGCTTATTGTTCCAGGTATAAAGACATCCTGTACTTGTCATATCCTTCAAACCACAAACATCCATACACTTTCTGAGAGCTTTTGTTTCCTGAGGCCTGACAACACTCCCTATTCTCTCATTTAAATTTAGAACACAGTTGAAGTCACCAGTCAAAATCCAAGGACCTTTGCAGCTCTTAGCAATCTCCTCCAAATCTCTCCAAGCCTCCAATCTACCACTAGCTTCGTTAAAAGCATACAAAAAGGTGCATAAGATTTCTTCCCTACCATGCACTGTAGCAACTTTGCAATGCACAATATCACTTGACACTGCCAAGATTGTAACCACAAATCTTTTTGGATTCCATGCTATCACAATTCTTCCACCCTTATGGTAAGCAGAATTGGAAGAGAAGCACCAACCAGAAAATAAACTCGTGTAAAGGCCCCCCATGTTGCAAGCCTTTACCTTTGTTTCAAGGAGACCAACCATCCCAATCGCTCCCACATTAAGAAATTTCTTAACATCCTTTTGTTTTTTAGCATGGTTAATCCCCCTGACATTCCAGCATATAATTCTATCCATGCTCAATTGGAGGCCTTCCACTCCTCCATCTTGAGCATGACCACCAGCAATGACCCTAACAACTTCAGCATATGCATTAGTCTCATCATTGTCTTCACCCTCCTTCACTTCTTCCTCCTGGATCATCTTAAATTCCTCATAAGCTAAAGCCTCAAAACCGTTATGCAGTTGTGGAGGTTTAGCTGCTGTTTCTATTCTCTTTGCAGGATTCTTCACACTCTGAAACTCCTGGATTCTCTTTTCACCCTCAGTAGGTTTCTCCACAGTACTAGGAACAAGTTTAGTTTTTTGCTGCCATACCTTCTTTGAACTCTTCTTGCACTCCTCTTGTTTGTGTCCCATTCCCTTACACTTGCTACATAAAGTTGGCTTCCATTCATAAATGACATCCACCTTCACCAATTGGTCAGCTTCCACTAGTGGAAAAAAGCCCATCTGATACGGTCAAAACCGGGCTTACTGATGCGGTTTTGGTCCGCATCAGATGGGCCCGCATCAGCTAACAAAAAAAACTGATGAGGTTAAAAACCGCATCAGTATGGTAACAATCTGATGCGGTTTTCAAGAATGACCGCATCAGATTCTGTATTTTTTGAAAAATAAAAAAAAAGTTACAGCAAGACATCAACGCAGCAGCGAAATCCAACAAACGAATTTAAACTAAAAAATAGCATACTGAAATTACTGAAATATAACATAAACTAAACAGAAGATGAATTTTAATGATAAAATACTTAAATTACAACGAAAATAAACTACAACAACGAAAATGAAACATAAGTGAACTAAATTACGAAACATAAATTATATAAATTACATTAATGAAAAAGATAGAGTAATTAACCAAATCTAAAATTACAGAGCATAAACTAATTAACAGAAAAATAAGAAACGAAAAACGACAATTAAACGAAATTAAACCTAGGTCTAGAATAATATGAAATTACATGATAATAATCACCACAAAAATTAACAAAATCAACTAAAAAACGAAAAAAAAACCGTGATGTGTGGGTGGTGGTCGGCGTTTCGAGGAGGTGACGGCTACTAGATCTGGGCGTCGTTGAAGACGAATCCAAGGGTTGAGAAAACTAGGACGCGGTCGTTTCCTTTCTTGGTTGGTCGCGTTGGTGTCGTTGGCGTTGGCGTTGGCGATGTGTGGTTAGGGTTTCGTGCAGGTTGTGGCTTGGCGTTGGAGGTGTGTGGTTAGGGTTTCTTGACTCTGGTGTTTGAGAACGACAGAGAAGAGAGGAGAGAGGAGGAGGTGTGGTGGTGTTTGAGAACGAGAGAACGAGAGAGGTGAGAGGAGGATGTGTGGTTGAGTGAGGAGGGAGGGCGCCGTGAATGAGAGAGAGAGGGGAAATAGGTTAGAAGGAAATGGGTTATGTGGGCTGGGGTTGTAAGGGAGGGAAATGGGCCACGAGTATTTTTTAGAAAATCTGATGCGGTCCTAGGAACCGCATCAGATTCTTAAAAAACCGCATCAGTTTTATTAATCTAATGCGGTCCACAAGAGGATCGCATCAGATTTTCCTTCTAGCTTTCTTTTCCATTTTTTTAATTGATTTTCTGATGCGGTTTTGTAAAAACCGCATCTGTTACTAAGTGACATATGAGGTTTTTTTCCACTAGTGTTCATTTATGAACTCAACCTGCTCCACAAACAACTGATCAACTTGAACCTCAATCATCATTCTAACACACTGAAGTTTCTCGGGCTTCAAAGTAGCTTGGTCCAGTTTTATGGGCTTACCAATCCCCCCAGCTATCTTAAAGATACATTGTTCTCCCCAATATTTAAAATCTAACTTCAATTGTACCCAAGTTGGAACACTTTTAACAACGTCCTTATGCATATCCACCAAATGATTCCATGGCTTCACAACTACTGGTTTATTGTCAAAGAACACAGCATTATTCGCCAAAATCAGATCTCTCTTCTCCATAGTTATGAACCTCACCACAAAAATACCTGGTTAAACCATTGCTACCTTATCAATTCCATATAGGATCTCCAAATCCTCCTCACAAATCCTTCCAAAACAACAATAGGAGGGTTTGCACCAATCACATAGCAATATATTTCGGAGTTCCAAAAGTCAATTTCAGTTTGAATGTCCTTCATACCAATTTTCACTAATTTTGGTTAAAACTAGGGTTATCAACGATTATTTGCTTCTCAGAGTTACTAGACTTTTTCAATTCAGTTTGAGCAGGATCAAATAGAATCAGAATTGGGTCCTTCTGCTCCGGAGTTTTCTGCCGCGCTGCATGATGAATTGAGTCCAGCCAGGCAGAGAAGGTAGTTCGCAGCTCCGATTGATGTTGTAGTGACTTCAGCGATGACCGAGGTGATAGGATCTCCTCATGAATGATCTCCGTTTCATTATCAATCTCCAAACAGGACACACCAATTAACAAATCTACTGACTTCATCTTCTTCGTAGGAGAGTCAGGATTCGACCCCTTCTTTTTTCCCGACATATTCCTATGCTTGCTGGCTTTCTGCTTAGATCTAGAAGTTCTTGCCATGTCTACCACATTTCAGGAGTGTGGAGAGAAAAACTAGAGAGAGAAAGCCCTTATTTTATTTGGGAAGTTACATTTCACTTCTTCAAAGATTGCTGGCACATAGTTGGCCCAGATGTTATAGACGCTGTTGTGGATTTTTTCAGAATGAAAGACTTCTCAGTGAGGTAAATTCTACTAAAATCACTCTTATTCCCAAGGTGTTGTGCCCTAGTCATGTAGGTGATTATAGGACCATTTTTAGTTGTAATGTCATATATAAGTGCATTACAAAAGTCCTTTGCAATAGATTGTGGTCTTGCCTGACATTATCATAGATAATCAAGGTGCATTTGTACACAGTAGATACATTATGCACAACATTATGATTTGTCAAGATCTAGTGAAGCACTATGGAAGGAGTAGTACTAGTGCAGGATGCATGATGAAAATAGATATGCGAAAGGATTATGACACCATAGAATGGGCTTTTTTGGAAGAGATGTTGGAGCATTTAGGTTTCCTTAGAAGATTTAAGGGTGCGTTCTCTTCACCTTAAAAAATTAAGTTTCAGGTCCAATAAGTTCATTTCAGTTCAGATAAGTTCAGTTCAGTTCAGATAAGTTTCAATCAGGTCCAATCAGGGCAATAAGTTCCAATCAGGTCTAATAAGGTCCAATAAGTTTCAATCAGGTGCAATAAGTTCCAATTAGGTCTAATAAGGTCCAATAAGTTCTAATCAGGTGTAATAAGTTTCAATCAGGTCTAATCAGGTCCAATAAGTTCCAATAAGGTCCAAATTGTCAATGATCAATAAATATTTGTATTATTGTCCATTATTTTATTATTCATATCACTATTAGCTGATTATGTTATTATTAGAATTTTAATTAAAGTACCACAATGATTATATCGTATTATACTTGTATTATTGTCTATTATTTTATTATTCATATTACTATTAGCTGATTATATTATTATTAAAAAATATTATAATCATGGTTAAATAAGGTTAACAATAATAATATCATAATTACAATATTTTGCAATTCGTCTTTAAATAACTAGAGATAACATGTTTTCGTTACTAATAACAATGAGTTCTACTATAGTCATAAAACTAAGTGGAGTGAGAGATAAATTTTTCCATATGTGGCAATTTCTCACTTGTTAGCAATAAATGTTAATCAACTTTTGGTTTTCTACTAGTGCTTTATGAAATCAAAACAAGACTATTAGATATATTAGTGGTGAAAGTTATGTATAGGAAAGTATATAAATAGTATGTTTTTTTTGTTAAATTGTTTATCATAAGAGATAATTAATAATAATTATTTTTTTAAAGGGCGAATTTTAATAATTATTACTTCATAATAAATTTCGAGGGGTAGTATTTACGTTAGGGGTAATATTTATGTTATTACTCATTAATTTTTTTGTCTAATAAGGTCAAATAAGTTCCAATTAGGTCCAATAAGGTCTAATAAGTTCCAATCAGGTCTAATAAGGTCTAACAAGTTTCAATCAGGGCCAATAAAGTCTAATAAGTTCCAATCAGGTCAATAAGTTTCAATCGAGTCCAATAAGTTCCAATCGGGTTCAATCGGGTCCAATAAGTTGAATCGAGTCCAATCGAGTTTAATAAGTTCCAATCGGTTCGGTTCAGTCCAATAAGTTCGGTCCGGATAAGTTCGGTTCGGTTCGAGTCCAATAAGTTGAAGAGAACGCACCCTTATAGGGCAGGCCAAGACTTGTGTGACTTCTTCCAAATTTTCCTTAATGGTCAATGGAGCTTTACATGGTTATTTTCCCTCTAAGAGGGGCATCAGACAAGGGGATCCCTTGTCCCCCCTCTTATTTGTGGTCTGCATAGAGTACTTATCCAGAGTCTTGAAGAAAGTTAGTGAGCAACCAGGCTTTAAGTTTCATCCTAGATATTTGAAGCTCACACACTTATGTTTTACTGATGACATCCTTTTATGCTGCTTTTGAAAGGCTTTAAACTTTTCTCGAAACCTCCGGGTTTGCAAGCAAATGTGCATAAATCTGCTATCTAATGTAGTGGGATGAATAATATAGAGGTGCAAAGGGCCCTGGACAATTCTGGGTTTGTTAGGGAATATCTTCCTTTTACGTATTTAGGCGTGCCTATTTGCTCTGGAAGAATATCAATTGTTGATTGTGAGAAGTTAACTGAACATAGCTAGAATACGAATTTGGGGAACCAGGAACATTTCTCTTGCTGGGAGACTTCAATTAATAAATTATGTACTCCTTAATATGCACTCATATTGGGCTCGAGTTTTTGTGATTCCTAGACATGTGCTTCATGAGATTGAAAAAAATATGTCGAGCTTTCCTATGGTCGGGGGACTCATTCAAAGAACAAGCCTCGGATATGTTAATTGGCGTAGAGTGTGTACTCCTAAGTCGGGCAGTGGTTTAGGGGGTAAGAAATATTCAGTTTTGGAATATTGCAAAGCACTTGGGAAGTATGTGTGGGCCGTTGAGAAGAAAATAGACAATCTCTAGGTGAAATGGGTCCACAATATCTATATTAAACAGGATGTTTGGTGGGATTATGTGCCAAAGAATACGTGCAGCTGGTATTGGAGACAATTATGCAACATCAAAGAAAAGCTCAAAAATCATTTCACTGCCTCTGAAGTTCAGCAAATGCAAACATATTCAATTCAATATGTTTATATGAAGCTTACAGGAGAGTATGAAAAGTTACTATGGAGTCAGGTAGTTTGGGGAAGGCTAGGCCTACCCAAACATCAATTTTGTTCCTGGTTGGTAATGCAAAACATGATTGCAAACGAAGGAAAAGCTTCACGGGAATTGGTGTGTGTGAGGATGATTTATGTATGACATGTGGTGCTCAGGCTGAAACCCATGACCATCTGTTTTTCACTTGTCACTTTAGTAAGGAATGTGTAAGCAGGATCAAGCAATGGTGTGGAATTCAGAATCAGAGTTTGAGTTTTACTCAAATCATTGAATGGATAGCCAGGAGAAGAAGGGGATCCAAGGTAAAGAGACTTATACAGGCTGCTGCTCTGGAAGTTGTAGCTTATTGTATATGGAAAGTTAGAAATGAAGCTTACTGGTTGTATAAAGTGAGTAGCATTGATTATACTGTAAAGCACATACAAAGTATAGTGAAGGCTAAGAGTCTTAGTTGTCTGCCTAAGAAAGTTAGTACTGGAGATAAGTTGTGGATTGAGTCTCTGTAATTTGGGTGTCTTTTGTTGATCCCTCCCTTAGAGTCCATCCTAGATGGTTTGCTTGAGGAGGGATTGTGAGTTGTAATCGTTTTTGCTGTTGGAAATATAATACCTCATACTTATCAAAAAAAAAAAAATTGGATGATGAGAGAGCTAAGATGTGTAGAAGAAAAAAGGAGAATGAAGGTTCTAGTAACTAATGTCACAACAAGAAATATGAAGAAGGTTCTAGCATATAGAAAAGTCATAATTACTAGAAGATATGAAGATACATATAACACTATATAAAGGCAACAATGCACTTGATTGAGGTAAGAGAGCAACACATACTCGCAAGATATATGGAGAGCTTAAGAGTTCACAACAAATTTGAAGTAAGTGTGGAGCATGTTATCCCATATAATCAACGGTAAAATTATGAACCCAGAAAAATATAAGTTGTGTAGGCGAGGAGTAAGTATCCCACCTAAATATTGTTGTATAGTTTTTTGATGTAATCATTACTTTGCAATTTATGAAATTGCAAGGATTGAATGAGCTCGGGAGGAAAAAAAAAGACATTGCTACACCTACCCACCGTATAGACAACCCACTACTAATAGAATATTAAAAATTGAAAAAAATTATGTTGAGTTGGATTCCATTACCACAACCCTCAACAAATCTTTATTAATGGTAGGTAGTCTACCCGATGGATAGATAAAGTTTTTCCAAAAAAAATACTATCACCATAGTAATGTTAGCCTTCCTAGGGTAATTAATAAGCAAATAATTGAATTGAACACCTTGAAAGTGTCCCGCAATCATGACAATGTCAAAATCATATCAATATAGTAGCAACTAGCAAATAAAGAACAAAAATAGAGAGACTGAGCAAAAGCAGAAAACATTCCGAAATGATTAACCTATGGGAGTTGTGCTCAGGTTGTTACATGCCATAAATAATTTTTTCGCATAAATTACAAGATTACATTTTTTATTAGATTCTCACATAATTATGTTAATATAATCAGTCAATCAAGATATCTATACGTGAATTCCACTTTCATATGATTTTTTTTTTATTATCTCTTAACTATGTTATTAGTTGTGATGGTCGAGATCCAGCATGAATTGCCTGATAGATTATTTAAATTTGGTACAATTTTATTACTAATAACGGTTTTTTTTTTCTTCTTTTAGAAGTGAATCTGGGATAATTTAATACTCGATTTGCCCAGCTAAAGCTAGCTGTCGCTTTGAAGGACATCTGAAAAGTCTTAAGCGTGTCTAATTCATTTGAAAACCTATCATCAATTCATCTGGAAATCTATCTACCAGTAAATCTTCTGACGGAGTTATCTAATTATGGATTTTGGCAGCATAACTGAGTTTCTTCGCAACAAAACCATCTTCGTTACTGGTGCAACTGGCTTCATTGCTAAGAGTAATTTTTTTTCTCTTTCTTCTCTATCTTTGTATCAATAGTTATGCATTGTGTAAGTAAGTATTGTGCAATGAATTTGTCAAAGAAAATTTTTGTGGTATCAACATGTACTGTTCATATTATACTTGCAGTTCTTTTGGAAAAGATTCTTCGGGTTCAACCAAACGTGAAGAGATTACACCTTCTTGTAAGGGCTAGAGATGCTAAGTCAGCCGACTCGCGGCTGCGAGATGAGGTATGTCGATCCACCAGTACGACCAGAGTTATACAATGTGATGAAAATGGTCAATTTTTATATGCAATTTGTGATCTCACTTTGTTGTCTTCAATTTGATGTAGGTGTTAGGCAAGGAGTTGTTCAAAGTTTTAAGAGAAAAATGGGGCTCTGATTTTGATTCTTTTGTATCTGAGAAAATAACTGCAGTTGCGGGTGATGCGTCGTACGAGAACCTTGGACTTACACCTGATCAGATGGAAGAAATGTACAAGAGTATAGATATTGTTATTAACGTAGCAGCAGCAACAAAATTTGAGGAAAGGTATATATATTTTTAAAATTTATGGATCTCTTCATTACTGTGTTACTTTAATTATAATATCGTTAATATTTGTAGTAACGAACGCAATAAAGCAACAAAGAATTAAAGAACAATCGACATAAGAATTTAACAAAGTTCACTAACAATGTGTTAGTAGCGTCCCACACAACTGGGAGGGAGAACTGATTTTATTAGGTTTAAGAGAGAGAATACAAATTACAAAATATGTGGGCAGAAGTTAATAATAGAGTTTATACTTATATAATAGAGAATACCCATGTACTTGGTTAATCCTAGAGCCAAATAATTAATTTAAGACATAATTTAACAATATCTAGTGATTGTTTTATTTAAAAGTTTGCATAGAAGACTAGAAATATTAGGGAGGTCTAAGTTTTTCTTCTTTTTTTTTTGACGGGAAGAGAGGTCTAAGTTTTGGCAGGAAGTAATCTTGTTCCGCGAAATCTTCTGAGGAGACTTTCACAATAATTCGTTGTGAGAGATGTGACTTCTGTATTTTGAAGGGTTGATATTTTTTTCTAAAAATAATCTTTACCGTCTTATAATAAGTCATTGTCATACGTTTTTAACTAGCTAGGAATATAATGTGTGGGAATAGCATGTTAAAATAGAAGGATAATGTCACATAATTAAGTAATCTTATACTCCGTCTATTTTTAAATATGTAGATGTTGTATTTATTTTGACTTGTACATTATCCATAAACTCTATGTTGACCATAATTCTGTACATAATATAGCATGCAATACGTTGTTGAATATGTTTTGACGTATATTTTTAAGATATTAATTGTTTATAAACTTTTAGTAATGAATAATTAGAGACGATCTTAATGAACAAAATTGTGAAAATTAGCAAGTGCAAGTCAAAATGGATCATCTTTTTTAAAATGGAGGGAGTATTGTTTTCATTTTTCGAAGTCGTGCATATATTCACAATGAAGTTTTTAAGAGAGTAGACTATGTCATCTAGATATATAGGTCATACGGATTATTGCTTAGAAACATTATTAAGTGACTTTTTTGAATATATCTATTATAATATTCTAATGTATGTACTCTTTTTTTTTTACAACCGTACTTAACTTTAAAATGCTTCATATACAATTTAATCAAAAAATTATAGTTACTAATAAACTATTTTTTAAAACATAACATTAAGCTGTGAGATATACAAATTTTAGGTTCACTTGAATATGATAGAGAATAATACAATATCTGATTAATATGCATAATATTGATCTCTATCAGAATATACAAGAGATATCTCATTTTCTGGCTTGTACTTCGGATTTCATATAATCGTGCTAAATAGAAAATATGCGTTGATTATTATCTAGAAGGTGAAAGGAATGAAGTACTTATTTACATCTTGTTGACTATATGTGTAGGTATGATGTTGCATTGGGTGTGAATACCCTAGGAGCTAAGAATGTGTTAAACTTCGCCAAGAATTGTGCTAAAATAGAGTTGCTCATCCATGTGTCAACTGGTAAGTGCCAACCCCTGCCACCTGTTGTGGGCAGTGTTTAATAAAATTAACAAACTTTTTTCTTGTCTCAGCATATGTTTGTGGAGAGAAGGCAGGATTAATACCTGAAAACTTATATGCCATGGGTGAGACTTTGAGTGGAGAGGCTGCCTTGGATATTGATTCAGAGAAAAAGCTCATTGAACAAACTATAAGCAATCTTATAGCCAGAGAAGTTCCAGAAAAGGCAATCAGAGAAAGGATGAAGATTTTAGGAAGTGAAAGGTATCAAACATTCATTTCATTATTAGAACTGATGCGAAAGCATAGTAAGGAGCGGGAAATTAAAACAATAACAAATGCAAATTTAATGTGGAAAACCTCTCCCTTAAGAGCATATCTAATGGGTTACCCTATAATTTGTAGTCATTAATTATTTTATTACTTCCTCACTCTTCCACCTACCCCACCATATTTTCTCTCTCCTCCAATTTCTTCTTTTGCTCCTCTTTTTGGCCCATCAGCGAAGAGAAGCGGGAGTCTTTTTGGCCAAAATTTGTCTCTCTCCTAATAAACTAATATTACTTTGTACTCTCTCTCCTCATAACCCACTAGAAGGGCAACTATTGGGGTTGCTCTAACAGGTAGCAAAACCTAAGAGTTTTGTAATAATCACTCCCTGATGCGTGTCGTTTCCGCAACAAAATTAAATTTATAAATCACTCACTAACTCTAACAAATAGATAGGGAAAGTAAGGGTCGAACCCACAGATCGCAAGTTATTATCTTAAACTAATTATTTAATTATATATATGACTATTACTATATAATAGGGGGGTTTTCAAATATCAAGATTATACTAAAACTATTAAACTAAAATAATGAAATATAAACTGCAGGAAATAAATTCGGATTTAAAATATAATAAAGAAGCTAATAGGAGACATGTAACTTTCTATAGATAATGGGTATAATCATTGACTCATTCGACTAGCCTAAGATAGATTGGTTAACTATATAATCCATTGAAAGCAAGTAGATTACTCGTTAAATCCCGTGAAAGCACGCAAATTTAATCCTAATCAAGCTAAATTAATCCAACCATGAAAGCATGTATCAAATTATCAAACTTGACAGCATTACAAACACCAAACAACTGAACCCAAATTAACCAGTAAGCTGCAACTAATTGAATTCAATTATTACACAAAATTCTAACAATTATAATTAGACCAGAAAGCTGCAACCTAGTTAAAACTACTATCAATCTAACAATATGAATACATGATATAATTTAGGTGATCAATCTAAATCAATAAACATGGATCAAAAGCCAGATAATAAACCTTGTATAAATACCCACAAGAAACTAATCGTTTATAACACAAACAAAAATACAATCTCATAAACCCATATATCAAATAGTCAATTACATGTTCCTACTAGTGTAGAACTACTCTAAATTAGACATAAAAACAAAGAAAAGAAATAGAGAGTAGAGAAAACTCATGAGGGACGAATTTCCGGACTGAAAATATCGCCATCCTCTGTATTCCTACCGCTGCGTTGCTGCTGTCATGCGGCTCTCCTCTATTTCCTTGTTGCTTCGTACTGGTTAAAACGCTACTGCTCTCCTTTTTGGTGCTGCGTGATATAAGACCCAGCCAAGAACAATAGGTTTTTCATGATTTAATGAATCTTGGGTTTGTGAATGGGCTTAGCCCATTTTCTCCTCCATACCCCCCACGTGGGTCTTCTTTTTCCAACTAAACAAAGGCTTTCATTCTCTTTTCCTTTCTCTTTTTCTTTTATTTTCACTTCTTAACTGTTGATTCTTGTTGTTGTGGTTGGAAGCAAGTGAGCCTACCCATTTATGTTTCAAATTACCAATGCACTTAAAATATATGGGTTGCAGGTGTGTAACGTAATTTAGACCCTGCAAACGACTAAATTAGCTCTTGCTTTCTTCTAAAAAGTTGTAGGTCTCGATCTCAGCTTTCCGTAGCCATTTGAATCGTCTCGTTTTGACTCCGTATGAGTGAAATATGACCAAAATACTATATTAACCCTGGAGAATTAGTAATACTCGAATTTAGTACTTCTTTCCAAACTCTTAATTAAATAGGTTATCACTAAATAATTAATATAGACACAAATTCATCTTTTAAACACTAAAAATAATTATCAAGTAATTAAACCGAAATATCCTAAAAGTATAATATTTAACCTATATAACTCAACAGACGACCCTATAAGTATTATATTAGAGGGTAAAAATATGTATAAATAGGCACTTATCAAATTCCCCCACACTTAGCTTTTGGTCGTCCTCGATCAAAATATTACTAAAAATAAACTAAATGCAACCTACCAACTAAATGCAAGATCTAATTCATCACCTTAAGTTTCTTTATTGGAAATAACTAAATTAGACAAGTATGAGACAAGAAACTAAAACATTTTAAGTTAGTTACAAAAACATTGAGAAAACGTTAGTAGGAATGTTATACTCTTGGCATTGAAAGTATCATACTATCAAAACTCATAATACTTCATGGACAAATGATTTTCTTTGCAACTCAAAGATAACTAGCATGAGTTCACCCTTGTGAATACATCAAGTTCAATAGATAGACCCTCACAGGTATAAATTTAAACACTCTACTCTCATGTGTTTAGGGTTAAATAATATTCACTCAAACATGTAACTAAATCGACTCTAAATGAAGTATTTTTCTTTAAACTTGACTATCATCTCAATTTTCCACTTTAAGAGTGACAAGATGCATAAAGATCAAAAGAGCTTGTAAAATGTTGTAACGTGGCTAAGGTTTAAAGGATAGGAATAATATTTAGGAATGTAGAGTTAAAAGAAACCAAGCTAAAGGGAGCAAAAATACATGACTTGTGATGTTTCAGTCACAACAAACTTCATTTATATATTGAACATCATACTCAAACTTTTTTTCTTTTTAACATTATATCATTCACCACTCCTTCATAAATAATAATACCATTGCAACAATTTCACATATATTCATAGCATTTCTACCAATCTATAATCGTCAAACACTTTTTTTTTTCTTCTCAAATATTTTTTTCATTGTCATAACTCATGTTTTGTTTTTCTTCCCTTTTCTTTTCACAATTTTTTTTTCATCATAACAAAAACTTACAATACAAACTCAACTTAATAACTCCCCTTAGCCAGGCTTGGGTAGAATATGTAGGAGGCAACTGGTTTGTAATGTATGGTTAATAAAGAAATAAGGATTTTAAGGCTCAAAAGGGCTAAACAAAGGGAAATATTATATAAAAGAAAAATATCTGAGGCTAAAAAATATGAAAAGAACGCCTAAATCATTTCTTCATAACATTTGTCACAAAAGTCTCAAAGAGTACCAAGTCAAGTTCAAGAGCCATACTTCATTGAGGAACTATCACACAAGAAAGAAAAATAAAGACTGGTTCAGATGTGTCAGTTTAATAGGTTCAGAAGCTCACAGGTTTTGGTCTATCTATCTAGCCAACTTATTTCAGAGAAGCAAGATAATTTTTCCAATTATATTATGAATCTCTCAAGTTCAACCATTCCTTTTCAATTATATAGACATTACCAAAATCTTTTATTTCGAAAACATATTAGTTTAAAAAAAACAAGTTGGATTAGAGTTTCGTATCAACTTACTAATAGCCATTCCTTGGGAAAGTAAGAGGTGAAATCCTAAATAATGCAGACAAATCATAAAACTAATGCAAACAAAAGCACATTATTTTTTTATTTTTATTTTATTTTTTGTACGAATGCACATGAATAACGCTATGCAAATGCAAATATATAAATCAAGCTCAGCTAGCCTACATTTCAACAAAAATTTCAGCAGCACTTCCCCTAAAATAGGACAATCCATATTTTTTTTTCAATCAAGGCACCTATATTATTCAACATATTTCTCCAGCAAATATCCAGCAAACATCCAGCTAACGAACTCAATTTCATAATTCAACTCAAAATAACTCCAAAATTCCCCCCACACTTCAAATCAACATTGTCCTCAATGTTTATAAAATCAAACTAAAAATAGAAGTGGGGAGAAGAAAAGAAACAGGGTAAACAAGGAAAAAGACAACCTGGTGTATGTAGACTGCAGAAATATTCTCCATATAGTAGTTGGTGTCCTGAAAATTGCAATTAAACGGGGAAGGAGATGAGCATCGGTGTGCAACTGCAATGTGTAGTAGCTAACAACATCAGCAACATCAGCAGATGGGCAGAACAACATCCTGGGTCAGCAGCACACAGGACATAGAGTAGTTAGAGTAGTTTATTAAACTGAAGAAAAATAAAATAAAATAGAAAAAATAGAAAACAATAAATCCTTGGGTTGCCTCCCAAGTAGCGCCTTTGTTTCTCGTCGTTGGCTCGACATTGCAAAATTGTATGCGGCATCAAACACCCGCTGCCCCATACGCAACAGCAGCTAAAGCTATCTCTCGTGCACTCCAAACACAATGTAGTAAAAGCCTTCCTACAAACTAAACTATCATATTAAAGCAAAATTGAACGTGCAACTCGTTTTTAGAACATAAAGACTCTTTCCATTTAGTTTGGTTACAAAAATGCAACAAATTTACCAATTCAAACTTTGGCTTATAAGACTCATAATTAGGTGCAAAAGATAAACTTTGTGACTTAGATAATGGCATGGATGGTTCATGAGCATAAGAAAAGTCTTGTTCAGAAGAGTTATCACTGACTTCAACTATAGGAGAAAGTGTGGTGTCCTCTTCTATTTCAAGTGGTGAAGGTGAGCCATTCTCAAGCATTTCAATTAAACCATCAAGCTCAATTTGTGAAGTATCTCCCATAGAATTACTTAGAAAATCAGAATTAGGTGTGGTCTCAATACCTAATAGCCGCTCTAAATTCTCAATTTCCACCAATGCAACCTCATTAAAGTTATATAACTTATGCCCGACATCTTCAATTTCTTTAGGTTCTTCATAAGGTTTTGCTACAAATCCATCCAATTTTGTTTCCATATTGTTTTCAAAAGAACAAGGCAAAATCTCATAGTCTTTAGTGTAATAATCCACTAGCCACTGTTCATCATCCTCATCATCGGAATCTTCAAACTCATCCCATATTCTCTTATTGGTTTCTTTGGACTCCTCATGGGTAACCTCAAATTTATTATCCACCTCACTTATACAACTAAAGTCATTATCATTGTTCAAAATCATGGCATTAGTTTCACCTAAAAAGTAAGTTCGAGGTTTCTCTAAGACTTGTCCATCTAATTTATTCTCTGTGTTTCTAAGTGTGACACACAAGCGTTCAATTTGGGTGTCTAGATGGTGGAGATGGTTCTCAGTTTGTTCTTGACTATTAGACCCATGAGAGTGAACTTGCCCTATTTGGAGAGTTAATTGCTTAACTAAATTTTCCAAAGACTCATGTTGAGTACTAAAACTGGAAACTTGGTTACTAACACTAGAGATTACATCTTGAAATTCAGCAATTCGTTCAATTTGTTCTCTTACCTGATTTTTCACTTTTTCATCACAATTAGTCTTTATCTCATAATGTTGATTGTTAAGGGCCAGAGTCGATATTAACTCTCTAGCTTCACTAGGAGTTTTCTTCTCTAAGGTACCACAACTAGCAATGTCTATCAAATTCTTTTGATCATCTAACAACCCATCATAAAAACATTCGATCAAGAATTGCTCACTAAGTTGATGTTGGGGGCAAGAAACACATAGTCTATTAAACCTTTGCCAATACTCACATAGAGACTCGGCTTGGTCTTGCTTAATATGACAAATTTGCTTTCTTATATATCGAATTTTACTCTGAGGTTGGTATTTTTCCATAAAAGTTATCTCTAGACCGTCCCAAGAAGTGATAGATCTAGGTAGAAGGTGGTAAAGCCAATCTCTAGCCAAGTCATGTAAAGTAATGGGGAAGGCACGAATCCAAATTTGGTCATCATATATACCCTCAAAATGCAAAGTTGAACAAGCAACATAAAACTCATGTATATGTTTTTGGGGATCCTCACTTGCACTGCCTTAAAATTTAGGGAGCAGGGAGATGAAACAAGAATTAAACTTAAATGATTTTTCTAAGGGAGGAAAGACAATACTTAAAGATTGCACCCCTAAAGAAGGGTATAATAATTGTTTTAAAGTTTTCTCACCCTCTCCTGACATCCCAAAAGGCTATTGTTTGCAAATAAACTAGCAAGTAAATGATATCAATAAACCAACCAAAGTATATTAAACAAAAAAGTCAACAAAAACTAATTAAAAAAAATAACTAACTTTAAGATAATAAAATAACAGTCCCCGGCAACGGCGCCAAAATTTAATGCTTGTCGTTTCCGCAACAAAATTAAATTTATAAATCACTCACTAACTCTAACAAATAGATAGGGAAAGTAAGGGTCGAACCCACAGAGACTGCGTTATTATCTTAAACTAATTATTTAATTATATATATGACTATTACTATATAATAGGGGGTTTTCAAATATCAAGATTATACTAAAACTATTAAACTAAAATAATGAAATATAAACTGCAGGAAATAAATTCGGATTTAAAATATAATAAAGAAGCTAATAGGAGACATGTAACTTTCTATAGATAATGGGTATAATCATTGACTCATTCGACTAGCCTAAGATAGATTGGTTAACTATATAATCCATTGAAAGCAAGTAGATTACTAGTTTTATCTTTCTTACTCGTTAAATCCCGTGAAAGCACGCAAATTTAATCCTAATCAAGCTAAATTAATCCAACCATGAAAGCATGTATCAAATTATCAAACTTGACAGCGTTACAAACACCAAACAACCGAACCCAAATTAACCAAAGAAGCTGCAACTAATTGAATTCAATTATTACACAAAATTCTAAAGAATTATAATTAGGCCAGAAAGTCTGCAACCTCAGCTTAAAACTACTATCAATCTAACAACATGAATACATGATATAATTTAGGTGATCAATCTAAATCAATAAACATGAATCAAAAGCCAGATAATAAACCTTGTATAAATACCCACAAGAAACTAATCGTTTATAACACAAACAAAAACGCAATCTCATAAACCCATATATCAAATAGTCAATTACATGTTCCTACTAGTGTAGAACTACTCTAAATTAGACATAAAAACAAAGAAAAGAGATAGAGAGTAGAGAAAACTCATGAGGGACGAATTTCCGGACTGAAAATATCGCCATCCTCTGTATTCCTACTGCTGCGTTGCTGCTGTCATGCGGCTCTCCTCTATTTCCTTGTTGCTTCATACTGGTTAAAACGCTACTGCTCTCCTTTTTAGTGCTGCGTGATATAAGACCCAGCCAAGAACAATAGGTTTTTCATGATTTAATGAATCTTGGGTTTGTGAATGGGCTTAGCCCACTTTCTCCTCCATACCCCCACGTGGGTCTTCTTTTTCCAACTAAACAAAGGCTTTCATTCTCTTTTCCTTTCTCTTTTTCTTTTATTTTCACTTCTTAGCTGTTGATTCTTGTTGTTGTGGTTGGAAGCAAGTGGGCCTACCCATTTATGTTTCAAATTACCAATGCACTTAAAATATATGGTTGCAGGTGTGTAACGTAATTTAGACCCAGCAAACGACTAAATTAGCTCTTGTTTTCATCTAAAAAGTTGTAGGTCTCGATCTCAGCTTTCCGTAGCCATTTGAATCGTCTCGTTTTGATTCCGTATGAGTGAGATATGACCAAAATACTATATTAACCATGGAGAATTAGTAATACTCGAATTTAGTACTTCTTTCCAAACTCTTAATTAAATAGGTTATCACTAAATAATTAATATAGACACAAATTCATCTTTTAAACACTAAAAATAATTATCAAGTAATTAAACCGAAATATCCTAAAAGTATAATATTTAACCTATATAACTCAACAGACGACCCTACAAGTATTATATTAGAGGGTAAAAATATGTATAAATAGACACTTATCACTCCCCGTACTTGATGAGCATACGAAATGATAAACCCATTCTCCCTCTGTATAGAGAATTATTGGATCCTACTTCTATTAGCAATGTTATTAGTATCGCGATCCTACTTTAGAACAATAACAGAAGTAGGATCGAATCGGGAGATGCGGATCGTAGGATCCTAATAAAATTCTACAAAATTGAAAATCGGTAACATTATATGTTTTTTCAGTGAAAATTATTGAAATTGAGTATATTCATGTCTACAACATACCCTAGTAAGTAATTAGTCAAGATGACAATTCAAGGAAAAAATTTGGAAGTAGCCTACAATACCATTTATGTAAAAGAAAAAAATATGATTTAGTGTTTAACAACTAAAATTTCAAAATATATTTCAATGCAGCCATATTTATCTTTACATAGTTGACATCCCTAATGCCTTAGCATTTATCTATATAAAAAAAAGAACAGAGATATTTACTCGACATTCTAAAGTATCATAATCACCAACTAATTAATTGAATAATAAACATATTTAAATTGTAGAATAAAAGGTTGAGCTTTATGTTCATCCGTACTTTATGTGATTTTATTTTAGGATTGTGTCTCTTTTCCAAAAATAGTTGGTATTAGCAAATGCTTAACATTTTCTTAGATTTATATTATACGATCGTGCCAATTTGAGCGATCATGTATGTTCTTAACCGATCCTAACATATTTGTGCTTTCATGACGAATCCTGTACCGATCTTCTGGCAGTCCGATTATGCAGACAATCTAAATCGTTTTGTCATATTTGGATAGGAGGATCATACAATCCTACAATTCAGACCAGGATTCTAACAAGAAACCTAGAAGAATTAGCATCTAACAAGACCTTATCCAACTAGACTTCGGAAATTAATTATTTATCTCCCTAATACAATTTACAATCTATTAGGCAATAATTAATCTTTAAAGAGCCCTAACATATCAAAACTAAAAATATTACGACGAAAAACAGAAAACCCCGCGAGACTGGGTTCACCTTACGGATGCAGGTTTCACCACACGAGTAGGCAAAATCTTTCCAATTCATCTACAAGTTTTACTCGAACACCTCCAAAACTCACATAGTGTCTTCGGGCCCAAAAGGTTTTGTTAGACTATTAGTGGACTTGCATAACTAACATTCTAAACGCATATATATCACTTATAAATAATGGTCGTTTAAATGGAACATAGCAAGTAAAACAAACCTTTTTCTATTTCTTTGGTGAAGTAAAATATATTACTTTAGTTATTTGAGAAGATATAACAATCTTTCATCATAACCTATTTGATAAACTTTTGAAGAAGGGCCCTCCAAAAGGCCAAAGAGCGAGCATAAATCTGACATCATCAATGAGGTTTATACAATCCATGGACAGGATTAAAGGCCTTGAAAGAGGAATCACCACCTTTATCACCTTCAATATATAAATTCTGAATTTACTGAGATTAAGCTAGCAAGAGGTCATTCCTAAGGCCCCTTCTGCGACAAGAGCTAATGTAAAAAATGATATACTTTGGCGGACAAAAGGTGCCCAAAAGAATCTCAAAGGATATATAGCTCCAGTACATACATACATACATATATATATATGGAAAATTTGTCAGAAACAACCTTTTATAAGACACTTTTTGTCAGAAACAACCTTTTAAATTTTTTTTGTCAAGACAAACCTTAAACCAAAATATTTTTGTCACATTAAACCTTTGGCCGGAAAAAGACCCTTGACTTAGTTTTCAAGCGTTGACCATCCCGCCCCACCCACGAAACCACCCCCAACCCCATCAGCCCCCTCGCTTTCCCCACCCTCAAAACCACCACTTTCTTCCCCCCACCCTCAAAACCACCAACCCTCACTTCCCCCCACCCCGAAACCACCCTTTCCTTTTTCTTCGTTAGGGTTTAGGTTTGTTCGGGTGGGGATTTAGGGTTTGAGGGGCACGGTTGAGGGTGGAGGGAGGGGTCGGGGGTCGTTTTGAGGTGTGAGAATGGGAGGGAGGGAGTGGTTTTGAGGATGGGGGGAAGAAAGCGGTAGTTTCGAGGGTGGGGGAAGGCGAGGGGGCCGATTTCGTGGGGTGGGATGGTTTCGTGGGTGGGGTGGGATGGTCAACGCCTAAAAACTAAGTCAAGGGTCTTTTTCCGGCCAAAGGTTTAATGTGACGAAAATATTTTGGTTTAAGGTTTGTCTTTACAAAAAAAAATTTAAAATGTTGTTTCTGACAAAAAGTGTCTTATAAAAGGTTGTTTCTGATAAATTTTCCTATATATATATATATACATACATACATATACATATATATATACATACATATATATATATATACAAAAGTATATCTTTATCTAGTGTCCGTTAGTGGGATCATATTATCATACAAGCATTTATGTGTACATATTTTACATATATTGCACCTACTAAGTAGACATAATTATGAAGGTCAGGCCCTAATTTCCCTATTTGACTATAGCTTTCTACCTATTTACATAATAGGGCAAAGTTGTATGGATGGCCAAACACCTACGTGTTTACTAAGGCGATGGGAGAAATGGTAATACGGAAACTCAGAGGCAATCTACCGGTGGTTGTTATGAGGCCAACCATTGTGTGCAGCACTTTGAAAGAACCTTTCTCTGGCTGGCTTGAAGGTTGCAGGTAAATATTATTGTACAATCTGTTTCTCGCCCCGTAGCCGGTAATAAAAGATGTTCATTTATACTTAATGTTCTTTTGTGAATAAATTTCATGTCAATGTCTATAGTGATGAATTTCCTTTTTAAGAGCCTTTGGTGAAGAAATTTATATTCAGATATGTTTATAAATTCACAATACCCCTCAATACTAAAAAGTCTAAAAATTAATAAATGGCAATAAGTCCGTGAATAAAAAAACAAATATGGCGATTTATAAGTATTTTTAGAGGTACACAATATAAATTAGGATAATCTTTTCTAAAGGGACATGGAGATCTAAATATTTTTATTATGACAGATGTGAGGAAGAACAAATAACGAATACAGAAAAGCAATAAACAACACACATATTTACGTGGTTCACCAACAGTGTGTTGGCTACGTCCACAGGCAGAGAGAGAGAATAGTTTAATTGATGAAGAGGAATATTAGATTACAGATGTAATTTAGCAATAATGACGACTTAAAACGAAACTAGGTTAAATAACAAATTAAAACCCGTTTCGGAAATCGCACCCCCGTGCAATTAACTGCCGCCCGATCGGGTGGTCCACTTTACCAAACGAAGAATGTTCTCGGGCCCGATCGGGCGGCCATCGTCCGGCCGAAGATTGGTACCAAGCTCGATCGGGCGCACCCGCCCAACGCCATCGGGCGCCCAGCCTCCAAGCTGAGGATTGGACCTTCGACCCCGCCCGGTCGGGCGGCACTGCCCGACTTGACCGGGCAGGCCGGCGAACACACAATTCGTTGAACAGATTCAAGGCATAATTCCTACAAATCTCCACCTTGACTTGAATCCTCTCACAAAGAACCAGATAACCAGATTAACAGATGACCTAATGACCGGATGCATTGATCACAATGCCCAGATTCTCCCTACAACCAGATTTACCCCGAAAGACAACCAGAATCAGATTTGTCCCTGAAGGACAACCAGATTAGCCCCTCAGGACCCCAGACTAGATTATCCCCTAAGGGCCCTAGACTTGCCCCCAATGGGCAACTAACAACCACGAACAATTTGTAAGTCCAAGCAACCTTGAACTTACCTTGTGGAACCAGATTCGAACAGATGGCTTGCTTATACTCTTTCCTAGCACGAGCAACACCTTCCTTGGACGGCTCAGATATATCTACCTCTCCGACAGATAGTGCAAAACCCACCGTGTTTTCACAACCCTCCCTTTGGGGAACGTTCCCAAAGATTTAATGCCGGCTAAGAGTCAAATTTGGCTGATCCGATTTTGACGCCGAAGAACACGGAATTTCAGATTCAGATTGTGAGCGTTGACGGATTTTTCCCTGACGTGAACCACCACTCCAACCTAAAGTGTCTTCGTGCTCCACCTGTTTCTCAACACTACCACAAACAGCCAATGTGGCAACCCAGACTCAGATAACGTAGACCCTTGCAACATATACAATGTCTCCCGTTTAACCCCTTTCAGAATAATATTTAAACCCTTGTAGACATACAACATTCCACCTTCACCTTTGAAACTGAACCAATTTCTGTCTAACAGACTAAGTGAAATCAGATTTTTCGTGACCTGTGGAACGTGCCTAACATCGTTCAAAGTACAGACTTTGCCACCACATGTCCTAATTCTGATGGACCCTATACCAACTGTCTTGCAAACCTCACTGTTGGCCATAGTAAGACTTCCATCAACCTGTTTATAGTTCATAAACCACTCCCTACGCGGACACATATGACAAGACGCTCCAGAATCTAAAACCCACATATCACTTCAATGTGTTTGTTCGTTAGCAGCTAAAGCAATATCATCATCAGAACTTGAATTTTCTGCTGCAACAGCAGCAGAACCAGACCCAGATTTATCAAACCTAGACTTATTTTCCTGATTCTTCTTCTTAGGACATTCCCTTTTCCAATGCCCCGTTTCCATATAGTAATTACATACATCACTAGGTTTAGGACCTCTAGAAGACGGTTTCCTGAATTTTCTCCCCGAATTCCCCTGTCCCTTACCACTAGCTACTAATACAGCAGCCTAATCGACTGTACCTGTACCAGACGCCTTATGACGAATCTCTCTAGTATGAAGAGCAGATCTTACTTCTTCTAATGACAGACTATCTTTCCCAACAATAAAAGAATCCACAAAATTCTCATACGATAAAGGCAAAAATACTAACAGAATTAAAGCAGCATCCTCATCCTCTACTTTAACATCAATATTACGAAGATCTGGTAAGATAGTATTCAACTTTTCGAGATAGTCCCTAAGAGACGTACCTTCCTGCATACGCAGGCCGAACAGACGTTGCTTCAAAAGCAACTTGTTGGTTAGAGATTTTGTCATATACAAACTCTCCAACTTCAACCACAGACCAGCGGCGGTTTCCTGCTCCGTGACTTCCGTAATTATGTCGTCAGCCAGACACAACATAATAGTTGAATGCGCCTTTAACTCTAGAACAACCATCGCAGCGGTAACTGAATCCGTTGACTTCTTTTCCAACGGTGCCCAAAACCCTTGTTGCTTCAGCAAAGCCCGCATCTTGATCTGCCACAGACTGAAACTGTTTCTCCCAGTGAATTTATCGATTTTCACATTCATCCCATACATCTTTCTCACTCAGATCTAAAACCAAAGCTCTTGATACCAATTTGTTATTACAGATGTGAGGAAGAACAAATAACGAATTAACAAGCAATAAACAACACACAAATTTACGTGGTTCACCAAAAGTGAGTTGGCTACGTCCACGGGCAGAGAGAGAGAATAGTTTTATTGATGAAGAGGAATATCAGAATACAGATGTGTTTTAGCACTAATGACGACTTAAAACGAAACTAGGTTAAATAACAAGTTAAAAACCGTTTCGGAAATCGCACCCGCGTGTTATTATCCACCGCCAGATCGGGTCGGGCAGCATCCACCTGATCGGGCCGTCCACTTTACCAAACGAAGAATGATCTCGGGCCCGATCGGGCGACCATCGCCCGGTCGACCGCCCAGTCGAAGATCGGTACCTCGCCCGATCGGGCGCACCCGCCCGACGCCATCGGGAGCCCTACCTCCAAGCCTCAGCTTGGACCTTCGACCCCGCCCGGTCGGGCGGCACTGCCCGACTTAACCGGGCAGGCCTGCGAACACGTAATTCGTCGAACAGATTCAAGGCATAATTCCTACAATTTTAATAAAAGGAAAACTTTCGAGAGTATAGATCAAGCCACCTAAGCAAACTATGTTTCAATTGAAGATCAATTTTGAAGTAAATAGAGTTCTAGGATGGTAAAAATGATAGTAATATTGGAGTATAGGATATAAGAAAATAGAGATTGACTTAATATAAATTTATAGAAACCATAGATAATTAGGTGGGGCAGTTAATTATACTTCTAATATGAACTCTACAAACTAAAATCCAAATTTCGAAACATTGGATAGAGTTTGCAAAAAAAAAAAAAATTATATAATTAAGAGCTTATAAAATAAAACTCATCCATTTGTTTATCTCCTTAAATGTATTAAAGCCAAAAAATTTATTATTTAATTTGTTTTGATCTACTAACTAAAATAAGACCTTGATAGGTAGGATACTTATTGTTTTAGAATACAATTTGCATCGCAAAATTTTCAAATTCTACGATTATTTCTGATAAGAAAAATTGACCTTATTATAAATCCTTATTTTGGGGGGGTGTTCCCCTATTAATCCAAACGTTGATTTTTTTGGGGATCTAAACATTGATTTATTACTTAATAATTTCAAATTTGTGAGTAGCCTCCCCATATGTTGGTCCAAGATAACTTAATATCCTTTTATTAGGGGTCCTAAAATTTCATATATATTTTCTATCCTCATTCTCCATTACATCCACTAGTCCACCATTGCTAATTAGAGCATGAGACACGACTTTCTTTTATTTATTGACTCGAATAATTTTGATTTGAGAATAATATGAAAAGGACATATTATTCATAAATAAATGGAACTCGGGATTAATATGAAAAATACACCTTAAACTTAAAATTTATAGTGTCATCCTTCGATTTGTAATATGATATTACAGATATATTCTTATTTTAGAATACAACTACAATTAGTTTTCGTTCAAACATTGCACAAGTTTGAAAGTTAAATACTAATATACTATAATATCTTTTTTTTGTTTCTTTTAATGTCTGCCGATACAGCCGTACTAATATAATCTATATATATATCTAAAACCCAAAGCAAAAACATGCCATGCTACCACATGTATTCCCCCCTCCCCCACGCAATGAAATGACATATTAAACAATAAAAATGTGTGTTCTATACCTCGAACCCATGACCTCTCATTTAAGATATAAGTGCACTAACCAACTACTCTACAATCTCATGTTGGTATTGATGGGGAAAAATATATTTAAAGATAAGATAATTTCCTATTTTTAAGACAATTAAATACAAATGTATATATTACGGTTTTTTCACCATATACCCCAGACAATTTTTTTTTTGCACCATATACCCTTTCAACTTTTGAAATTCACCATATACCCCCCACCTTTCAAAAAATACATCGACTTACCCTTAATGACTAACGGCGTTAAACTCCGTTAGTCATTAACCCCTAAATCCCCCTCTAACCCTAATTAAGTAACCTAAATCTACCCCTAACCTTAACTCTAACCCCTAATCTAACACCTAACCCTAACCCTAACCCTAACCACCTCCCCCACCCCTTACCCTTTCCCCCACCGCACCACCACCCCCAATGACCCACCTCCCTACCACCCCCATTCCCCCTCCCCCCCTCCCCATGCCCCCCTGCCACCCTCCCCGCATCCCCCCTCCCATTCCCCCTCCCCATCGCTGTCGCCCCCTCGGTCCCGCAACCCCTTCCTCCTCCCCCCGCAACTATCGCCCCCTCGGCCCCGTAGCCCCCTCCCCCTTCCCCTGCTGAGATCGCGCCACCCTCCCCCTCCCCTTCCCGCTAAATCGCGCCACCCCCTTCCCCTGCTAAATCGCGCAATAAAGGAAAAGAAATAAGAAGACAGAGAAGCTGGAAGTTGGAAGCTTGGCGTGGCGGAGGTCTTGTGAGGAGGGGAGACGTGGTGTGGCGCCGCGCGGTGTTGGGTTGGTGGGTGGGGACGGTGGTCGAGAAAGAGGGAAACTCGCCGGGTCCGGTACGGTGTCGGGTTGGTGGGCGCGATTCAGCGGGGAGGGGGCTACTGGGAGGAAGGAGGGGGCTTCGGCTTGGTGTCGGGTTGGTGGGCGCGATTCGGCGGGGGAGGGGGCTACGGGGAGGGGGCTTCGGGGGGTGGTGGGGTGGTGGGGAGGGGGGCATTGGGGTGGTGGTGCAGGTGGGGGGAAAGGGTAAGGGGGTGGGGGAGGGTGGTTAGGGTTAGGTATTAGATTAAGAGTTAGGGTGAGGGTTAGGGTTAGGGTTAGATTTGGGTTAGTTAATTAGGGTTATGGGAGGATTAGGGACTAATGACTAACGGAAGTCTAACACCGTTAGTCAAAAGGGTAGTTTGATGTATTTTTTGAAAAGTGGAGGGTATATGGTGAATTTGGAAAGTTGAAAGGGTATATGGTGCAAAAAAAAATTTGTCAGGGGTATATGGTGAAAAAACCGTATATATTAATACTCATTAAGCTAATGTTAATAATAGCATGTCCTACCCTTTTAGTAATCTTATAATAAAAAAACAAAAGCTCTTCAAATTTTTATAACCTCTGTAATTAACACTACTACGCAATTTTATTGCATCAATTGTATTCTTACACATCAACCTACGTTAAAAAAAGATTGTATTATATTTTTATAAGTAATTATATATTTATATATATATGTACTCTCTTGAAACCGATGTTATATTGATGAATAATTTATGTTATAATTTACTATGTAGAAAATTTGAAAAAAAAACTCGAAGATCATTTAATTTCCTAAGCACAATCCAATGCCTATAACTCTTTTTTTCCACTTTTCTCATGTGTTTGATTTAAGACTTCAAATTCACAGTGATAAATGATTAGGGGCATCGCCCGAGCCAACAACTAGTATTACTATAAAATTGGGTCATTTCACATTTAAAATTTTCATTTGAACTTATTTATTTTATGGTAGGACTATTGATACCGTTGCTGTTATGTATGGAAAAGGAACACTAAGTGTCTTCGCCGCCGATATCAGCTCCGTCTTCGACTTGGTTAGTCTTCCTTTTTGTTTTATGTCCTTTTGGTTAAAAGAGTTGTGTTCTTTCCAATGGACTAGCACACTTAAGAGCTAGATACGGACACGTAGATATGAGGAAACGCAAATTTTAAAAGTGAGGAAATGTCGGGGAAACGTTTTTTGATAGTAGATTAGGCTATACTTTGAGAGGTTTAAAGATATTGAAAGGAAAATGTAATTAAGCTTTTAGAGGGAAAACATATCGTTTAGTAACAAAAACTATCAGTCTCGTTTCAATGCACTATTTATTTTCAAAAGAAAACTCAAAGTTTCTGAAAAATGTCCGAAACATAAAAGTGTCCGAAACGGGGAAAACGACCCATAGAGAGTGTCCGTGCATCATAGCTTAAGAGTGTGAGAGGAGAAGAAAAACACCCTAGACCACAAGAGATGCAGACATTGGCCCGATTAGTGCAAATCCAATCAAAAATTAGTTTATTCCACATGCATATAAGGGCGAAAACAAGAAATCAAAATTTGACGGGGCCAAAAATAACCAATTTAATTAAAAAAAAACCTTGAAAGGGCCACTTTAAGAATACATGGACCGCAAGGGTGTGCCACAAGGCCGGGCCCCTGTCATTATTGTGCCAGCCCCTCTTGTAGCTTCGCCCCTGCATGCATACATGAGGATTTAAGTGGTCGTAGTTGCAGGGGTAAAATTTGACAATGGAAGTGGCTTAAAATTAATCAAAGAAGGGAAAATCGCAAGTTTTGGATATTTACTATTGAATCAAAATGGTTTACTTAAGTACTCTTTTGTAAAACAATAAAAAGAACGTAATTGGTTTTTAAATCTCATTTTAGTGTTTTTTTTTTGCTAAGTAAGTAAATTTCATTGCTCAATAACTGTGTACACCAACCTAAACCTAGTTAGCGAACCAACTAGGTTGGATCCATAACATAGGCAAGGCCACCAATTACAACCATTTAGCTACAAATCAACCAATTCAAAGACTACTAAACCAAATGTAATCCTTCCTGCTAATTTTCTTAGGCAGCACTAAACTATAATTCTACTTCGTACTATACTTTTCATCTTATTAACACTAGTATTAATACTAGGAATACATTTATGCCAGTAACTATTATTTCTACTATGCCAAATTCCATACACAACTACAGCTATCCCAACAGCTAATACCTGTTTCTTGAATTTCGAATACCTAGAATTCCTCAACCACCTAATAAGACTTGGTAAGGAAGGTGTAGCACTACTCATACCCAGCCAACTCTTGATTGCATTTAAACACTCAGTACTATATCTACACTGAAAGAAAAGGTGTAGATGTGATTCAGGTTCAACATCACAAATTAAGCAATGATCTGTACTGCTAATACCAATTTTGCCAACTTTTCTGTTGTCTGCAATTTCTCTTGCACAGCCAGCCATAAGATAAATTTGTGTTTAGGTACATTGAGTCTGTTCAATAGAATTGTATCCCATGTTACATGTTCCTTTTCTCCTCTCAATTTCTCATACACTAACTGTATTGAGTATGTTTGCAGTGTACTGAATTCATTTTCAGTGAAATGCTCCTTCAATTGCTCCTTCACTCTACATAGCCATTTCCAATACCAACTCACCCCTGATTTAGGAGTGTAAGTCCACCCGTCTTCACCTTTAAAGTATACTGAATGCACCCACCTAATCCCTACATTATCCTGTTTAGAGGATATGGCCCAGATATTTTTGCCCAGGCAAGCTACATTTCAATTAATCACCTCTCTGAAACCTAATCCCCCACATGTCTTACTCCAGCACAATTGCTCCCAAGCCACTGCTCCAGGCTTATGTGAAAAAGCTTGGCTACTCCATAGGAGAAGGCTCTACATATATTCATCACATCTTACAGCACTCCTCTAGGTATAATGAAAACCTGAGCCCAATATCTATGCAAGCTAAGTAGTACAGTATTGATAAGCTGTGTTTTAGCACTATATGACAAATTTCTAGTGCTCCACACCCTTATCCTTGCAGTCATTTTCTCACCAATCAGTTCACATTGTGCCTTTGAGGTCCTTTTAGAGTAGATGGGTACCCCCAAATACTTGAATGGCAGCTGACTCTCCATAAACCCATAAGCTTCCACTATTCTTTGTGTTTCTTCTACATTCATACCACATGAATACATAGCAGACTTGCTCACATTAGCCTTCAGTCCCGAAGTGTCAGAGAACAATTTGAATGCCTTTAACATCAAGTAAACTGAAGTGAACTCTCCTTTACAACACATAATTAGATCGTCTGCAAAGCACATATGTGTAAATTTCACTTCTTTACATCTAGGATGATAATGAAATTGATTCATTTCACTGATTTTGAACAATATTCTTGAAAAGTACTTCATACAAACCACAAATAACAGGGGAGACATGGGGTCCCCCTGTTTTAATCCCCTTGCTGACTTGAAATAGCCTTCCATATTGCCATTAATCAACAGAGAAAACATAGGTGTTGTGACACATTTCATCACCAAGCTAACAAAATGCTTAGGGAATCCCAATTATTGTAGCATTTCTTGCAAAAACATCCAATCTACAGTGTCATTTGCCTTTTGAAGATCTATTTTCATCAAACAACCTGGGCTCACTTTCTTCCTACCATACTGCTTTACCATGTCTTGAATGACCATGATATTATGTACAATAAATCTTCCATGTACAAAACCACCCTGATTTTCCACTATTATATCAGGTAAGACTTGTCTAAGTCTCCCACATAGGACCTTTGTTATACACTTGTATAGTGTATTACAACAAGAAATGGGCCTAAATTCAGTTACATCACTAGGACACCTAGTTTTAGGTATTAAAGTAATAGATATATTGTTTAATTCTTTCAGCACATGCCCACTCTGCAATGTATTTAAAACAGCCTTCATAATATCATCACCTATAATTCCCCAGGCATCTTTATAGAAAAAGAGCCAAATCCATCTGGACCAGGAGCTTTGCTCCCTGGAATAGAAAACAAAGCTTTCTTAATTTCTCCAGCTATGTATGGAGCATTAAGAATGGCAAGATGATCTGCATTTAACATAGGCCCAACTTGTACAATATGTGCCATAACTTGAGGCCTCTGAGCAACATTATTATCCAATAGACTCTTATAACATGACAGAATAGAATCTGAAACAGATTCAGGTTTATCATGCCAAACTCCAAATTCATCATTGATACTGAATACCTTATTCTGGAGCTTCTTAGCTTTGATGCTTTGATTAAACAATATGGTATTCTCATCATCATATCTCAGCCACTCCATTTTTGCCTTCTGACTCAGAAATGACACATAAGCTACATGTTTCATTTTATACTCTTGTATTGCTGCTAATTCAGTTGTTGCTAAGCTTACATCACCAGGATATAAATGTAATTGTTGTTGAGCTTCTATCATGTGATTATAAGCTCTCACCTCTGCTGCTTGTAGGTCAGAAAAGCCTACTTTGTTCAACTCTTTCAATGCACACTTTACTTTCTTCAATTTATGTAATATAATGAACATTTTTTAACCTTGAATAGGTTCAGACTACGCTTGCCTGATTACTTCATCAAACTGTGTTGCTCCATTCCACATTGTGAAGTATCTAAATGGTTTTCTACCATTAGCAATACCAGGGAACACAGTAAGCAATGCAGGGGAGTGATCAAAATCCCCCTCACATTGAAAATTTACTTCAGCAGAAGTGAAATTATCTTGCCAGCTTGCATTAGCCATCATTCTATCAAGCTTTGAGAAAACCCTTGCATCACCTTGTTGTTTATTGTTCCAGGTAAATAAATTACCTAAACACTTGATATCTGTAACACAACAATCTGCCATACATGCTCTGATATCTTGAATCTCATCATTTCTAACTAAAGAACCCACTCTTTCATCTGTATTCATCACAGAATTATAATCCCCACACAACAACCATGGTTCAGAGGTTGCTATGCTTCTCAAATCAGTCCATAATTCTTCTCTCCTGAACCTTTCATTGAAAGCATATATAAAGGTACAATAGAATCCAGTTACTCCACTCATTGGCTGAATGAAGCAATGAATCAACTGACTAGTCCCTTTTATTATATTAACTGTAAAACTACCTACCTTCCATGCTAAAATTATTCTTTCACTGTCGTGATAACAAGCATTTGTTGTAAAACACCAACCCATAAACATTCTTTGGTAAAGACACCCTAAGTTAGGTATTTTTACCTTTGTTTCCAAGAGAGCAACAATGCCAGCTGAGAATCTGTGAATGTACGCAGTCACATCTCTCTGCTTCTTGACACTATTCACCTCTCGGACGTTCCAACAGAGAAGCCTATCCATTAGCAATAGGGAAAGTTCCCTCTCCCCTTGCTATATTCAGTCCATCTGCTTCTTGTCCTATCTGTGCTCCAACCTCACTTCTAGCTACTTCCTGAATCAGTGATTGGAAAGAATTACCAATACTTGTTGGCTTTGTATTGGTAACTCTAACCTTAATCGGTTTAAGAGCTCTCTGAAATCCATCTGGATCAAATTATGGACTCTCCTTGTTCAAATCTTTAATATATAGGACCAGGATCCACATGTTCATTTGCAGGAACCACATCATCTGTTACTGCAATTGTCTCCTGACTCTTCTCCACTTGTTGCTGCATTCTTTTTGGCACCCATACCTTCTTATTTCTCTGAATCCTACAATCCTACCCATCATGCCCAAAAATTCCACATACATCACATTTCTTAGGCCTCCATTCATACTCTAAATTCACCAGAATCTTATCCCCATGTTCATCAATGAAATGAACATGATCTGGAAAATGTTGATCCATATTCATTTCCACCAATACTCTAGCAAATTGTATCTTATCACGATTTCTATTTGCATCATCTCGTATAATAGGATCCCCTATTTGAGCAAAAATCTTATGTAATGATTTTTCTCCCCAATACTTCAATGACAACCTCAATTGCACCCATACCGGAATGGTTTTAATCTCATCCTTTTCAAAGTCCATATCATGAGTTCAAGGTTTCATGATCAAAGGTTTCTTATCAAAGAAGAAATGTCCATTCAATATCTTGTCTCTAGAATCCATTGCGGCGAATCTCACCAAATCAACTCCTCTCTTAATCAAACCCACCTTATCCACCTTATAGGACTTCCAGATCCTTCGAAAAAATCCTTCCATCACTTGTATTGGAGGATTAGCCCCCAAAACATAACACACAATCGATGAATTCCAGTATTGAATTTCATCTTCAATATCTTCCAATTCAAGCTTAACAATATCCTTCTCAACATGAGATTCATCAACATCAATTACATTGTCTACCAGATGTTCGACATTTTGCACCATCAAATCATCAGAAATAATAGAATTAAGAACAGGAATTCTACCTCCAGATGATGTTGCAGGACTTTGATGATGAGATTCCACACTCCTATGAAGAGATTGCAACCATTCATTGAATGTATGCCTCACTTCTGATTGCTGTTGTAACTGTTGCATTGATGATTTTGGGGTAAGCACCTCACGAATACCCAATCCAAAATCAATCGCCTCCACTCCCAGAATTTCATCCATTGATCTAGTACATAGCGCCTGAGAATCCGATGATGGTTCTCGAGCTTTCTCTTTCTACTTGCCTGAATTAGATCCTTGAGATTTTCCGACCACTTTTCTCGCCATGGCCACGGTGCACGTTAAGCTAACATGCACCGAGAGAAAACTTGGAGAGAAAGTTTCTCAAGTTCTTTACTTATCGTATATGTATATTAACTACTCCCTCATTTTAGAGTTGGTTCTCATTAGAACTTGGTCCTATATGTATGTATATACTTTCTCTGTTTCATATTATTTGAAACATATCTTCTGACACGCTTGCAAATGTGTAACTTTAATCATTAATATCTCTAATTTCCTATAAGTAAAAATTATATTTTTTATTTATTTTGAAGCTAGATGTCGAAGTGAATCTAATAAGATCCCACATGACTATATTTTTTTTTATGTGGAATTCACAAAACATGGTAAAAGAGAGTGTGTAAATACTAATAGTGTAAAAGTCAAAACGTTTCAAGTAATATGAGACGAAGGAAGTATACACGATAGGGTGAAATGTCAATGTCAATCTATATATTAGTATATAGGAGTAGTTACCGATACTTCGGATTTAATACCATCCTTATCACTGCCTTTTCAAAACCTTGTTAAATATATCCGATTTATAAAATAGCAATATAATTGAATTTTTGTTTGATTTGCACTTTATTATGTTCCTATTATATGCAGATACCGGCTGATATGTTTGTGAATTCCATTATTGTGGCTATGAAGGCCAATGTGAACAAACCATGTTTGACTATATACCAAGTGGGAAGCTCATATAGGAATCCTGTAAGTTTTGAAGTGCTACATGGATTTTATTTTTCCTACTTCTCTAAAAACCCATGGAGCAATCGTGAAGGCAACCCTATCAAGATCAGGAAGGGTTTCGTGCTAAGCAACATATTGATATTCGAAATCATCCTCATCCTATTTCACTTCATGGTGCAAATGGTTAGTTTTATCTCTAATGCTACTTCAAGTTTAATTACAATATAGCATTAACATAAAAGATATTTCACGATCGTAAACCTTTATTTTAACTCTAATTATCCTCCTTTGTGTTGATCTTTGTTTTCTCTGCAGATCTTGAATTTTGTTACTAGAATGGGTTGCAGTAATTTGCATCAAATGTTGTTCAATTTTGATAAAAAGTTGAAAATAACAACGAGATTGGTGGACTTGTACAAGCCCTATTTATTCTTCAAGGGCATGTATGTAATTATAACTTCTGCATTATAACATCCCTTCTGATCTCCTTATCCCAGCTAAAGTTCCATTTTTAATTAGTGGTTTGGGCTTTGCAGTTTTGTGGACACAAATACTAATAAGTTGCTCATAACTGCCCGTCAAAATGGTTTGGATGAAGATATGTTCAACTTTGATCCTCAGTGCATCAATTGGCAAGACTATATCATGAACGTTCACCTTCCAGCTACAGCTAGATATTTGTTTTAGTATTTTGTCACATTTCATTTTATTTTCGCTGACATTTGGTGAAATTCATCATAATGACATTATATGTACACTTCCGAGATTTATTAAAAAGATTAATTGGCAGCCATAGGAATTTTTTAGATCTGTTCAAATTTCTTTCGTGTTCTAAGCCATGCTTATTTGGTTTCCTAATTACCACATTTACCAGGTTGGATTCTGACATTTTGGAGGTCTATGGGTGAAAAGATATAAGGACCCTATGTATAAATTAAGGGTTTTTTTGTCGAAAAAGACCTAATAAAATACAAGTTTTGTAGGGAAGGACCTAATAAAATTTTTTTTGTCTAAAAAGACCTATTAAAATACTTCCGATTGTTAAAAGGAACCAGTTTATGAATTTCAGGCCAAAATTACCATGTTTTGTTTTTGGGTACCTTAGGTTTGTTGTTGTAACTGCCACTTTAGTGTAGTTGATGCAGGTGTTTAGTGTAGTTGTTGTAAGTGGCAGCTTAGTGGCACCACAGTTGTTGTTTCAACTTCTTTTGGATTAGCAATGGCGAAACTTACGTATATGTATGACAATTCCACTTGTTGATGCTCATTGATAATTCATTTGGACAACAAAAAAAATATTCATGCGTATAGTTTTTGGCTCAAATATATTTCATAGATTGCAATAGAAGGGGTTACAATTCCATTCATTACATACAGATTACAAAATGAGATGTTACAACTTGGTTTTTTCAAACCTAAGGCACTCAAAAATAAAACATGGTAATTTTGACCTGAAATTCATAAACTGGTTCCTTTTGACAATCGGAAGTATTATAATAGGTCCTTTTAGACAAAAAAAATTTTATTAGGTCCTTCCCTACAAAACTTGTATTTATTAGGTCCTTTCTGACAAAAAACCCATAAATTAATGGTCTATAATACCAAAATTGATTTTTGTATTTTTATTACGCCAAACAAGATAATAATATGTATTATGAAAATATTAATCATTAAAAATAATTTTAATTTACAACTTTATAATATCAAAATTTCAAATTTTTTTTTTAGTAAAATCAAATGTCTAATCAACATGAAATGATAATATATCATGACGAGACTGCTTTATAACTAAGTTATGTCTTGCTTCTTAGATTTATTATGTCAACTTCATCACCAAGTGGCCGGTTGAGGTATGAGTTTTGGATGAAAGGAATATAATAAAAGTAAGGGTTTTGGTCTTTTTGGGTTATTCATGTTGTGGTTTAAAGATTTGAAATCTAGAAGCTAATTTTACTCTGGCAACTTTACGTAAAAAAAGAAAAGATAAAAGGAAACAACAAAATACTTTTCAGTTTTCCAATAGCTTCCCTTCATGTTTACCAAGATAATCTAACTATCTATATCAGTAAAAATTACGGAAAAATGATACTTTAATAACAATCTACGTTAAAAGATGTGTTATTATATACAACCTCCGTTCTGAAATAAATGAAACGTTTCTCTCTTTTATATGAGAGCTTTTTGAGCGAATTGGTTTATTTATTTTAGAACGGATGAAATATAAATATAATTTATGATCAATATTGGATAAATGTACAGTGTAAATGTAAAATGATTTCTAGCAAAATATTACCTCTACCTAAATTTAATTGAATAAATATATATTGTACATTAGTTAAATAACTATAAATGAGCAATTGTGCGCGAGGAAGAGGTGGTAGCTCAGTGGATTACCACCCCGAATTCCAAGGACTTTTTAAAGGTTCGAATCCTCATCACAACAATAAGTTGGAGAATCTTTCTCTTGTGGTGGCAATGGCTAGTGTGCCTTTAAGCTTGTTGTATTTTGAGCTATTAAGCCTTATACCCAGTCTCAGAGCTGGTGTACGGTGTACCCTACAGGCTAGTAGCTTAGCAGCGGTTGGTACTTGGGCCATCGAAACAAAAAAAGAGCAACTACGCGCATACTTCTTGATTCACCTCCAACAACAGGTTCATATGACGCTTTTGGGCCTGTTTGGGGAAGCATTTTAGGTGTCTAAAATGATAAGGTGCTAGAATATTTAGGTGCTAAAATGAATTAGGGGTGTTCGGGAAGTATCTAAAATAAAATTTTAGGTGCTAAATTGACTGAAATTGATAAGGTAAAAATTTTAACGTTCCAAAATCAGGTACCTGAAATCTTAAAAAATATTTTCAACTTATCTCAACTTTTAACGTTTCTCTCTCATATTGCTGCTTCTCTACTGTTGCTTACTTGCTTTTCCCTCTATTCGTTCCTGGAGAAATGAATTGGGTAGTGGATTTTGATATTTAAGATCTAAAATTGATGATGGCCAATTAAGTACTTGGAAATAGATGGAGAAATGAAATAGGTGCTGGTAATTTTTTAGGAAGAACAAAACTTCACTGCTACAAAACCATAAAAATGTCGCATAAAGCCAAGTGCATTTATTAGTCAATGATCTAGAACTAATCCACCATCTTAATTGGCAGTATATATATGCCAAGAATTGATGTACCTAAATAGCACAAATTAAGTTTTTTTCCACCCGAGTGAAGTCAATTTTTTTTCTTTCTCATCTACGGTTTCTTTGTTATTTTCCTGGATGGAAGTTTTTTCTTTGCATGATTAGGATTCTATTTTATTGAATAGTTTTTGAATATGTTGCATTTATATCATGTTCATCTTAGACAAGTAGCATGGTTTAGCAGCAATTAGTGGTCGAATTATAGGGGTTACATGGGTCTTGCACGTGATATAATAAACCAAAATATACAAGCTTTTCAGGACCGACCACATATAAGAATTTGTTATCAAATTATGCAACTATTTTTGTCAAACAGTCAAACTAATCATCTACCTTATCAGTTTCGGTACCTTATCAATTTCAACTATACCTTATCAGTTTCAATTAACTTATTAGTTTCATTTTCTTTTTAGCTAGTATTGCCAAACATACCCAATATTCATTTTTAAACATGATCACCTCAAGCTCGCTGATATTTGGATAAACCAAACATGGTCCCTTTATCACATTTCCTTCCAGCTACCTGATTTCATCCACACTCGCATAATGGAGACTCCAATTCCTACAATTTCTACTGATTCATGTGACCATCCAGTTTCCACCTTTGTTGATAATGATAAATTCTCTTTAGCTAGAGCCTACTCTACTTTAATTGCTTCAAAAAAATCTGATCAAAACATTGAGTGGATTTGGAAAGGCCCTGCCACCCCCAAACTCTAATTCTTCCTTTGGTTGATATGGTGGAATAGGCTTCCATCAAACCAACTCCTTCAGCAACATCACATCGTACCTTCGGGTCTCTGTACATCTTGTAATACCTGTTCGGAATCTTCAATGCACATTATCCGTGAGTGCCACACTGCCCAGGATGTTTGTTTATCCCTCCCAATCACGCCCCCAATAGACTTAAGTTCCCCATTTGATGTATGGCTTAGGGACAACTTAACTTCTGACAAAATGGTTCAAGATATGCCTATGAATATCTTATTTCCCTTTGTTTGCTGGGAGCTCTGGACTCAGCGAAACCGAAAAGTTTTCGACTACATTAAAACCCCCCACCCCTCCATCACAATTCAAAAAGCCACCAAACACGCGTCTGAGGTCCAAGCTTTTATATCTCCCCTCAATCCTCCAATTACCTCAACTCCAACGCCAACTAAACTCCCTCCTAACCCATGGTTGAACCTTTACGTTGATGCATCTTTTGCTAATCTATCATCTCCGTCATGTATTGCGGGAGTTCTATTTGATAATGCAGATTGCAGGTTCGTGGATAATGGATTTTCAAAGACAAGTTTACGCTAACAATGCACTCCATGCGGAATTGCAAGGCATTCTTTGGGGCGCAACTTGTGCGCAAGAACAGGGGGCTACTATTATGACCTTATGGTTTTTGATGATGATAAACACAAATAAAAATGACATCTTGTATTCTCTATGTATATATGCTAATGATGCAGATTGGTCCAAGCAATTCTTGAAGACTCGAGATTGAAGAATTCATGTTGAAGAGTTATTATTCTCAAGTTCAAGAGTAGCTAAGTTTTAGTAGTAGAAGAGTTGTAAAAGCAATCATTCTTAACAATATCAGATTATGTGCTATGAGTAAATTATTTATTATGAATATAGTTATTTTGAATATTCATTACTATTAGAGTTAACAATATGAATGTTTAGAATAAGAATATTCTTAGTAAATAATTTTTAAAAGAAAAAAGGAGTTTTTTTTCTAAAAGAATATTTGTGGAAAATATCTTATTCAGATAACATATCATCTAAATATCTTATCTTTTTTAGAAGGATAGATTTAAAAGGATGATATGGTATTTGATTAAGATTGTTCCTATAATTTAGAGATATGATCTTTATCTTAACTGATTCTAAGATATCTCTAAACAAGGAAGTTTTGACCAAAAAGTTTTACGCTATAAAAACTTATCTCTGATGATAAGAAGTTACGGTTTTCCATAATCTATGAATCTGAGCTTTTGTGAAAGAAAACCGAAAGACATATACCACTGAGAATAGCACAGTATATCTGACAGTGTTAAAGGTGTTTACTAAGATATTATTCAGACCTCCATTTGCTTATATAAGAAGCACATTTCGAGGAACATTTCTGTAATTTTTACAATTATAAAGAGAGTTGGGTTGGTTACATGTATGTGTATTTAATCCTTTTAGCAACACTTATAGCTAAGTGTTGGGGTGCACTACTAGAGTTAGTAGTGGGGTTGATTGTACCTTGAGTAAGGTATTAGGAATTCGCTTATAGTGGATTTGGTGGACGTAGATCTCTTGGAGATCGAACCACGTTAGAATATTTGTGTCTCATTCGTTCATAAGTGAATTGTATATGCAGTGTGTTTCAACATTAACTAAAATTGAATTTTTTAGTTGAAACACAGTGTATGTTACAGTGCCATAGGTCTTAAAAGTTCAATTTTTTGCACACTTAACTTTAAGGGAAATTCTCATTGGTAACCTTGTAGTATTGGAAATTGTATTTGGTAACCAATTTAAAACCTTATTCCAGAACGTGACCTTGTAGTATTGATTTTTTACAAAATGTGACATTAATGAGCTTTTACGTTAATTAATCCGTTAAATCTTATGTTTTTACGCATTTAGTGGTAGCTGTGGTTAGTAAGTACCTAAATTACTAATCTACCCTGAATTAAACCCCCTCCTTCTTTTCCCCACCTAACCAGTCTTAAAGTTTCAAAAAAATGATCCTCCTTCTTCTCAGTTTGAGAGCTCCATGTTCTTTTTTGCCATTTTGATGAACTAGTTGAATGCAAAATTTGAGTTCTGCAAGTGATTGCCCAAAAAAGACCCTCCTTATTCTCCAAAATCTGCAGTGTGGTTGCGATCAACAAGGAAGACATTCACAAAAAAGAGTTCGAGTTCGACAAATTTAGGGTTACTGTAACCTGTTAATTTCGGGTGAATTCTGAAGCCATTTCAGTCTATCTTCACTTTACTAGCATCATGTAAGTTAGCTCTTCCCTGTTTTTAGTTTTTGTCAATGATTTGTTTCATTTGTTTGTATTTCTTTGTTGTGAAGTTGTGGTACTCTGTTATGAAGGAGAATGTTGAATGTTTTTTGCGTCATACATTTGGTGTTGTGGTTGTTGTATTCTATTGCCATATAATTCCCTGAAAATTTGCATTTTGTTTAAAAATTGCAGAATGTGTGATACAGTTGTCCTTGTGTTTCAATATAAAGGGTCTGATGTGGAAGTTAAGGTTGATGATGTTGATAAGGCAATGTTTGTGGACATAATCATTGATTATTGGGACAAGTCTTTGCTAAACCGAAAAACCCTAGTGCCTAAAAACCCAAAGTTTGTATATCTTTATAAAATGAAACACTATGAGATAGTAACGGGATCTTGATATGGTTAAAATGTTCAACAATTTGCATGATAAGAATAGGATTCATGTATGGGTTGAAGAAGGTGAAAATGAGACAGATGCAGTTAAGGCTGCAATTACTTTGAGGAAAACTCAGGATAAGGGGAAATCTCCTATGAATCCAGAAGTGCCACTACCAATTAAGCTAACACCTAGGAGAAGCATTAGACATTTGGAGGTTCAGTTAGTTGATAAACCCTCATATTCCATGTCAAACCCAAATGTTGATAGTAATAGCCCTGATATGGTGGGCATGGATGGTGTAGATTTAGGAATTATGCATGCCTCTGAGGATAAGTGGACAGACTTGGTTACTTCTCCAATTAAATGTAGTAGGGATAAGTACAAAACAAGAGGAGGTAAGCAACAATTTGCAGGAGGAAATTTGGGAGGGATATCAAGAAATGAACCCTGTCAGAATGAGAGGTTGTGCTCCTCTAGATCATCTAAGTCCTCAGCTCTGATGACTAAAAGGGTTCCAAATACCACTGCAAAGAGGAAAGGCTTGGTGGTTTCAAGGGGTACAAAAATAATAGACAAGCTCACTAGGAGGAGGGAGTTAGCTGAGAAAAGACTAGCTGAATTGCAAGCTGACATGGGAGATGATGAGTCAGCTGATGAGTCAACTGATGAGTTAGGTTATTCACCTACTGAGAGTGAATGCACTGATGTGTCTGAGAGTGTAGTTGATAGTGATGATGATGGAGAGCAGGATGATGTTTCATATGGACCAATGGTCCAAGACTCTTTTGATCCTTATGAAGGACCTGTCTGGGAAAATGAGGGTGGTGATGATGTTGTTGACTTAAATTTGGCCAAGGTGTATAGAAATGGAGAGATGTACACCCAGCAAGAATGGGGAAATATTTGCATAAAGCCTTGGCAATTGTTTACTGATAAACAACATTTAAGAGATGTGGTTAGGGATTACTGCATCCAATGTGGATTTTCTGTTGTGGTTGACAAGGCTAGCAACTTTGTATACACTGTTAGATGCAGTGATGATAAGTGTGACTGGAGATTACATGCTAGTAAGTTGCCTGATGGGAGCACATAGGCCATCAAATCCATTCAAAACCAAGAACATACCTGTCTGGGACTTGAGACAAGGAATCTTATGGTTAGCTCACTTGGGCTTCTAGGGTCTTAATGGAAGATATTAGAGCAAACAATGACATATCCGCGAAGTCTATGAATAAACTTCTTTGGGACATATTCAGGGTGGAAATGTCCATTAGTACCCTATATAGGATGAGAACAATGACATTGCTTGAAATACATGGTGCACATGATGTTTCTTATGGCCATCTCGCCTAAGTATTGTGAAGTAGTGAAAAGCACAAACCCGGAGTTCAGTGCATTTTGTGCATGGAAACCACCAAATGATCCCGAAAAGCCCTTAGCATTTGTATCCATTTTCATAGCTTTCGGGGTGCATTAGATGGGTTGTTTCTTTGGGTGTAGAAGTTTTATTGGAGTTGATGGCACCTTCCGAAGGGTCATTATGGTGGGGTGCTACTTTCTGCGGTAGCTCTTGATGGAAATAATGAGTTATTTCCATTTGCTTGGGCTATTATTTGTCCGGTGAAGACAATGAGACATGGAAGTTTTTTGTTTGGCATCTCAAAATGTGCTACAAGACGGTGGGAGAGGAGATGAATGGTGTATCATTTCGTATAGGCACAAGGTGAGGTATTTCTGATTTTTTTTTTTTCTCCAAAATTCATGTTTTTTCTTCTTTCATTTGTTCTTGATTAATTATTATGTATTTACAGTCCATTGAAGCTGCATTCTCTGCTTTATGGCCTAAAGTGGGTAGAAGATATTGTTGCAAGCATTTAGCTTCAAATCGGAAGAAGGCCCATCCAGGCCCTTTGATGTTCGACTTATTTTGGAAGGCTTGTGGAGCCACTTCGCCTTCACATATAAGAAAGCCATGGATCAAATTCGGAAGGTAAACCCTCGAGGCTTTGGTTTGGTTGTCTAAGCCGGGTGAACAATCAAGATGGAGTAAACATAAGTTCAACCCAAATATCAAATGTGACCTGAACAAAAGCAACTTTGTTGAGAGTTTCAATGCTACTTTGGGAATTGACAGATGTAGACCAGTGTTGACACTCTTAGAAGGTTTGTTACTTTCCCCTAACAATCTTTTAACTCACATATTTTGGCATATTTTGGTTACTAACTGGTTTTCCATAATTGCTAGGGATAAGGAGGGTTACAATGGTCGGGCTAGCCACAAGGAGACAAGTATGTGAAAAATGGGAGAGAGATGATGTTTGCCCAAACATCTTGAAAAGAATTCAAGTGCTTAGCCAGGATTCAAGAACATGTCAACCACATATCTCTGATGATGGTGAATGTGAGATTGTAGATGGGAAATCAGTGTTACCAGTTAGTCTTCACACCCAATCTTGTGCATGTAATGCTTGGCAACTAATCGGTATACCATGTAAGCATGGTTTCGAGGGCTATACTTCATGCTCAAGTTGGATCCATTGAAGTTCATTGATGAGATGTACCTTTGTGAAGGTGTACAAGCTTGCTTATGCAAGAGGTATCAAGTCGGTGCTAGACTTTGAACAATGGCCCGACATTAATCTTCCTACTATTGAGCCACCAACAATCAAAAGGGAGTTGGTAGGCCTCAGAGGAATAGGAAGAGAGGTGAGGATGAAGAAAGAAAGGGGAAGAGAAGCTGCACTGTTCAGTGTAAGAAGTGCAAGAGCTTTGGGCACAATGCTAGGACTTGTAAAGGTGGACCACCTAATGCACAAACTACTCAAAGCAAGACCAAGGGAAAGCAAGCAAGCAAAGAACCCTTCTTCATCTCAAACAAGGTTCAAGGCAAGAAAAGGGGACATCAACCAAGCCTAGAACCTTCCTCATCTCAACCAGTTCAAGGCAAGAAAAGGGGACATCAACCAAGCCTAGAACCTTCCTCATCTCAACCAGTTCAAGGCAAGAAAAGGGGACATCAACCAAGCCTAGAACCTTCCTCATCTCAACCAGTTCAAGGCAAGAAAAGGGCCAAAATTTCAGCTTCACAACCTCTTCCAACCACTAGGCAGTAACTGTTACTCCTTGTTTAGATTGTGATGACTTGTGAATCATTGTCAGTTTACATTTGAATCTGTATGTTGTTAACTTAAAACATGCTTTTTTTTTGTTAAACTTCAAGTACCTTGAAGTTGGTATTTTGTTGAACTTGAAGGAATCAAAAGTTGGTCTTTTGTTGAACTACAAGTACCTTAAAGTTCATATCTTAACAGTTTGTTTTGTTTAACTTCAAACAGCTTAAAGTTCATATATTGCAAATTCACAAAAACCATCTCCATTTCATTCATAAAATTCATTGGAATTACATAACTAAGCTTCATTGATACATAACTAAGCTTCATTAATACATAATGCAAATCAAAAGCACAAAGTACATAACAACAACCATTTTAACAAAAAGAGCAGTCTGATTAATGAAGCTTTCTAAAGTGGCCTTCAAATTTGCTACATCTTGACCCACATTTTCTTCCCTTCCTGGCCTTCCTTCCCTTCCTTGCTGACCATGACCAACAACTGACATATCTTCACCCACATCTTCTTCTGTAACCCATGAAAATAACCCACAACGCTTACACTTGTAGTAAGGTCTTTCTGGGTTGTTGATTGACTCAGAAATTCTGAATTCAGCAACTTTTGGAGGATGACAATTGCAACAACGAGCTTTAATCCATTTGCTGTTTCCAACCCTAGGTACCGCTCTTGAATTCGACGAAGAAGATCTTGAAGCAGCCATGTGAGATGGAGAATTAAAGAGAGATGACGTGAATTAGGGTTTCTCTCTCCACGAAATTATGAAGAAACAGGGTGGGAAGTTTTGGGGGGAAAGGTTTAGATTTTAATAGGAAAATGGAGGGTGGTTAGTAAATAACCGTGGTTAAACCTTTTAAGCCTACAAAACACGAGATTTAGCTCATTAATGTCACGTTTTGTAAAAAATCAATACTACAAGGTCACGTTCTGGAATAAGGTATTAAATTGGTTACCAAATACAATTTCCAATACTACAAGGTTACCAATGAGAATTTCCCTAACTTTAATCAAATCGATCCTATTCATTTGTAATTAGGAAAAATTGACACTATAGGGCTCAACTATGAGCGGTTTTCTTTAATAGGTCTTAACTATCAATAATCGAGTAGAGTTTCCAACTATTGGGGTTTGTGTTTATTTTTGGGTCCCGATGACTTGCAACTTACTGTACAGGTTAAATTTCAATTAATGGGTCATCTCCTTCTCACATTCCCTAAACAAAAACTGGATTAGAAGAACTAACTGAGACAAATTCTCAGCATCACCATAAGGAGTTTTCTTCCCTAAAATAAAATCAAAATCATCAGCTTATTGATCTTTTGCAGCTCTAAAATCATCAACAATTTAATGTACTATCAACTGGGCTTATATTTTGGAGATCAAAATTATAACTTTTGTTAATGGCGTCAAAGCACCACCAGTAGAGCCAACAACGACACCAACAATTTAACAACAAAACACAATTCTCCATCTTTTGTTAATGGCGTCAAAGCACCACCAGTAGAGCCAGCTTGCGGCGGTGAAGGGACATAACACAGATCATAGGAGAGAGAAACACGGGGGCAGGAGAGCAACACCACAGATGCAGCCAAGAACAAGCAAGGGTTGCCGCAGCTCCGACAACCAGATTTTTGGTTTGTTCGCTTTTGGGTGTTTGTTTGGGGGAAAATCAACCATTTGGTGGAACCACTCTGTCCAACCAATACACCACCACCTCGTCGAACACTTGCTCATAAATCCAATCTTGGTCTCTCCATTTTCTCTCTCCTCAAAGAACAACCACCATTAAACCTTTGAACTCAAATAAAAAAGGCAGACATAAAATATCACCTACACGCTTCAAATCTAAACATTTGGAAAGAAGAAGGTAGAGGTGGGTGAATTTACCTTTCAATAAGATGAACATTCTGCAAAATGAATCACAAAGGTAACTTCTTTAGTGAATTTTGGGGTTTAGATTTTACTGGGTCGAGTTCTTTCTTTTGTTAAATTGTGTTTTTTTATGTAGGTTTGTTTTTTTAAATATTTTTTTTTGTGGATGTGAATATTTTGGGTTTAATGAGGGTGTTTTTACTGGCATTGTAGATTTGCAGCAGCTGCATTGATGATGGGTGAAGAGTTTCATAAACTGAATCGTGGTAGAATGGCAAGAAATTAGTTCAATGGGATGGATTCGAACCCGGTATTTGACATTTCATGCTGACAGAGGGGAGGAGATGGGAAAGTGTTAGGAGAAATCTAAAGCAGAATGATGAAGATTGTTTCACGTTACTTCAAATGGTCTCACGTGACCCTTTACCTACAATAGTAGGTTAGGTTACCTGCTGGGCCCAAAAATAAACATAAACCCCTATAATAGGGACCTCCACTGGATTATTGATAGTTGGAACCTATTACAGAAAACCGCTCATAGTTGAGCCCCATATTGTCAATTTTTCCTTGTAATTAATATCTTGCAATCTAACAATTGGTATCAGAGCCAAACATTCTCCAAAGGTTAATTCCTAGAGAATAGTAAGTCTGAATTTGCAAGATTCAACTCGCGATCGGTATTCGAAGTGCCCGATCTTCAACGGCACGGACTATTCATGGTGGAAAACCAGAATGAGGATATATATTCAAGGATCCGACTATGAGTGTTGGAAGGTAATAAGGAAAGGTCCAATTCTCATTCAAACAAAGGACAAAGATGGAAACTTGATCGAAAAAGTTGAAGATGACTATGACTCTATAGACTATGGTAAGGCCGAAAAGAATTTCAAGGCTATGAGCATTCTTCAATATGGAATTGGTCCAGAAGAGAACTCAAGGATATCGGCATGTACTACACCAAAGGAAATTTGGGATACGCTTGAGTTAGCCCATGAAGGTACGAATGAGGTAAAACAATCTCGCATTGATTTACTTGTTCGGCAATATGAGCTTTTTTTTATGAACAAAGATGAACCAATAAAAGATATGTTCACCCGTTTTACTGTTATTACTAATGAATTGCGTTCTCTTGGTAAAATATATTCTTCAGAAGATTTGGTAAGGAAAGTTCTAGGTAGTTTAACGAGTCGTTGGCTTCCAAAAATCACAGCGATTCAGGAAGCCAAGGACTTGACAAAACTCTCCTTAAAACAATTAATTGGGTCGTTAATGACTCATGAACTTGTTCTAGGTTCTAAAAATCCTGAACCAAAAAGCAAAGGCTTGGCATTGAAAATTGATTTTGATAATGAAGAAAGTGATAGTGACGAGGAGGTAAGCTTACTTACACGAAGGTTTAAAAACTTTCTTCAAACGAACAAAAACTTTTCCCTTAAGAAAAGTGGAAATTTCAAAGGTAAAAATGTTTCTTTAAATTCAAAGAAAAGTGCTACTAACTCTGGTTGCTTTAAGTGTGGTGATTTCAATCATAGAATTAAAGAATGCCCTCTGTGGGATGATGAAAAATCCAAGGAAAAGAGAGTTCAATCCAAGACTGAATACAAGAAAGCTATGGTTGCTGCTATATGGGGAGATTCAGATTCTGACGAGGAACAGTGTGATACACTGTGCCATGAAACAAAACTATGCCTTAATGCAGTTGAAGAAACAAAGACAAAGACACAGTACACAGTCGACTCCCATCTATGTTTGATGGCATTAGAGTCAAACGAAAGTGATGTACGTAATGAGGAAGAGGTAAATCTTACTTCTCTTAAACCCAAGATTCATCTTCTATCTAAAAATAAACTTGTTATTCTGCTTGAAAATGTGATTGATGATTGTCAAGAGATGAATGATAACTTCTCTAGGATAAAAAGTGACTTGAAAAGTTTAACCAAGCAGAAAGTAGGGTTAGAAAGAGAATATAAGACCTTGTTAGATGACCAAAAGAAAGTGATTGAAAAGAACTCAGTGTTAGAGACTGTCATTGAAGAATTGAACTTAGACTTAATTGCTTCAAAATTTGAAAAAACTCTTGAAGAAACTGTCCTCGACACTGTGCCATGCAATGTTACTAATGGGAAAAATTTTGATCTTGAAAAACAAATCGAGTCTTTAAATCATGAATTATGTGAGTTAAAAAATTCAAGACAAAGATCGAAAATTGTACCTCTTATGTTACCTCATGATGCTAAATTAAGTGATGAACTTGACAAAGCAAAGAGAGATATGGAAATTCTAAGAAAAAGAAATGGAGATCTCACAACCGCCGTTGATTTTTTGGAATCTCAATTGAACATTGCTCGCAAAATGCATGAAAAATGGTCAGCTGGTCAAAAAGCCTTAAATTATTTGTCTAGCTATGTTAATAATCGAAATAGATTTGGTTTAGGGTACAATGACCAGAATCACAGTATAAGGCACAGTGTTAAGAACTTTGAAAGGGACTTTAGAAAACGCAAGTATGTTGATCTACCTGAGTACTTAATATGTTCTTTCTGTGGGAAAAATGGTCATCTAATTGATGGATGTAAACAATAGAAAAAACATGTTGAAAGAAATAGTCAGTTTGCAAGACGAGTATGGATTCAAAAAGATTTGTTACGAGCCCAACTGAAAGATAAGGGACCCAAATTCATTTGGGTACCCAAAACCAAGACTTGATTTTTTTTTTGCAGGCTTAGTGGGAGGGAGCAATCTATACTTCTCGGAAAGATGATTGCTTAACGATTGCAATTTGAATTAATCTTATTCCTCTCACTTGAAAAGCCTAATAATGAGAAGTGTGTTGCATGGTAAGTTTGGTAGGGTAAGTTATTCTCACACTTCCTTAAAAATTGATCTTGAATTGGTTGAGTTTTGATTATTTTTGTTAGAAGAGGCAAAGCGTATAATATTTTTTTATGCCTCTCTTGAACACTTGATGATCTATCATGATAATTTTTGTTTGTAGCAATACCGATGACCAATTAGCCTATATTATTTCAAAACCTTTCACTAGAAAATGTGTGGAAAAAATTATAATGGAAATACTACTAATGATTGACAAGTAAGATTTTTTTCAGTAATTTTCCCTTGATAATTGGCTAGAATAATGATTTTTGTGTTGCTTGGTGTACCTTTTCAAAAGCGGTAACTTGAGTGTAATGTAGGACTCGTAATGGTCTAATGATGCTGTCCTAATGTCATGATCCTAAGTTGTCGAAATAATAAGCTATATGATCCTAAGTTGCCGAGCTATTAAGCAACGAAATGCTAATAGTTTCCTACGACAAGCTTGTTTTTCAACCCGATGTTAAAATTTTCTCCTTGTTGAGTTCAACATATATGCCTCTTTATTTCTTCTTTTCATGTATCACCTCATATTCATTTCCATATTACATCCTTCTTTTCTTCACCCATTGCTCTAGTTCAACAAGTGTTTTCAATCTTGATTCATGTTAATCTATGGAGCAAAGATATTTTGATAAGATGGTGAAAGAAGAAGACGCATCAGTTAAGGGGGAACATGAAAAGGTTGGATTGAACACTAATACATGAAAGAATAAAAGTACTGATTTTCTTTTGCAAGGAAGTAAAAGTACTGATTTACTGTACAAGGCACAATGCCAAGAGATGAACCAAAAAGAAAATGAGGTCCGAATTTACTTATTTTGCCTTTGATCTCTTATTAATTATCTCTGGTAATATTGTTTGATCTAACTCTCCTTTAAAAAAAAAGTAAAGAAAAGAAAAGAAAAGGAGAGTAAGACACTTGTTGGTTAAATTTTATAGTTCAATTCACAGATGAATAACATTTTCGAAGTTTTGAAGATCATCATTTTGGATTCTTGTATATATCCAAAGTTCATTACTTGAAAGGGAATAGAATGTTCAGTGGCACAGAGTCACATACAGTGCCAAAATGATGAAAGTCCTACGTTATTTGCGGAAGTTGAAAATCTGAAAGTAAGATTTAAGCACTTGTTGAACTAATTGCCAAATAAAATCTTCAAGCTTACATGACTTCCCTTTATCTTACCTTCTTAGCCTACCTTAATTCCTCATTGTTATTTCTTACTTTCTAGCTTCGGATTGTGAGTCGGATTATTTTTTGCTTCGTGACTTCGGATTGTGAAATGAATTATGACATAGCACCAACATCCTTAGTATTTATTGCTTGAGCAACTAATATTACATGACGATGATGGCTCTTGTAATGCTCTAGCATTTTTTTGTGGCACCCTTGAGATGCTTAAATTGTTTTTTTGATGATGCCAAAAGGGGGAAGAGGATTGTGTTTATTCTAACTTGTTTTTTATTAGTCTTATTACCTTCTTGATCTTTTTCCTTGACTACTCTAGTGTTTTATTGGTATTGGCAATTGTGAGAATATTTGCACTTGCTTGAAAAATATTTTCACATACTTCCCAAAATATGTAATAGAAATATGCTTATATTGAGGGGGAAATTGATTGTGTTTGTCATCATCAAAAAGGGGGAATTTGTTATGACCTTATGGTTTTTGATGATGATAAACACAAATAAAAATGACATCTTGTATTCTCTATGTATATATGCTAATGATGCAGATTGGTCTAAGCAATTCTTGAAGACTCGAGATTGAAGAATTCATGTTGAAGAGTTATTATTCTCAAGTTCAAGTGTAGCTAAGTTTTACTAGTAGAAGAGTTGTAAAAGTAATCATTCTTAACAGTATCAGATAATTTGCTATGAGTAAATTATTTATTATGAATATAGTTATTTTGAATATTCATTACTGTTAGAGTTAACAATATGAATGTTTAGAATAAGAATATTCTTAGTAAATAATTTTTAAAAGAAAAAAGGAGTTTTTTTTCTAAAAGAATATTTGTGGAAAATATCTTATTCAAATACATATCATCTAAATATCTTATCTTTTTTAGAAGGATAGATTTAAAAAGATGATATGGTATTTGATTAAGATTGTTCCTATAATTTAGAGAAATGATTTTTATCTTAACTGATTCTAAGGTAAAGATAATTGTCCCCGTGAGTTAGGAAAAGAAAACACGCTCCCTAACTTTCCTTCAGCTCCACGCTGTAGCCATGGCGGGGAAGAAGGGGGGCCAGAAGCGCGGAATTCCGTCGAAAATCGAGGGGAATTCGCCGGTGAGGGTGATTAATAAGCCGCGAGGACCAACATCAGACTCACAAGCGAAGAAAACCAGATTAATAGAAGAAGTTATGGGGATTGAAGCTTTAGAATTTGGGAATTTTGAGGTGGGTGAATTATTGACTCCCACAGAGTCGATAGTCCAGTTGAGGCAGCAATCTGAACTGAATCGGACATTTTCGGAGTGGATGACTTCAATCCACAACCCTAGAAAATCAATCGGCACAGGGAACAAGTAATCATATTCCTATTTTACAGCAATTAAATGAAGTAGCAGATCACACTAGTGGCTAAAAACGGAAGGGCTGCGGTCAAAACAGCCCAAAGGGCTGCGTTTTTGGCCAACAGCCCTTTCCGTAGCAGCCCTTCACTAAAAGTGAAGGGTTGCATTTTTAAACCGCAGCCCTTCACAACGAAGGGCTGCGGTTGAGGCCCAAAACCGCAGCCCTTCCAATATTAAAGGGCTGCGGTTTTCGGCCTCAAACGCAGCCCTTGTTTGTACAAACGCAACCCTTTTGACCCAAAAAAAAAATTTTTTTTTGCATTTTTTTACTCCTAAATATATCTACTTCATGTTGATATTGTTTATTAAGATTAGTATCAAATCTTAACTCTTAATTATACCGCGTATTAATAAGCACAAAAAAAATTAGAATCATGGTTTCAGACAAAAAGAAAATAATGGAAGTCATGCTTTCCATAGGTCACTCGAATAGTAACACATAAATTCCAATGATACTCTTGCATTGCTGAGTGCCCCACTGTAAGAGTCAGATGCCATTTAACCTTGCTGCCAACTGTCATCCCAGAAAAACAAAATCAAACAAGTGATTCCAACTATGCATTAAATATCTATGCAGACCAATCCAAAACAGAAAAGATTGATCAATGATATAATTGTATGGCTTATGCTAAACAGAAAAGGTCTTGAAGTATATAGAACACAATTTTGGAACACACATTGCCCCACTATGAAAAGCTTATGCTAAATAGCATGATTAACTTTAATCCATACATGAAAATCATAAATCTGAGCCATTGAAACGCAAACCCTCCCAACCGAAAGTCCCAATATCAAACCTATCACGACAAACGAGAATCCAAGCAAACCAAGAGATCAATAAAAAAAAAGGAACGAAAATGAAAAAAAACGAAAATGAAAGAAAAGGAACGAAAATAAAAAAACGAACAGAAATGAAAAAAAAGGGAACGAAAATGAAAAAAAATGAACGAAAATGAACAAAAATGAAAAAAACGAACGAAAATACAAAAGAGAAAAATTATAGATCTGAAATTACATGAACATTAATCAAAACAAAGATCAAGAAATTATAGATCTGAAAAACGAAAAAGCATCACTTGTTGCTGTCGTTGCTTAAGCAGAGTTCGACGACGACGAAAAGATGGCCGGAGTTCGACCGACAGAGAAAAGGACGAACGACGAGGAATAGTGCGGCGCGGCAAGGCGGCGCAGGTCAACGAACGACGAACCCTCGTTGAGAGGAGACGAACGACGAACGAGGAGAAGGAACGAATATTCGCTGCTGCCGGAGGGTGAGAGAGAACGAATATTTGTTGTTGTCGTGTTGTTGTGGAAGGAGGGAGGAGGAAGGAGGGTGAGAGAGAAGGGAGAAGGAAGGAGGGTGAGGGAGAAGGAAGGACGTGAGAGAGGAGAGAGAATGAGGGAGAGGAGAAGGAAGGACAATGAGCCCGCTTAATATTTTAAGGCCGCGATTAATTCCTTTCAAATGTTTTTTAAAAAACGCCCATAAAGGGCTGCGTTTTTTAAAAAACGCAGCCCTTTATTACTTATAGGGCTGCGATTTTTAAAAAACCGCAGCCCTTCACTAAAAGGGCTGCGGTTTTTGCATTGACCGCAGCCCTTCGTAAGTGAAGGGCTGCGGTTTTTGGGCTAACCGCAGCCCTTCACTAAGAAGGGCTGCGTTTTTCAAAAAACGCAGTCCTTACAGCGCAGCCCTTCCGTTTTTTTCCACTAGTGTCATGAAATTGCTAGTGATGATGAAATCAATAGCACTAAAATTCAGATAGATCTTGATGATATTCAAGAGGAGGCGGATTATTGAAATTCTGCAATTATTTGTTATGTTTTGGGTACGAATCCACCTAGCCTGGTTATGGAAGGTTTTGTTCGTAGGATTTGGAGGAAATTAGGGGTAGATAAGGTGGCTATGGTTGAGAAAGGAATTTTTATAGTAAGATTCACCACCATGGAGAATAGAGATAAGGTGGTGGCAGCAGGTTATCCTTTCTTTGATGGAAAACCAGTTATGGTTAAGGCTTGGAATCAGGATATAGATTTCAAGAGAGATGAAGTTAGGAAGATCCCAATATGGATTCAACTCAATCTTGATTTTAAGTATTGGGGCCAGGGTTGTTTAACTAAACTTGTCAGTTACATTGGGAAGTTTTGAAGGTTGATAATGCTACTTTGAGAAGGGAGAAACTTCAGTACGCTTGAGTTTTGGTTGAAGTTTCTCAAAAATTCCCAGAGGAGATTATATTTGAAAATGAGAAGGGAGTGGATACATGTATTCAGGTAAAGTATGATTGGAAACCATCTTTTTGCACGAATTGTGATATATTTGGGCATGAGGTACATCATTGTAGGAAGAAGAGTCAGTAAGCGTGGGTGGTCAGGACTGTACTGAAGTTAATGAGCAGCCTAGAAGGGAGACAAGTACTCACATTGTGCAAGCTCAAAGTTCAGCACCAGTGAAGGATGCACCAGTGAAGGATGCAGAGGGTTTTCAACCTGCTAATAAAGTAGTGAGAATTCCTAGGAGTTCAATAGCTAGAACAGTAACCAGAAATTAATGTTCTGATTGACACAGGAGATGATGATGGAGTACATGATCAGGAAGATGGTGGACAGGAGGATGGAGAGAGGGATCTCTCCACTCAGAATGGATAAATTATGTTGTTGGAATATCCGGGGGCGTAATAGTCCTAGGTAGCAGAAGGTTGTGAGGGATTTCATTCAACAACATTCTGTTGGGCTAGTAGGCTTGCTGGAAACAAAGGTGAAGGTTGCAGCTATGGGCAATCTTTATCAGGTAATGTTTCAAAACTGGTGTTTTACTACTAACTCAGCATTTCATAGAGGTGGTAGGGTGATTATGGCTTGGAAGCCTGGTGTCTTTGATGTTGATGTAAGAGGGGGTGCAAGTCAATGGTTACACTGTATTGTGTCCCCTAAGAATGGTTCTCCTAAATTTTATTGGACATTTCTTTATGCTTTCAATGATAGAAGGGATAGAGAGGTCTTATGGAAGGAATTGGAGGCTTTGCATAGTACTATTAGAGGGCCATGGGTCATATGTGGGGACTTTAATTGTGTTCTCAATAGTGATGAAAGAGTGGGTGCTCAGGTGAGAAGCTGGGAGATGGAGCCACTAAGGAGTTGTCTAACTAATTGTGAGCTTCATGATATTAACAGCACTGGCAATTTATTCACTTGGAATAATAAAGAGGATGGGAGTGCCAGGGTATTCTCAAAGATTGATAGGGTTGTAGCTAATTATCTTTGGGAAGATGCTTATCCTAATGCAGGGGTTGCTTTCCTAAATGAGGGGGAGTTTGATCATTCGCCTGCTCTCATTTCAGTTCATCTAAGTAATACAAATGTAAAGAAGTCGTTCAAGTATTACACTATGTGGAAAGGTTCGCATAGATTTGAAGAGGTTGTGAAGAAGGGGTGGAATGTTAATGTTGAAGGGAACAAAATGTTCCAAATAACTCAGAAACTGAAAATGGTTAAGAAGGAATTAAAGGAGCTCAACAAGGGTGGATTCCTTGAGTTGCAAGCTGAAGTGATTAAAGCAGCAGCTGCAATGGAAGAGGCTCAGACCAGAATGCATGTAAACCCAGGAGACTTGGAGATTGCAAATGAGGAACTAGTAAAAGTCCAAGAGTACAGGACTAAACACACAACATACATGTTGTTTTTGAAGCAGAAAGCCAAGTAAATTGGCTCAGAGATGGTGATGAGAACACGACTCTATTTCATGAAAGCATAAAACAGAGAAGAGTCCAAAACTCTGTCTATGGGATCTACAATATGGTTGGAGAATGGCAGGACTCTTATGATGCTGTGAATAATGCTTTTTTGGAGTATTATCAAGTTTTGCTTGGTAATGAGATGCAGGTGACTCCTTTGAATAGAGAAATTGTCAGAGAAGGAACAGTGCTCACTCAAGCTCAGAAGAAAAGTCTTCTAGCTCCATATACGTCTGAGGATGTTAAAAGAGCAATGTTCTCTATTGATGGCAATAAAGCTCCAGGCCCTGATGGCTTTGGAGGCTTCTTTTTGAGAGACAATTGGCATATTATTGGAGAAGAGATAACGGAAGCTGTTCTGGATTTTTTTGAGCATGGTAGGATGTTGAAAGCACTCAAAACTACCCTGATTACACTTATTTCAAAGAAGATATGCCCGAAAAATGTAATTTTCGCCCTATTTCTTGTTGCAATACCTTATACAAATGCATCACAAAAATGATATGTCACAGATTAAGGTTGATTTTACCTTATATTATTGAAGATACTCAGGGTGCTTTTGTACATAATAGACATATTGTACATAATATCATGATTGTACAAGACATAGTGAAGCATTATAATAGAAAATCTACTAAGCCTAGTTGTATCATTAAGCTAGATATGCAAAAAGCTTATGATACTATTAATTGGGTTTTTTTGAAAGAAATGATGCTGGCCTTGGAGTTTCCATAGAGTTTTGTTGATATTATCATGGAGTGTGTTAGTACTCCTAAATTCTCCTTGATGATCAATGGGGAAATCAAATGGTTTTTTTGCTTCAAAGAGGGGTTTGAGGCAGGGAGATCCCCTTTCACCTCTTCTTTTTGTTATATGTATGGAGTACCTTGCAAGAATTTTGGTAAAAATGAGTGGAAATGATCAGTATCATTATCATCCTAGATGTCAGGCTGTGAAGCTCACTCATCTCAGTTTTGCCGATGTTTTAATTCTATGCTCTAGGGGTGATTATGCATCTGTTTACATGATATTAAGAGCATTCAAATTGTTCTCTAACTCCTCTGGTTTAAAGACAAATGCTCAGAAGTCTTCTTTTTATTGCTGTGGCATGGAGCAAAGAGATATTACCAGAATTCAACATGTCTCTGGTATTATGAGAGATACTCTGCCTTTTAGATAATTGGGTGTTCCCATCTATTCTAAAAGAATCACAGCTGCCCAATGTGAGAGTTTAGTTGAGAAGATGACTAGCAAGATACGAGTATGGAGTTCCAGGAATATCTCTTATTTTGGAAGGGTGCAATTGATCAACTCAGTACTTATGAGTATCCATGTATATTGGGCTCAAATTTTCATATTGCCATGTAGTGTTATTCATGATATTGAGAGTGTGTGCAGAGCTTTTTTATGGTCAGGGAACTACTTTTGCACTAAAGGAGGGTATGTAGCTTGGAAGGAAGTGTGTAATAGCAAAAGCAAAGGTGGTTTGGGGTTTAGAGATGTGAAGAATTGGAACGTGGCTAGTCTTGGCAAATATGTGTGGGCTATTGCGACCAAGAAGGATAATGTCTGGATCAAATGGGTACATGCTGTATATATCAAGGAAGGGGAGTGGCGGGATTATCATCCTAATAGTGGATGTAGTTGGTACTGGAAACGTATTTGTGCTGTGAAGGAGCAAATGAAAAATATATATACAGTAGAAATGACTTCCAAAATCTACAGCAATACTCAATACAAGATACATACCAGAAGATGTTGGATCAAAAAGAAATGGTGTCTTGGGATGGTTATGTCTGGAATAGATTGTGTGTAGCAAAATTTAGGTTTATTAACTGGTTGACAATGCGGAGAAGGTTACATACTGCATCAAAAATTGTAGTTTACAACAACAACATTTCTACTGATTGTCTGTTGTGTGGTAGTATGCCTGAAACTCAAGAACACATTATGTTCAGATGCTGCTATAGTAGGCAAATCTTGGATCAGATGAAGCAATGGATAGGTATTGACTCAAACCTGGATTATTTACACAGACTGATCAGATGGCTTAGTAGATGTGGAAGGTCTAAATTTCAAAGGGCAGCTTGTAATGCTGCAATTGCGAGGTGGTTTATGGGATCCGCAAGCACGTAATGACAATAAATGGAACCGAAGGTTCCTCGATTCAACATATGGTTCAGTGGATTAAGGAAACTATTAGAAGAAGAATTTTGTTAGTTTTGCCTAAGAAAATTCCTAGAGCAGATAGGAATTGGTTTTATACAATATAGATGCTTGCTGTTTTGTATAATTTGTGGAGGCTTAACATAGTGTTGTTAGCTTGAACATTTTTGAGAGGGTAGGGTCCAACCTAATTGGTTCGTTTCCTCTTAATTTTGTTTTTAGGTTGTAATGGTTTTGGTGTTAATATATCTTTCAATTACTTAGCAAAAAAAAATTGATTCTAAGATATCTTTAAACAAGGAAGTTTTGACCAAAAAGTTTTACGCTATAAAAACTTATCTCTGATGATAAGAAGTTACGATTTTCCATAATCTATGAATCTGAGCTTTTGTGAAAGAAAACCGAAAGACATATACCACTGAGAATAGCACAGTATATCTGACAGTGTTAAAGGTGTTTACTAAGATATTATTCAGACCTCCATCTGCTTATATAAGAAGCACATTTCGAGGAACATTTCTGTAATTCTTACAATTATAGAGAGAGTTGGGTTGGGTACATTTATGTGTATTTAATCCTTTTAGCAACACTTATAGCTAAGTGTTGGGGTGCACTACTAGAGTTAGTAGTGGGGTTGATTGTACCTTGAGTGAGGTATTAGGAATTCGCTTATAGTGGATTCGGTGGACGTAGATCTCTTGGAGATCGAACCACGTTAAAATATTTGTGTCTCATTCGTTCATAAGTGAATTGTATATGCAGTGTGTTTCAACATTAACTAAAATTGAATGTTTTAGTTGAAACATAGTGCATGTTACAGTGCCATGGTCTTAAAAGTTCGATTTTTTGCACGCTTAGCTTTAATCAAATCGATCCTATTCATTTGTAATTAATATCTTGCAATCTAACAGCTACTCATGTAGTCCTTTCCACATATTGCAAGAAAGCGATGCAACTCATTCACAAAAATGACGCGTCCAACCCAATTATTGATAATACTGTCGTGATGTGCAGGGCTCACAACCAATGCTTCCAAGGAATGAGGGTCCAATTGTGCCCAAGGAAGCTCAATCAAGTCGCGGATAGGATGGCGAAGGAAGGAAGGAGAAGCAACTTAGATATCAATGTAACTAGAACTATCCCCACCCCCCTAGTTACCTCTTGAATACTTGAGATGATTTTGTACTAAGGCTTTTAGCCATGACTATTTAAGTTTTAATGCATCCATATTTCACCAAAAAAAAAAACCCCCATTGGGGGAAAAGTGCCACGTGTAGTATAAACAAACTTGATCAAAACTTTCAATAGGATTAATTAGGAACTTTTTTTTTTCAAATTCAACTTCCTTTGGGACAAAACAAAATTTTAAATTTGCACTCACTTAATTAGTGAACTGCTTATTGAAAATGCTTACTTCCTGTTCCCATTCATTCCAGAGATAAAAAATTTAAATGTAAAATTAGTGTGCAAGCACCGTGAAGTTTGCTATAATTAGCTATGTAGGACATTTAACATTTGTAGCAACAGTACCGTCATTCCCTGCCAATAACCTATACTTATCCTTCCTAGTGAAGTTGGTACATTCGAACTTGAGAGTGGCAGCTAATAGTCGTTGCACATAATTTGCGACGTCAATTGTGGTTTTACCATGGGAGAAAGTAGTCTCAATGGGAAGTTTATCTAAGAAAGTGAACTCATAAACCAACGTAGGATTCATAGCGAAGAAAATTGGATCCCAAGCTTTCCATCCCCTAGCCGTGGTTGCGTAGAATAATGGAGCTTTGAAATTTACGGCAACAGGAACGATTTGATCAGTTAGTTCAGCAAAAAGACAGCTAAACCTTAAGAGAAAAGGCTCACGGCATGTAGTTCCTTCAGGACAGATTATTAAGTCACCTTTCGCTAACTCTCGTTTTATCTTCTCTTCATCCGTGTTGCGATTTCGAGATAGACGAATTGTTGGAATAGGTGCAAAGGGCTCCCATATGGATGAGAGAGAGTAAGTGACAGCGGAGATCCTTCTATTAAGGGTGCTTGCGATTAATACGGGGTCAAAGAAAGTGCGATGGTTGCAGACATAGAGGACACCAATCGATGACAATGAGGAGGACGAAGGCGGCGAGGACGTGGGTTCGCCTTTGACAATCACGCGGAAACCCGTTATCTTTACCACGTATGCAGCTGCCAATAGTGGAAGCAATACGAAGGATAGTATGCGGATGATAGCAAGCATCACTCCGATGGGGAACCATAATAAGATGAGGAGGGCTGTTACAGGTTTTGGCAGCTTAATAAGTCGACCATCATGAAATATTACCGGAACTGGGAGGTTGGCTCGGTGGTTGTCTTCTAATGGCTTATGTATGAAAGGAGGATGGCGTTTCTCCTGCAATAGTGTAAACATCGTGTCTTTGATTATATCTTTCTTCTAATAATACATAAGCAAAATAAATATAATGATATGTATGTATATGATCTTTGCAACTTTGTTTCATGGTGTATCTTCAAGTCTTATTTATGCATAATCATGAATATTGACGTGTTGATAAGTACCTCAAACAGTGAAAAGTCGATGTGAATTTATGCATGCATGGTGTGATATCACTTAATTATTTGATAGTAACATTACCTCAAAGGGACCTAACTACTAGCACATAGAGCGGAAGCACAAAGATCAATAAAGAATTAAACACAAAAGTTTAAAAATAGTCTTGTGTAGTGAAAAGTTAGCTTCGGCGTAATTTAATAATTTATGACAATCATGCACCAAGGCCAATTGTTTGTGGCATTTTGGCCACTAGTGAAAGTTGGTGGCGCTGTGTCAGGCCCGACCTTGGGCCAGTGCAGGCAGGGCGCCCGCCCAGGGCCCATTTTCTAAAAACTTTCGGCCTTTTAGCTTTTATAAATTAAAAAAAAGAAAGAAAAAGGAAGTTGAGAAAAGACACAAAAAAAAAAGGATGGAAGAATTAAAAAACTGAAACCTCCTCTCGCCTCTCCGCATAGCACCCCCTTTCAGTTTTCATCCTCCAAAAATGGCAGATTCAACAACAATTCCTCATATATTTTTTTCCCGATTTTTTCTCCCTAAAATCTCTTGCAAATCAATTGAAAATATGTTATTCCCCAGTTATAATCTTCAAAATCCAACGGGAAGAAGAAATTTTTTGAGAATAAATAGTTCACTTTTGCCTCCCCATATCTCACAATTCAACAAAGAACCCATTGTTCTAAAATTTCAATTTCTCATAGTTAGCAATTGCACTTGACGATTTGTGATTTGGGCTTTGTAGTACTCACTATAACGATTCAGATTTCAGCAGCATATGAGGTTTGTGATTTCATTCTCTAATTTTTCTTCTTTTTATATTTGTGTTAATTATGCTAATAGCTAATTTTAATTTTGTATTTCTGAATTTTTACTCTTAATTAGTATTTTAATTGGGAAACTGAATTGGATTTCAGCAATTTGACGATGTGTCAATTGGATTTCTGAATTCGTATGTTAATTTGATTTAGTTAAAGATTAGGGAACTTGGTAATTTATCTTGCAATACAGTAGTGAGTAGTCGGTATCTATAATCTATTTGTTGTCTTTGTTGTTGTAGTAATTGTTGGGCACCAGTTTACATGTGTAATTGTATATTGTTTTGCTCTGGGACTCTATCTGCTAGTGAAAACTAGTAATAAAGTACTAGTTGCAGTAAAGAGGATGAAAGCATATAAGATAATTGGCCTGTTCACTCAACTATGTGTTACATTTATACTCAACTTTTCTCATTTGGCCAATTTTTGTAGGATAGATGATAATTAAACTAAATAATTCCTTTTATTTGCTGACATTGTGGATTTTGAATGCAAACACTTATGTAGAGGATCGTCCAATTTCACAGGTGTTGTTGTTCTTTTCTATATTAGTTGAATTGCTATATAATATTGTCAAAACATTTATCTGGTAGTGAAAAAAGAAAGAAAAGAAAACAAAGAGAGGAGTTAGAAGAATCACAAAGGGGAGCTCTTAACAAATATTTTAAGAAAAAAGTAGGAGAACCTTCGGAGCAAGTGGATCTAGATAATCAGGGTCAAAATAATGAAAATTCAAATGATGATGCTACTAATGGAATGATCTTGATAATACTACTACTGTGAATGATTTTGATAATGTTACAATTGAGAATGATCCCAATAATGTTATTAACTTAACTGATCCCGAAGATGCTACTAATTTAAACAATAATGCCCCAAATCAGAACAATGAGGATATTCCTAATGTGAGTGACCCTAATCATGTACCAAATGAGTCTAGTGTTGAAGATGTTGGGGTTGATACACATTTTGTTCCCCCTTTGGACATTTATGATCCTAGAAATTGGGGTGTTCTTGATAACAAGTCCAGAGATATTTTAGTTGAGAAATGGCCTATAAGAGAACTAAAACTAAAATTTCCCTTAGATGGTAAGTCTAGGCATTTTTCATATGCTTATTTTTCTAGAAAAATGAGTAATGGAGAGACTCGTGATAGAAAATGGTTGGTCTACTCTAAACATGTGGATAAAGTGTATTGTTTTTGTTGTAAATTATTCACAAAGCAAAATAAAACGAGCTTTCTAGCAACTGATGGATTGAGTGATTGGAAACATTTGAGTGAGAGACTCAAAGAACATGAGAATAGTATTGATCATATGACTAACATGAATGTTTGGACTAAAGTAAGAGTGACATTAAACACTAATCAAACACTTGATAAAGACTTGCAACAAGGAATTTCAAAGGAGAAAGAACGTTGGAGACAAGTCTTAGTAAGAATCATTTTTGTTGTTAAAAAGAAAAGTGCGGATACGAAATAAACATAGCGGATGCCTCGGATGGACGTGAAGTGGTTGATATTATCCCTCCAGGACCAGAGCTTCTTGTTTCAGAGGGTGAATCCATCAAACTTGATCAACCATTAACGAGTAATCCTAATGTGGGTGGATTTGGTTAGGGAGACGCGGAAATAGTACTTCAAGACCCACTGCGCGTACAAGGTCTTTTGTTCTTCTTTGCATCTGTTAGTTTGGCACAAATCTTTTTGGTGTCTTGCTAAAAATAATTTATCTTTTCGAGGATCGAATGAGAAAATTTATGAGGAGAGTAATGGCAACTTTTTGGGATTAATTGAAATGATTGTTGAATTTGATTTGCCAATGCAAGACCATCTTTGGCGTATTCAGAATGAAGAAGTTCATTACCATTATCTTGGTCATAAAATTCAAAATGAGTTAATCTCTCTCTTGGCCCATAGTATTAGAACTTCTATTATAAGACTCATTTAAGAGGTAAAATATTTCTCAATTATTCTTGATTGTACCTTTGATGTAAGTCACCAAGATAGAGGACTACTTTTTAGAGTTCTTGAGGGTGGATGATACATCTGGACTTGGGCTTTTTAATGAATTAGTAGATGCATTGAAGTCTCTTGAGCTTAATATTGATGATGTGAGGGGCCAAGGATATGATAATGATTCTAATATGAAAGGAAAACATCAAGGTGTTCAGAAGAGATTGCTTGACATAAATCCTAGAGCTTTTATATATGCCATGCGCTTGTCATAGTCTCAATCTTATCCTTTGTGATATGGCACATTCCGGTTCCACCAAAAGGTGGGAAATTTTATGTGATAATGTTTCTGAAATTGTTAAATCTTTATCTGATACTCAATGGAAAAGTCGGATTAAAAGTATCAAAGCTATTAGATTTCATGCTCCAAAAATAAGATTAGCTTTGTTACAATTATATGAATATGCTAGTACTGATGCTAAGGCTAAAAGTGAAGTGGAAAGTTTGGCTTATGCTCTTGAAAGTTTTCAATTTTTACTTGGGATGGTTATTTGGTATGATATTCTATTTGCAATTAATTTGGTGAGTAAGAAATTGCAATCTAAAGCAATGTGCATTGATGCTACAATTGATGAATTAGACGGTGTAATGTCATATTTTGAAAACTATAGAAATGAGGGGTTTGAAAATAGCATGAATAATAGTGCCAAAAGTCTTACAATTGAAATGAACATATATAGAGCCGATTCTTCCAACTAAGCGTCATGTTTTCAGAAAAAGACAATTTGATGAGAATAATCATGATGAAGCAATGCAATCACATGAGGAGTCTTTTAGAGTTAATTATTTTTCGGTGGTTGTAGATATGGCTATTGCTTCATTGAAAGATAGATTTGAACAATTAAATTTTTTTGAAAATCTTTTTGGATTTTTAATTGATTCAGTAAGGTTGAAGAAATTGGATATTGCTAAATTAAGAGAATGTTGCAATAATTTTAAGACTGCTTTTTCTCATAATAATTTGTCGGATGTCGATGCAGATGACTTTTTTTATGAAATGAAAGTATTGCAAATGACATTGTCGAATGTTTTTATGTCCGCGATTGAAATTCTTGAGTTTGTCAAAGATGCAGATTATTATCCAAATGTTTCAATTGCTTACCGAATCCTACTAACGATGCCGGTGACAGTAGCATCTGGAGAAAGAAGTTTTTCAAAGTTGAAGTTATTGAAAAATTATTTGAGGTCAACAATGTCACAAGAGAGATTAAATGGTCTAGCAATATTAAGTATTGAAAAGAATATGTTGGAAAATATTGATGTTGATACTATCATCAATGATTTTGCATCCAGAAATGCACGGAGACAATGTTTTTTATAAGAATTTGTATGATTAAATATTATTTTTAAGATTTATTTTTTATTGTAATACTTCTCTTTTGATTAATTTAATGAAAAAATTTCATCACTATTTTTATATTGTGTATATCTTTTAATTTCTCGTGCGTTAGGGGCCCAAATTTTTAATCTAGCCCCGGGCCTAGTAATGTTCAGGAACGGCCCTGCGCTGCATCCATCCACGCCGTAGTTTGTGGTGTTAAGGTCAATTTTAAATTTAACAGGAATTGTCCCAACTATGGGCGTTCCACCATTTTTCAGTTTCCACTTTTGATTATTCCTCAGTTATCCCAAATATTGCTCTTTCTCTAAAAAATGTTCCCAGCATGTGAATGACGTGCTACAACAGGTTATACATGGTTTATTTTATTTTTCGCCCACCCCTTAACGTCTTTTTCCGACCTTCTTCGCACCAACCACACACCACCATCAAACCAGCTCGATGACCATAAACCGACCACATCCGCATCACCCTGCTCACTCTCAGACTCTCCAGGGTACCTCTTCTCCAAAAATTCATCCATGAAATCACCCAAAAGAATCATCCATTATATCACCCACAAAATTCGCACCAAAATACAAAAAAATCATCCACAACAATTGTAGCATACCCCCCTAATTTGCAGATTCTTTTTAAATCTAAAAATAACCCTAATTCGTTAAAAATCATAGCCAAAATCATACCTAAGTGTTAGGTGCCAACGCTAGGGCGAAAAAAGAGGCTGGTTTAGGATGCAATCGCTAGAGTTTGGGTGGTGGTGGATGGGTGTTGGGGGCCGGAGAGGGGAACGAAGCTGAAGAAAAAGAGAAAAGAAAAAGGAAAGAGAAGATATTTTGGGGGGAGAGGGATGGTGGGTGCCGGTGCCATACTAGGCTGGTAGCTGGTTTGATGGTGCCCTGACGGGTGGTTTTTTATGGCAGTAGGAAGAAGACTAGGTACAAGATAGTTGGTGCTGGCTTGGTGTGAGAAGGAAGAGAGAGTAGTGGAGGAAGGTAGTCAAGGTGGAAAATACAATTAAAGTTTTAAAACAATTTTAACTAATAAAAAACTGGTCATTAGCTTGCTAAGACCATACTCGTAAAAATAAGCAATAATACCATTGAGGAATAATTAAAAGTTGGGACTGAAAATGGCGGAACGCTTATAGTTGAGACCAATACTGTCACTTTTTACACCATTGGAGAGTGCTTACAACAACGTTTAAAAATTAAATTTTTTGGATGAATTTGTTGAGCCACTATGGGTTTTGATGATGACAAACTAAAGTAATAACTAATAAGGTTTTTGAGTTTTATGTGTGCAAGGTTCATGAATTAATAATGGTGCTTTATAAAGATAATAAGTGAAGTTGCTGAGTTGGAACTTCAAGAGAAGAACGAAGTTCTTGAATTGGAACTACGGAACTGTTCCTTTGAATAAAGGAATTGTTTCTATGGAACTATGATAGTGGAACTGTAGAGGAAACAAGTTGTCTAAACGAGTTTCAGAGGTGGAGTAATGGATAGCATGGAGCAAATGTTCAAGGCTAATCAATACACCCTCAACAACAGTTCCTGAGCGATGATTCATGATTACAGTTCTTGTTCAACAGTTCCTCAAGGAATTTTCTGCTGTTCCTGAGATGGGACGCATGGATCTTCAGAGTCGAAGATTTCACGAGAGAAGACATAAAGACTAAGTTCAAGAGTCTGTACTTAGGATTTATGTAAGTATTTTATATTGCTTAGTTTTAGGGAGCTAGATGGAACTTATTAATGCAACAAGTGGTTTTGAAAAATATTTAACTGAGAGTTTCTAGGAAATATTGTAAATAAATAAAAAAGTTTTTATTTTCTAAATAATTTTTTTTTTTGATTACTGAACAAGTAAAAATGAATTTCCTAAAGTCTTTCTTTATATTTCTCAACCACTAAACCACTTACTGTTAGTGTGTTTGAAAAAGTCCTTGCTTGTTCCTCAAGTAGTGTGAACGTGGAAAATTAATCCTACGTGGGTTACTGCTTCACACTTAGTGGAGGAATAAGTGGAACTAACTTAGGAAGACTTCACTATAAAAGGAGAAGTCTTTCCCATTACAAACCACCAACTGAAAGCATATTTCTATTGCTAAATCTTAAGTGTTTTCTAGAAGGTCAGTTGCATTATTAAGTGAGTTTCTAAGTTCCTTAATATCTAAGTTCAATATATATACTAGTGTGTTTCACAAATTGAGTTGTAATTTAGGGTTCAAGGTTGAGTGATTCTTGTAAGACTTAGAGCTTAGTCAGTGAGTGTAGGGTTCGGAGTAGAAGCAAGAGAGAGAAGAGTTCTAGTAATCGAAGGGGATTACTGTAAGGAACTTGAGTTTGAGAGGAACTCAAGTTAGAGAGAGTAGAGTTCCAGTAATCGAAGGGGATTACTGTGGGGAACTTAAGTTCGAGAGCAACTCAAGTTGTAGAGAGTAATTGTAATAGAGTTGTTACAATAATATAAGTTTTTGAGGTTTTTCCTTCTTGATAAGGTTCAAGAAGTTTCCTCAATTTTATATTTCTCTGTCTCTCTGATTACTGTTCCTTTATTGTTTTAAAATTCCGCAAGAAACTTTGCTAAAAGTTCCAAGTACAATTCCCCCTTTTGTACGTGTTCCTATTGAAGTATCATGGTAACATAAGACTAAGATAAGGAGAAGGTCTCCTAGGATAAGGTGATATGGAATAGGCTTAACATTCCTAAACACGGATTTATTATATGGTTAGCTGCGCAGAAGAAGTTGCGAACAACAACAAGCTTGGCGTGAGCAATTCTGATCAGTGTTTGATCTGTGCTGCTGGTACAAAATCACATGAACATCTCTTCATCCAGTGCAAATACAACATTGAGTGTATATATGAGATTAAAAGATGGTTGGGATTTCATACAAATGCAAACACTTCAGGAGATCATCAGATGGGTTAGGAACAACAGAAAATCAAGGTTCAAGAAACAAGTAATATATGCAGGCTTAGCAGCTGTGGTATACTATGTGTGGCAGGGAAGAATAAAAAGTTTTTGGATGCAGTGTATTCCTAATATAGGCTATTCTGTTAAGCAAATTAAGGAGTTAGTGAGAATTAGGATTGGAAATGTCTTACTAAAGAAAATTAGTAGGAATGATTATAACTGGTTCATAACTTTGTAAGCTAGGTGCTATTCCTATCATGCCTCCTCTTAGGTTGGTTTAGGATGTAATATGTTTTCATGCAATCAAATTTCTTACTTATAAAAAAAACGTATAACTAATATTTCATTTTTAACTTGGGCGTTGGATTATATAACAACAAAGATGTTATAAGAAGAACACAAATTCAATATATAAGAAATATTACATGATTTACGGTAAGAATATAAGTTCTAGAATTATTAATAGATTATAGAGTTTGATTTTAAGTTTTTTTTTGGGGCCCCACCAGGGAACTCCTTGGTAAAAAAAGAAGGACCGTACTGGACCAGCACCTCTCGCAGGTCAGCCATCCTAACTACACAAGTCAACGATTGAGAGTAGGGGGTATAAGGGAATCCCTACTCCCAAGCACAAGTAGGTAGTGGGGTTCAAACTTGTGACCTCAAAGTCATAAGGTGAGTTCCCCACCACCTCCACCAAGCAAGTAGGTAGCGTGGTTTGATTTTGAGTAGATTATCTAAAAAGTATTATAACTTTTGCTACATACTAAATATATAATCTCATTATAATTGAATAGAGCTTGAGATTTGCATTAAAGTAATAATTATTAATTAGGAAAAGTTAGTGATAACATGTGCTTCGCGTGGGATTCAAAAAGTCGTCGATCTATTCTATAAGGGACATATGAGGACCTTGGTTTCTTCTTGATATACCTAAAGCATCCCTATGTAATTAATATTCAAATTGTTAAAAAAATATCATTATTGTATTAGTGATAAAGTTAATAATTAAAGCTATGCTTTCTACAATTTATGTTTTATGTTGATCAACACACACATCCAATGTATATAGGAGTAGTATTATAACTAACCTCGCAATGTGATAAGATCAATGTCGCAGATTCAGATCCCATCGAGCTCCCTAAACCCATGGAGGGCTTTTCATTCCCAAATGACTTCAATACCCGATCCGAGATCGACCCAACATCTCGAACCAAACCCGTGGCAAACCCGAAACGGTTCGTGTCAAGCTCACTGCCAATAACCTCCTCAGCACCCAAGTGTTCCTTCACAAACCTCTCAACCATCACCCTTGGGGTTTTAGTCACAACAACTCGTTTACCATATTGGTTAAAAATTCTCCAAGCATCCATATTCATATGATCCATATAGAACTTGGGCAGAACCGCCCTCCCAACATACTCGATCTCAGACATCCGGATCCCAGCAACCGCGATGAAAATGGTAAGCCTAAACCCAAAGTCCTGCATACCTAGTAGGTCCAACAAACGGATGAGAGGCCAGAAAAGGAGCAGCAAACCAAAACGAATCGGACCCGAGGCTTCGAATGCGATCAACATGAAGTACGGAAATGGGTCCGGGTCCCTCACTAATATCCCTTCTAGCTCTGCTACTACTGACCCCATCTCGAGTATGATTCACAAGATATGGTGAAGAGACTCAAAGGTGCTCAAAATGGAGGAAGTTACCAAACTGTTTGACTAGTTGGAAGGGGACATGGGGGCCTGGTTAATTGATAGGTTCTTCAATATATAATACCATAAGACATCTATTTCTTTTGACTTGCCAAGGTTGTCGTTCTCCACAAACCTTCCACTCCTACTATATGCTTAAATATTCATCTTTGCTTTTCTGTTTTCCATTGTCTCCTTCCCGGCCACTTCCTACTTTAATTCATATAGTGACATTATATTGATCCGATGTTTTTGACTTAAATTTTTGGTACGAAAAATATTGTTGGATTTATGCATTTGAAACATCAACTAGTTATTGGCCCGGGTGATACCCCAAATTATTTGCAATGTGAATTTGGAGTCTTAAATCAAACACTTACGAGAAGTGGAAAAAAAGAGCTATAGGCATTAGATTTTTCTCAGGATATTATCTTCGAGCTCCTTTTAAATTTTCTATATAGTATATTATAATATGCATTATTCATCAATATGACCTCCGGCTTCAAGAGATATATATATATATATAAATATATAATTACTTACAAAGAATATAATACAATCTTATTATTAAAATTTAGGTTAATATAATACAAAGAATATATCCGATGAAATTAAATGGTGTAGTAGTGTTAATTACGGAGGTTATAAAAATTTGAAGGGTATTTTTTAATATAACAATACTGAAAGGTAGGACATGCTATTATTAGCATTAATTAATGAGTATTAATATATAAATTTGTTTTTAATTGTTTCAAAAAAAGAGATGTTATATGGTCTTTAAATAATATTTTTCCACAAAGACCAACATGAGATTGTAGAGTAGTTAGTTAGTGCATTTGTATCTCAAATGAGAGCTTATGGGTTCAAGTCTTGAGACACACATTTTAATTGTTTAATATGTCTCATTTGATTGTGTAGGAGAGGAGGCAAGTACATGTGGCAACATGGTTATATATATATATATATATATATATATATATATATATATATATATATATATATATATGCTAACTACACGCTAGCAAATATTACCCAGCGTCAACACACTAAGGGGGCGTTTGATTTATGAAGGGGAAAAGATTTAAGAAAGAGAAACAAGGAGAAAGGAAAACCCTTTGATTAAAAATGTTGTTTGGAAACTTATCTTCCTCCTCTCACTATTTTTCCTCACATTCTCCCTCTCTCTCTCCCACAAGTACCACCACCACCCCTCACCATCGCCCTCATACTGCCAATCATCAACGCCGGCCATCACTGTTGCCCCTCACCGCCGGCCATGCTCCCCCCTCCTTCTTTTCCTTTTCTACCACCATTAAAGACCAAATTTGAGGTTTTAAAGGTAAAATTCAACCATAAAAATTTCAGATATGGACTTTTTATGGCTGAATTTGACAATCTAAAGCCATAATTACCGACTGAAGTTGGGTTTTTAGTTGGGTTGGGGTTTTTTTTCGTGTCGGTGATTTTGGATGGAGTGGTGGTTTCGGTGCATGGGTTAGTGTTTTCTATGGATGAGGTGGTGATTTCGGTGCGTGGGTTAGTGGTTTCGGTGCGGATGTTGGTGGTCTCGGTGGCAGAGGGTGATTTTTGCGGCTGACGTGGTGGTTTCTATGGCGGTAATGGTGGTTAGAGTGCTTAAAGTGGTGGTTGTTGTGGTAGTTTAGTTGTTGGGGGTGGTGGGTTTGGTGGTAGATCTGGTGGTTTTATGGCTAGGTTGGTGGTTCTGGTGGTTGATGTGGTGGTTCTATGGCTAGATTGGTGGTTTTGGTGGTTGGGGTAGTGGTCAATGATTGGTCAAGGTCACCATGAAGTAGAAGAAAGAAAGGGTAAGTGCAACCTTGGGGGAGGGTGGGGAATGAAAGTAAAGGAATTTGGGGGAAATTAAGGAGAGGGTAAATGTATGATTGATATGTCTTAACAAACAACAAGTTACTTGATTCTCTTAACCTTTCCTAAAAACCCCAAACCAAACGCCCTCTAATAATACAGAAGGGAAAACAAAACTTCACTAGTCAAAGAATCTTGCCTAGCTTAACAAGAGGTGTTGGGTTATTCGGGTTTCGGGCCACATTTAGGTCGAATCGCTTTTGTTAATGTAGCCACCGGGTCAAGATAGGTTTGGGTCAAGTAAAAATCATACGGGGTCAAGATTCGTTTTTCATTTAAAACTATTGGTTTGGAATACTAGTTATGATTTTTAGGTTTATAATTGTGGTTTTTGGATAAAGTTATAGTTAATAGTTATGATTTTTGAATTAGTAATTATTATTTTGGGTAATTAATATAGTTATGATTGTATGCTACTAGTTATAGTTTTTGGGTTAATGGGTATGATATTATGTTATGGTTTTGAGTTGATCATCATGGTTTTGTGGTTATTAGTATTGGTTTTTGGGGTAATATTTATGTTTAGGATTAGTTGTTATGGTTTTGGGTTAAAATTATTGGTTTGGATAAATGTATTGTTTTTTTAATTAAATAGCTAAGTTGAAGTCCCTTTTAAGGAGAGAAGAAAATTGGGGATTCTTCTTGTAAGGGGTGAGACTCAATCCCTTGACCTTTAGGGTCGGAAGTGATGCTAATACCACTAGACTATCACATGTTGTTCAGATTTTGGGTTAATGGTTATGGTATTTGGGTTGATAGTACTATTATAGGTTGATATTTATGGTTTTCTAATTAATAGTTATGATTTTGGAGTACTATAAGTGGTCTATAATTATGATATTTGGCTTAACGAATTGGTTTGCTTAACTATTTTTTTTTTGGCAACGACTTAACTAATAAATGGAGAGTGATATTTTGCTAGACTTAACTAATTGGTTGCAACTCTTAATTAATTGGTTTGACGTTGAGCCTTAACGTCAGAGCGTTTCATCATCGAATCGCTGAATGGTAAATCAGTATCAAAGCTATCGTGCTTGCCAAAAAATTTGAACTTCAGATAAAATCATGATCGGTGGTTCCAGACCTCTGGAGGAATGAGAAAGTTCAAAAATCAAAATTACTCAACTTAAAAAATCAAATATAATTTAGATTTTCATGTTTTAATTCCAAAATAGTAAATTAATAGGATATAAATGAAATAGCTAATAGTTAAGGATGAGGAAGATTTGGGGAAGCTGAAAAGAGAGAGAGAAGTGATAATTATATAAAGTAGTAGAGCACGTAAAAGTATTGGAGAAAAGGTCAATTGGATGGAAACAACTCTCTTGTTTCACGCAAATTAGATCCTGGAATGGGGAGTAGGATGAGCATCCTACACCTTCCCCTAAGTGACGTCGTTTTATTAGTTTTAGGAGAGCCAAACATTTGGGCGACTTTTGCGATATTTTGAAAGTGGGCAGCTCTCCCATTTTTGAAAGTGGGCCAAAGAATATTTTTTGATGTACAAATGCATATGGTTTGTTGTACAATAATATACGAGTGTACATTTTGTATTTTTTCGATGATCAAAGTAATGACCATCAATGTACATTGTGATTTATCCTTATGCGTTGGTTGTTGTACCTTTTTTTGATTACTAGCTCTACCTATAGTTGCATTTCATATTGAATTGTACATATTGAATTTCATCAGTGAACAAACATCAACACACCAGTGTACAAAGAAATAAAGTTTGCAAATTACTCACTTGACATCAGTTTAAGGAATTGGGTTACTTTCTGTCATTGTACATTTTGATTTTGTTAATGAACAACCACGAAGCCAAGAATGTACAAAGAAACATAATAGAATAAAAGTATTCATTTGGCATCCTAGTTACAACAATGTAAATAACAAGAATGTACAAACAAACATCCCAGTAATGTACAATCAATTTCACTTAATGTACAACAATGTAAATAATAAGAAGTCATCAAATCAGTTATTAAATGGTGAAACAAGATATCCAAATCAATTACTTTTTGAATTTTCGAGACGTACATTTGGAAGTAAGGGAATGTACATTGGCAGTCAAATCAATTACTTTTTGCATGTTCATTGGTGCGTTTTATTCTTCTTGCCTTGCGTTTTGGAGCTGGTGTAGGATGCTCATCCTACACCTCATACCAACATCTACGGATTGGTTGTTTCAAGGATAAAGCTCATTACATTGGACCTAGTATTCCTGTGTCTAACAGAAGTCTCTTTTAGAATATTAGATTAGAAACATAAAACGCTGCTAACTCGTGGAAAAAATGGCCATGAGCTGTTAAACACATAGTGCATGCACGTTTAGTAGATGCCAACCACAACTATATAATTAAGCGGGAGCAAGGCTATGCACTGTATTATACTATAGAAAAGTTGGATTTTGTAATAATTATTAAGATGACTTTTAAACGGTGTCTAGATATGTAAGAATATTTGCTTTCGATCTGATGATTATCTTGATACTTTTTGAGGAGCAGATATGATTTCTTTTTTTTTTTTGGTAAGTAAGAGTAATATTAATCACAACATTATACAACCTAAAGCAATGAACAACATTGCTGATAACACCAACAAAACAACACTATTCATCTCATTACAATGTATCCATCCACTAAGGCCATGTTCTTTTGGACTTATTTTCAGCAAAAATAAGTAAAAACAAGTTTAGTTCAGCAAAAATAAGTTCAGTTCAGCAAAAATAAGTAAAAACAAGTTCTGCAAACATAAGTTCAGTATTACTATTAATGTTGTAATTATTATTTCAGATTTTTCACCAGGTACCCCTGAGGTTTCTTAATATTCACCTGGTACCCTCGCGTTTTCCAATATTCACCAGGTACTCCTGAGGTTTGGTAAAAATTCCTGAAATGCCCCTGCCGTTAAGTTTCCGTCAACTTCTTTAGGTTTCCGTCCAAATCATTCATATTAACCCAAATAAACTCTAATTAACCCTAATTAAACTTTAATTAACCCTAATTAACTCTAATTAGCCCTAAAAACCCTAACTAACCCTAACCCAACCCCGGTCCCACCGGTCCCCCACGGCCCCTACCCAACCCCAACCCCACCGGCCTCCACCCAACCCCAACCCCACCCCCAACCCCGAACCCACCGGCCCCCCCTCCCCCGCAGCGGCCCATGCGAGCCCCTCTCCTCATCCCCCTCCTCGCCCCCCCAACGCAGCCCCGCCTTACCCTTCCCTCGACCTCTCTCGCGTCTCCCCCTCCCTCACTCTCACCGGCGCACTCGGTAAATATGGAAGCGTTCAATTAGTTAGTGTGTGGGGATGTTTCAAACACAACCACTGCACCCACCAACACTAATCACCTTCCCTCCCCCTCGCGAACGACCCCCCACCCCTCCCTCCCCCCCTACGAACTCCCCCACCCCTCCACGACCCCCCGCACAAAACTCCCCCACCCCTCCACCACCCCCCGCACAAACACCTCTCAAATCCTCCAAGTTCCTCTCCAAGCTCCTCTTAAACCCACCCGCCGAGTTAACCCACCCCTAACTCGGATAAAAGTCTCCCACACAAAACCCAAAGCAAGCGGCACTTGCGTCTCCGTCAAAACATCCACCAAATTCTTTCAACTCGCCGAGTTGACTATCATTCTCTCTCCTCATTTTCACTCTTTTTTCTTCTTCCGCAGATCCGGGTAGTGTATGGGTACCGATGAGTGATGAAACAGATTCTATGACAATTATGTTCAAAAAAGTCGGCGTTTTATTCATAGGGTTACTTCCGATTTGGCTAAAGTTTTGCAAGAAATTCAAAGAGGTCAGTTTCAATTGAAATTCTTAGGTGATTGGTAGTAACAGTGGTGAGTTGTGGCGAGAGAAATGAAATACGAGTGGAATCACTAGAGGAAAAAAGCCCAAGGGCTGCGGTCAAAAAAGGGCCCAAGGGTCTGCGTTTTTTGACCGCACCATTAGACTAGCGACCCTTGACATTTAGGAAGGGCTGCGGTTTTTAACCGCACCCTTAGCGCGTTAAGGGTGCGGTCAAGGAAAACCGCAACCCTTAGTGGGTTAAGGGGCGCGGTTAAGGGCCAAAACCGCAGCCCTTGGTGAGTTAAGGGCTGCGGTTTTGGCCCTTAACCGCAGCCCTTAACCCACTAAGGGCCGCGGTTTTTCCAAAAACCGGCCCTTGTGACCCCCCAAAAAATAAAAAAAATTTTTTTTTTTTTTGAATTTTTTTGTCCTAAATGTTCCCAAACAAGTTATATATATATATAAGTATCATTTTTCATTATAAATTATGTTTTTTACACGAATATAGAGAAAATAATAACTAAATTACATTAGTTCGAGGGCCGCCTCGAATGTTCGAATTGCAATATATGAGCGGGATCACAACCAACAAAAAAATAACCAACCAAAGAACAGCCATGAAGACATTACAACAACTCCACCAAGATCGGCATCCGAATCCCTCAAAAGCAACTTTTCTAGAGATGATAGAACCCGGCAAATAAAACCAAAACCGCTATAATTTGGAGTTGAAACTATATCTATGCAAGTACTACAAAGCGGAAGGCGGACAGACCCACTCCACAAGAAGAACTTTCAATTTGTTGATGTTGTAAGTACATGGCGACTTACAATACAACAACAAATGGCTAAACAAATGGCTAGCAGGGGGTTGCGGGGCTGGGGCAGCGGGGGTGCTTGGCAGGGGGGGGGCAGGGAGGGAAGCAGGTGGGGGTCATGGTGTGCTAGGGTGTAGTAGGGGGCAGTAGGGGGTAGTAGGGGGCGCTCGGGGTGGGGTGGGGGGTTAGCAGTGGGGGTTGCAGGGGCTGGGGCAGCGGGGGGCGCGGGCAGAGGCCGGGCAGTGGGGGGTGGGGGGGAGGGGAAGCGGGGGTGCTTGGCCGTGCTAGGGGGTGTAACGAGGAGGGCGGCAGGGGGTAGGGGGGGGCGGGCTGGGGGTGGGGTTCGGCGAGGGTGGTGGAGTGAAAGGTCTTGGAGGTGTAGGATATGGAGCAAGAGGAACCGGCATCCTTAGATTATCCTCTTTCTCCACCACCAAAGTAGCTATTAGGACCTTTAAGGCTATAACATGATTCTCACCATTGACAAAGAACAACCACCAAATTATTACTAGTCAAGATTTTCTTTTAGTGATTCTTATATTGATTTTTTGGTATAAAATAATTACATCTAAGTTCAACTACCATACATACATTATATGATCCTAACATACATCCAAAGCAAGTAAACCTAATCATAAATAATAAATAATAAAAATAAAGTTAAATGACTGTAATAGTTTGTAAACTAACTATTATTATCAAATGTATAATCAAATTATATTACATGATCCTAAATGCGTAAAATTTTTCCTATATAATCGAAAATGTCCTAAAACGGCCTTTTAATTACTCAAAATGTACTTAGAAACAAATAAATGATGTTATATAAGCCTAATTGTTTGTAAACTAATTATTATTGCCAAATATATGGCCAAATTACATTATATGATCCTAAATGTGTTAAAAGGTTCATAATGGTCGAAAATAGCCTAAAATGTTCTCTTCTTATCCCAAATGTAGTTAAAAATGAATCAACAAACTTAGATGATTATAATAGTTTGTCAAATTATATTTGATGACACTAAATGCATACAATTACATTATACCACCATGTTTTTGCATGAATCAATGGACAAAAAACCCATGAAAACATTCACTTAATTGCTTATTAGGCCAATAAATCACACAAATATCAAGCTATAACCACTTCATTATCCATGGATCAAGTAATTAAAGTCCTAAAATAACCACTTTGATGCATATTAGGCCAAGAAATCCCACAAAAATCAATAACTAACTAATATTCACCAACTTTATGCATGAAGCAAACAATCAAGGTTAAAACAATTCAATAAAACCAGCACCATGATCCCAAAAGGGGCTACAACGCCCATACTAATTCCTCGAACAATCATCTTCAACTAAGGGGAAAAGGGGGATAAATAAGGTTCATCCTCGAACAATCAACTTCGGATAAAAGGGTTCTAATTTCTAAAACATAATCGGAAAAAGAATTCTAACCTGTCTCCCTTTGGTTTCTTCACACCATCTCCAATAATAATATTAGCCATGGTATACTCGCATCGCAACGCACCTGAAAAGCATTATAACCATGTATCATGCTATTAACAAATGAACTTTCCACGTAAGAAAGATATATCCATTATCAACATATCAGCAATATAAATCAATGTATAAACTAAAAGTGTGATCTTTAAACATATCAAGAATATAAATCAATGTCTTATGGTTATGTATAAACTCCTTACCTATAGTCAAGGCGAAGCCACTATGATGTCTCTCTCTGCCAACTGAAATCCAAGAAGAAAACCCCATGCTTTGTACCTAAATCAAGAAGAACGGGAACTAAAAACATCAACATGGAGGGAAAAAAAACAATAGCTTGGAGATGGTGTGAAGAACTTGCACGGATCTAATAATTAACCAAACAAACCGAAAAAGAACTTGCACGGATCTAATAACTTAGAACAACAGAATCACATAAGCACTTCTCCTAGTATCTCAAGTCCAATTACGACTTTACAACTCCCAATATTACACATCGTAGCGAGATTACACTAAAACTTACCATCAAGAAAACACCAAGATTCACCACACTCCCAACATAATATCATACTATAACTCATTTTACAAATTATTACATGCAAACATTATCACCGAAATAATCCAAAAGACATTAACATCATCCAATTCATAAACATGTATTCACATTTTCCAAATCAAAATGAAATCAAATTACAACATTAAAAAATAAGAATGAAGAAAATAAGAATGGGGGTGTGTAGGGGTAGTGGTGGGGGTGGAGGGGGGTGCGAGGGGTGCAGGGGGGGGTGTGTGTGTGCGGGGGGGGGTTGGAGGGGGGTGTGTGTGCAAGGGGCGTGGGAGGGGGGTGTGTGTGCAAGGGGCATGTGGGAGGGGGGTGTGTGTGCAGGGGGCGTGGGAGGGGGTGGTGTGTGGAGGGGGCATGGGAGGGGGGTGTGTGTGCGGGGGGCGTGGGAGGGGGGTGTGTGCAGGGGCCGTGGGAGGGGGGTGTGTGTAGGGCCGTGGGACATGAAGCATGGGTACTAGCATACCTGTGTGTGCGGTGGGCCGTTGGAGGGGGTGTGTGTGCAAGGGACCGTGGGAGGTGGGGTGTGTGCGAGGGCTAGGCCGTGGGAGGGGAGGTGTGTGCGGGGCTAGTCGTGGGAGGGGGGTGTGTGCGGGGGGAGGAGGTGGGGAGTGTGCGTGGGTCGTGGGGGGGGGTGTGCAGGGGCGTGGGAGGGGGGGCATGGGTACTAGCATACTCGCCAAACTTTTACGATCTACACTCACTCCCTAATATATGTGAACTTGTTCTTGGAATGGAACATGAATCCAAGTTCCAAAGTGCTAGGTAAACTTCACTAAATTTGTAGGAGCATTGAAAGCTTAAAAGACAAAGTAAGCATTAATATATGGCAATGTGCTCCAGTTCATGTCACAAACTCAGAATAAACGCTTGTTTCTTGCTACACAACTAGATCCAGCAGATCAACATTATGCATACAAGAAATTGTGAGCCAACTAACTAATACCTAACTCCATATAACTTCTCAAAAGCAAAGAAGTCTTACATATAGGAACACCAAAGATATACGAAACCTAAATCCTATTGTTACTTCACCATTCGCACCAAAAGAACCGGCATATCAAACAAACAAAGACATATTGACTACATGAAGTTTGACATGGCAATGCTATTAGTGATTCCATATTATAAAAAAAGATCATTAAAAAAAAGAGAAACAAGGGTGATGCAGGAAAGAAGGGTCGTTAGAAACTCCCGAGTCGCTAACCTAACCATCGGGACTACAAGAGGTTTCAAGGTGCAATAGCTACTCCTTCAACATTAGGAATCAAGCGCCAAAGTGAGGATTTTGCGAGAGGTAGCTTAGCAATTACATTGAGGAACACATCAAACAAAATTCAACACCAAATTCAACAACCAAATATATTAAAATTCTACCATACCTCAGCCTCGGGAGACATAGCAACATCATCATGTCCATAATCAACAATGCTAGGCTTATCTCTCCTCTGTCTCAACGCATCCAAATCGACACAAAAAAATAGACATAACTCAAACTCAATCATACAAAATCGAATTCAATCAATAGAATCAGTAAAAAATAAAGCTAAAATTAAACACTGAATTGTATAATCATAAATCATGGTTAATTAATATAAAAAAGAAAAAGAGGAAATGAAGGACAAACTCGAGCAAGGAAGGGAGTAGAAGGCGACGACGAAAAAGATGGTGGAGAAGAGCGGAGGCGAGAGGAGAAGAGAGACGTTGCTGCTGTCAACTTCTTGAACCACCAAGCAGCAAGACCGGCGCACCACCAAGCAGAGGTTGAGGCAGTAGCAACAAGACCGGCGCACCACCAGCAGAACAGGAGAGAGAAAACTTCTTGAACAGCCACGAAGAGAGAGAATGTAGAAGAGCCCTCGCCGGTAAAACACCAACGGTTAGGAACCCTCGCCGGAGAAATGTTGTCGTCATCTTATCTTCGTTGCCGGAGAAATTTTCGCAAACCCAATTTGCGAAAATTGGCCAACTTGAACCAACTTGTGCCACCTTGAATGAATCTAGTACAACCATTTATAGGAAAAAAACAAAATTAGAAGTTGGGAAAAATAATAATATCAGAAAATTAAAAAGGGAAAAGAACAGAATCAGATTTAATACAAAAGAAAGAGAAAAGAAAAAGAATAAATAAAAGAAAAAAGGTGAAAGAAAGATGAAAGAACATAACAGAGGGGAAAAGTGTGGCGGGGGTCTGGAGGCAGAATCTGGCCAAGTGGAACTATTATTGTGGAGGCGCTGGGCGGTGGAGTGGTGCGAGGATGGCGACTTCGTTGGCGGGCGAAGAACGTGGCGGATTTCGGCAACGATGATGCGGGTAGAAAGGAAAAAGAACAGAGGGAGAGGCGAGGTTGGTTGATGGTGGTGGTCTACCGCCGGTGCTGGGCTGGTTTATGGTGACGCTGATGGTATGCCGGAGGTGAACTGTGCGTCGCAAGGATGGAGAAGAGGTGGGCGCGCGGTCGAAAATTTGTGGGTGCTTGGGGAGACTGGGGGGAGGGGGGAACCGCTCGGTGCTTGTTCGCAGGCGTCGCCGGAGATGGAAAGACTGAAACGTCGCCGGTTGAGCGTCACTGGCACCGAAGAGGAGAGAGGAAGGGAGAGGTTAGAGAGAGAGGGAGGGGTGAGACGGTGAGAGATTTAGAAATATAGGTTAGTCAATTTGTGCGTGGGAACAGATTGAATGAGTTTATTTCATATTTGGGCCCTCAAGGGCTGCGGTTAGCCCAAACCCGCAGCCCTTTATCTCAAAGGGCTGCGGTTAGACCAAAAACCGCAGCCCTTAATCTTAAAGGGCTGCGGTTTTAGGGTTAACCGCAGCCCTTCACATTAAGGGCTGCGATTTTCAATAGACCGCAGCCCTTGCACCGCAGCCCTTGCTTTTTTTTCCACTAGTGAATTGTTGGCAATCGTAGAATCCTAAATTCTCACAAACCAGATGGGTAAATGGTGAATTAAGAATGTGACGGAAACTTAACGGCAGGGGCATTTCATGAATTTTTCCAAACCTCAGGGGTACCTGGTGAATATTGAAAAACGCGAGGGTACCAGGTGAATATTAAAAAACCTCAGGGGTACCTAGTGAAAAATCCGTTATTATTTTTGTTTTCAATATTACTATTCGTTTTGTTATTATTATTAATATTGTAATTATAATAACAATGAAATTTTAATTTTTTAATTTTTTAATTTTTTTTAATTTTTTAATTTTTTTAATTTTTATAATTTTTTTAAATTTTTAATTTTTTTAATTTTTTAATTTTTTTTAATTTTTTAATTTTTTTAGTTTTATATTATTTTTTAATTTTAATATTTTTATTATTTAGTAATTATTATTTATTATTATTATTATTTATTATTTATTATTTATTATTTATTATTTATTATTATTTATTATTATTATTATTTATTATTATTATTATTATTTATTATTTATTATAATAATAATAATTATTATTTATTATTTATTATTTATTATTTATTATTTATTATATTATTTATTATTGATTATTTATTATTTATTTACTATTTATTTATTATTTAATTTTATTATTTATTATTTATTATTATTATTTTTATTATTATTATATTTTATTTCTTATTATTATTTTTTTCTTTATATTATTATTTATTATTATTATTATTTATAATTATTTATTTATTATTATTATTATTATTATTATTATTTATTAGTATTTTTTATTAATAATTATTATTAATTTTTTTTATTTATTATTTATTATTATTATTTATTATTTACGATTATTATTTATTATTTATTATTATTATTTATTATTTATTATTATTATTTATTATTTATTTTTTATTATTTATTTGTATTATTTATTATTTATTATTTATTATTTATTATTTATTATTTATTATTTATTATTTATTATTTATTATTTATTATTTATTATTTATTATTTATTATTTATTATTTATTATTTATTATTTATTATTTATTATTTATTATTTATTATTTATTATTTATTATTTATTATTTATTATTTATTATTTATTATTTATTATTTATTATTTATTATTTATTATTTATTATTTATTATTTATTATTTATTATTTATTATTTATTATTTATTATTTATTATTTATTATTTATTATTTATTATGTGTTATTTATTATGTATTATTTATTATTTATTATTTATTATTTATTATTTATTATTTATTATTTATTATTTATTATTTATTATTTATTATTTATTATTTATTATTTATTATTTATTATTTATTATTTATTATTTATTATTTATTATTTATTATTTATTATTTATTATTTATTATTTATTATTTATTATTTATTATTTATTATTTATTATTTATTATTTATTATTTATTATTTATTATTTATTATTTATTATTTATTATTTATTATTTATTATTTATTATTTATTATTTATTATTTATTATTTATTATTTATTATTTATTATTTATTATTTATTATTTATTATTATTTATTATTTATTATGTATTATTTATTATTATTATTATTTATTATTTATTATTTATCATTTATTATTATTATTTAGCAAAAATAAGTTTAGTTCAGCAAAAATAAGTTCAGTTTAGCAAAAATAAGTAAAAATAAGTTCAGTTCAGCAAAAATAAATAAGTAAAAATAAGTTCAGTTCAGCAAAAATAAGTTCAGTTCAGCAAAAATAAAATAAGTTCAGTTCAGTTCAGCCAAAATAAGTTCAAAATAACAGGGCCTGAATATTATCTACTGTCATTCTTCTAGGCAGCCTATGTTTAATTCGTTGCTTCACAACATATTTGATATCCTGTACTACTCTATTCACATTATTAAAATGCATGTTCCAAAGGGCATTGTTCCTCTCCTGCCAAACTTTGTAAATGATTGCAATTAAGCTTGCCGCTATAACTCTCTTCTTGAATTTGCTCCCTTGAAGCCTCCTCTTAACCTAGCTAATCAACTCGATATAATTTTTAGAAACAGTCCTGATGCCTAGCCATTCCTTTATCTTCTGTAAGCACTGGCTACTAAAAGGACATTCAAATAAAATGTGTGCATGAGACTCCCTGTGGCTACCCGCTACCACAGAGCAAACACAAATCATTAGGACAAATACCAATATCAGGCAAAGAATCACAGTGCCAGAACCTCTAAAGCACCTTTAAACAGATAAAGCTGTGTTTAGGGATATTATAGTGATCCCACACAGCCTTACACCATTCATTTCTGAGGCCCAAATTCCGCATTTCCTTATAAATTCCAGTAGTACTATAAGTTGGTTTAGTTAACCAACTACCACCAATTTTCCTTGTAATCTCATCTCTTGCCTTACAAATGTACTGAATAACCCAGCTAGCAGATTGAGGGGAGAATAATTGCTCCATGTTTGATCCTTGATGTACATGGTATGGACCCACTTCACCCAAAGATTATCTAGCTTCATAGCAATGCTCCAAGCATGCTTTCCAATCATTGCTGAGTTCCAGGGCAATAAAGACCTAAACCCAAGACCTCCATGACTTTTAGGCAAACACACATTATCCCAATTCACATATCCTGGTTCGGAACTATTACAAGTTCCTGTCCAAAGGAAGCCCCTACAAACAGCATTATTAACCTGCTTAATCACCACTTTGAGAAGCAAAAAAATCTGTGACCAATAAACACTAATGCTTAACAAAACTGAGTTCACAAGTTGTCTCCTCCATGCAAAGGAAATATTCGTTGTACTCCAAATTCTAATCCTACCCACCATTTTTTCCACCAACTTTTCACACTCAACAGCATAAAGTTTTCTGGTATTTATGGGAACACCCAAGTATCTGAAGGGCAAACATCCATGTATAAAGCCAGAACTATCTGAAATCCTTTGAATCTCCTGAGAAATGATCCCACAGCTATAAAAAGCAGACTTAGACTTATTAGCCATCAAACCATAAGACTTAGCAAAAAGCTTTATCCCCTATAGCATATAGGATCATGCTGACTGATCTATGGCCCCTTTTACTGAATAGAATTAAATCATCTGCAAAGCACAGATGATTAATTCCCAAAGACTTGCACCTTGGATGAAAACCAAACCCAGGTTGTTTTCCAATATAGAGCATAATTCTAGAAAGATATTCCATGATCAGCATAAATAAGAGGGGAGACATGGCGTCCCCTTGCCTCAACCCCCTCTTAGACTTAAAAAAAACCTGTAGGAATCCCGTTCAACATCCAAGAAAATGTGGGACTGGTGACACAAATCATAACAAGTTGCACAAACTTCCTAGGGAACCTTAAAGCAATCAAAATCTCCTCCAAAAATTCCCAAAACACTGTGTCATAAGCCTTTTGAAGGTCTATTTTTATCAAACAACATTTTTGCTTTTGACTCCTCCTATACATCCTCACAGTATCTTGACAAAGCATTATTGTGAGGGATACTCCTGTTAGAGACAAATGCACCCTGGGTCTGAGATACCAGACTTGGCAAAACCAGTTTGAGCTTGTTACAAATCAATGTGGTAATGCATTTATATAGTGCATAACAACATGAGATAGGTCTAAAGTCACTTACATTAGGAGGAATTTTAACCTTTGGAATGAGGGTGACTATGGTCACATTAACAACATTCAACAATTTCCCTGCATTGAAGAAATCCAACACATCAGCTGTAACATCCTCCCCAATCACCTCCCAGCTTTTTTTTAAAAAAATAGCTATTATACCCATCCATACCAGGAGCTTTAACATTGGGTATAGAGTTTTAAACATCCCTCAAATCCCCAGCAGTAAAGTTACACTCCAGTAATCTTTGTTGATCATCAGTCAAAAACCATTCCTTCAGCAATGATGGTGGGTTTAACTCCACATCTCTCACCCATACTGGTACCCAATAGCCCCTGATAGAAGTTCACAAAAGTTGCCTTTACACCATCATCATCCCTGACCCAGTTCCCCTGACCATCTTGAATAGCATAGACTTTATTTTCATTTCTTCGAGCTTTAATGGACTGGTGAAAGAGTTTGACCATCCTTATGAATACTGTTAAGTCCACATTATACACTTGATTTGGCGCATTTTGAGGAGGATTATGTTGTGATTTGGGTTAGTTCTAGTTGATTTGTGCCCAAGTAATAGGAATTGAGGAGAATTGTGAAATTATGTGAGGAGTTATAGATTTGTGGCCATTTTGGAGTTTTTGAGCATCATGGGTATAATGTTGGGTCCGAGTTGGAAGTATTTGGGCTTTGCACAAGGTCCAAGGAGGTTGAGAGCCGCATTTGAGGAGTTCAAGGAAGAAAATGGATCTTCGGAGCTAGCACGACTCACGGTGATGGCAGTTGTTCGCGGCCAATTGTCGAGAGCTTACCGCGAGTCGCGGCGCCTAGCGCGACTCGCGGTTCGCGGTGGACACGGGCTGCGGTTTTCCTTAATGTTATTTTCTCGTTTTATTTTAGTCAGTTTTCGGAAAATATAAATACTTGGTAATTGGTATTATTTTCCTTAGAGGATTATCACGTTATTATCATATTTTTAGCACTAGTTCAGTTTTTCTTTTGCAAACTTGGAGATTGAAGATTGATTTTGATCAAGTATTTGGATTAATCTACCATTCAAGCACTATTAATCAAGTTTTACTCTTTCCTCTCTCTTTGATCTATTTAATCATGTCTTCAATTATGCTTATTGTTCTTATTGCCATGATTAGTGAGTTGTATTTCTATCTAGGATTAAGTTGAGCCCTAGTATGGATTGATCATGTAAATTGTTGCTCTAATTCCCACGTTATTGAATTATATGCTTAGGGTTTGACAAGATTGTTCTTGTAGTCAATTTTGCATCTTATTTTAGCCCTAGTTTTTATTAGGGATATTATCTCCGATAACCCTGACTTATAGGCCTTTTTCCAATATAACCCTGACTTTGGCAGGTCTGTCTCCGATAATCCTGAACTTGATTTTTGTCATTAAACTGGACGGAATTTGTCATGCCGTTAACTAGACCCTAACTTGGTTTGACTTTTGCTAAATTCATCTCTTTCTCTCGCTTGTTCTTCATCTCTTCTAGATCAATCAATTCTTCCGAATTTACCGACATTCTACACAGATTTCACTCAATTTTTCTTCGAAATTAGCGTTTTCTTTCAGTTTAGGATTGTGAAATTTCTTGTTATTTAGTTATTGTGAAATTTCTTTCAACAGTCCGATTAAACCCATTTTCATCACCATTTTCATCTTTAGGCCCAGAATTCACCTCATCAGTCACAAAACATTCACCCCTTTTCAACTTATTAGAAATATCCAAATCATTTCTACCAGGAAACAACCTCAAACTCAAAGATTCAAAATTTTCTTCACTTGGGCAAATCGTCGAATAGTTTTCGTGCGTTGCCAAATTAAGATCAAATTGAACACGAGAATAATCTGGGTTGATCCCAAATGCTAAAGCTAAATAATTCTGGGGAGATCAAAGATTGTGATAATGGAGTTAGATCTTCAGGTAAAGGTAAACCCGTTTCCCATCCTTGCAATCTTAACTAAGATTGATCTTCCATTATCTTCTCTTTTACCTTTCAATTTGCCAAATTTCACTGTTAATTTTTCTGGGTTTATGAATTGAAACAGATAAAAAGGGTGAAAATTGCAAATTTCAAAATCTTAAGATTTAGAGTTCAATCAAAGTTTTAAAAAAGACCGAAATTTGAGTAATAGCTAATTTAGAAGAAGAAGAGAGTGTAATATGAGATGAGTGTAATTTCAAGATTTTCAACCTTTTCTTGTTGTTTGTGCAAACTACGGGTTGAAACTGCTTCATTTACTTCGAGTAAATATATTTAGAAATTCAGGTTTAGGGATGCTTTTTTTCTTTTAATTTTCAGTTGTTTATGCAGGATGCTGAGTTACTCTATTTGTTTGGTAGATAATCACATGCTTGAGAAGAGATGAAGAACAAGAGAGAGAAAGAGATGAGTTTGGGAAGAACAAGAGAGAGAAATAGATGAGTTTGGGTTTTTTTTTTTAAAAGGCAGTAAGTATTTTAGTTTGAAAATAGTTAACGCCGTTAACAATTCCGTTAGGTTTAATGACAAAATACAAGTTTAGGGTCACTGGGAAAAAAAATATGTCAGGTTTATTTGGGAAAAAAGCCTATATATGTCAGGGTTATTTGAGATAATATCCCTTTTTATTATCAACGAAACTTGGAGTAGAGATTAGGATTATATGTTTGTTTGCTAAATTGTTATTTTATCAATTGAGTTCATCAACGAAAGTTGAGTCTTTATTCAGATCGTTTTGTCATTGATTTAAATTCTCCCATGAAAATAGGCGAGAATTAGAATTGGGAATTAATTGGCATTGGCTCTTAATGCTTCTAATTGTGTATGTAAGCCATGAAAATAGGAGACATACATGTTAGTCAGGCTTTTTGCTATCATGAAAGTGAACTGTAGGTATTGATGAATGATTTGGGATTTAGTTTCGGTTCGCAGCTGTGCTTTATTGCTAAGTCATAAGGGAATGTCATTCTCACATAAGTTATAATTGAATAATTGGGAAGCGAGCGATGATTTGATCAAATCATATTAGTGGTGATACTTAATCTTAGTGCTTTAATTATCATATTCATATAGTTTGCCATATATTGTCATTAGTTTAACCTTTAGTTTAAAGATTATTTTTCATATTTGGATTGTGTAACTATTTCGTAATCTAAAATCAAGTAGTGTTTAATCTTGCACCTTCGTGAGTTCGACCCGTATGTGCTACGACACCGTACACTTGCGGTATTAGAATAAAATCTTAACAAGTTTTTGGCGTCGTTGCCGGGGAGGCTACGAATTAGAATTATTGTGATCATAGATTTAATAGATTACACCTGTTACTTTGTTTCTTGCTAACTTCTTCATTAGTTGTTGTTTTCGAATGCGCAAGCAATCGCGATCGGTACATAACGTGGTCTTTGATCCCGAGATAGAAGCCACATCTAGGAGACTTAACGCTGAGAGAAGAAGGTAGGAGCAGGAAAATATTCGGAGAGAACCAATGGCTCGTCCTCTTCGAGAATATAATATGCCGGATGTCACATCTACATCTAGCATTGTCAGGCCTGCTGGAGAGGCCAACAACTTTGAGATCAAGATCCAATTGATCCACTTCATTCAACAAGATCAGTTCAGTGGTAGTCCTATGGAGAATCCAAATGAACATATCAATTCCTTTCTTGAGAAATGTGATATCGTGAAGATTAATGGGGCCTCTGATGAAGCTCTTCGCCTCCGCTTGTTCCCTTACTCCTTGCAGGACAGAGCAACAGAATGGCTGAAGAGTCATGAAGCGAACAAGTTCACAAGTTAGACTGCACTAGCCACTGCTTTTTGTCAGAAGTACTTTCCTCCTGGGAAGACGGCCAAGCTACGCAATGCAATCACATCTTTCACTCAGTTGGATGGTGAATCACTCTATGAAGCTTGGGAACACTAGTGGAAAAAAGTTCAATTGTTGCGGTCAAAACCGAGCTTACCGCTCCGGTTTTGGGCCGCATCGGTTGGACTCGCAGCAGTCCCCAAATATTAACTGATCCGGTCCTAAACCGGATCAGTTAGTCATTTACCGCTGCAGTTTTGGGTGAAAATCGGAGCAGTTACAATTTAACTGCTGCGGTTTTGACCCAAAACCGCAGCGGTTGACCACCCTATTTTTTTTTTTTTTTTTTGCATTTTTTCATTATTAATCAATACAAAATCAATAATATATATCAATACTCATTTTATTAAGCATATTATGCTCAATTGAAGCATAAGCATAAATAACTAGAATAATAAAAATAATAACCACTATAATTTTAACATCATACTCAACTATAACTAGATACATGCCCCATTGAAGAAGTAATCTCTGGCTCTTCAGGATATGCATTGGGAATTAATTGACATTGGCTCTTAATGCTTCTAATTGTGTATGTAAGCCATGAAAATAGGAGATATACATGTTAGTCAGGCTTTTTGCTATCATGAAAGTGAGCTCTAGGTATTGATGAATGATTTGAGATTTAGTTTCGGTTCGCAGTTGTGCTTTATTGCTAAGTCAAAAGGGAATGTCATTCTCACCTAAGTTATAATTGAGTAATTGGGAAGCGAGTTATGATTTGATCAATTCATATTAGTTGTGATACTTAATCTTAGTGCTTTAATTATCATATTCATATAGTTTGCCATATATTGTCATTAGTTTAGCCTTTAGTTTATAGATTATTCTTCATATTTGGATTGTGTAACTATTTCGTAATCTAAAATCAAGTAGTGTTTAATCTTGCACCTCCCTGAGTTCGACCCGTATGTGCTACGACACCGTACACTTGCGGTATTAAAATAAAACCTTAACAAATACTAATCACCCCTGGACAGTGATCATAGTCACCCTCTTGGAGGTAGGTAACCACAACTGCATCAAAAAAATTTCTCCATTCTTCATTTGCAAGTACTCTATCTATCTTAGAGAACACTCTTTGCTCCCCTTCTTGTTTGTTCGACCATGTAAAGAATCTACCAGCCTGCTTGATATCTGTCATCTCACATTCTTCCACACACTCCCCAAAGGCTGCAACTTCATGAATTCTTACAGGAGAACTCACTCTTTCATCCAAATTTAGAACAACATTGAAATCACCCATAATCACCCCATGGAATATCTTTTTTAACCTGAGTGAGAGAATTCCACAAAGCAACTCTTTCATTCAGGTCATTAGAACCATACACAAAACTACAAATAAAAGGAAGAACAGGCCCTATGGGCTCAATTTTACAATGTATAAGCTGGGCAGTGACCAATTCTACAGACACTGTAAATGAACTAGGCAACCAAGCAACTATTGTTCCCCCCTTGTCAACTACACAACTGTTAGTTGTAAAGCACCAGCGAGGACATATTTGTTGGTAAAGACTCCCATCTTGGACATCTTAAACTTAGTTTCTAGAAGGCTAAAAAGAGAAATTTTATGAGATGATATGAACTTCACATGCAAATGTTTATTTCTCCTGTTTAGCCCCCTAACATTCCAAATTAAGATGTTATCCATGGCTCTCAGGGGCCTTTAACCCCTGCATCTCCTCCCTTTCAGTTGTCACATCATAAAATAATTCTTCAGTAGTTGCATTTGTCAATGCATCATATATGTTAGCAACTGGAGTATGCACCCCATGTTTCTGACCAACCCTTGTATTAACCTTACTTAGAGTCCCCATATATGAATCAGCAACAGGTGCTTCAATAGCTGTTCCAGTACATTCAGGATTCACCCTCATCACGAGAACTTTTTTAACAACCCACACCTTTTTCACCCTTTGTTCTTTGACAAAATCACTCTGGGAATGTCCATACCCTGAACAACTTTTACAAACAATAGGCCTCCTAGTAGAATTCACTTTTTGATCCACAACAATGCCTTTTTCATTCCTGTATTGAACAAATTCAGGAAACTGTTGAACAACTACTACTTCTACCAACACTCTCGCAAACATCAAATTATTTCTATGAAGAGTATCATGATCAACCTTCAAATATTTTCCAATAACCCCCACAATCTTACTTAAAATCTTCTCCCCCCAATACTTCAAATCCAACCCAGGAAGATCAACCCATGCATATTGGAACTTTTTGCACTTTCTTCTTTTGCCATTCTCCATCTGGCTACCAAGCTTGCACAATTAAAGGTTTCCCATCAAAGAAATGGAATTTCTCAGCAAGAGTGCATTCCTTTGATTCAATTTTTAACAATCTAATCATATCAAGTAAATGCCATTACCAATTGCAGCAATCTTATCCAAGCCCATTCTTCCCCAAATATGCTAAAAAAAACCTCAAGAACATGTTGTGGAGGCTTAGCCCCAAGAACATAACAAACAATAGAGTTTTCCCAATAACATATCTCATCCTGATCGAATATCATCCCATTCTATTACAGGAATTTCATCATTCTTCCCATTGTAGTACTCGATTTTTTACTGTTCTAATTAACGGTCTGAATCCCACGAAAGTCTCTCATTGGACTATGAGTTTTAGAAAACTTGGAAGTCGCCACCCTATTAATATCTCAATAGAGACAAATTTATTTAATAAATCATTTCAAAATCAATTTGAAGAAATATCATTTAAAACGATGATGACTTCATATGGATAAGGCTTTTTTGAAAAATTGATCTTTCATACCATGAGATAGGGTTCAGGGTTTAGGTTAAGAGGTGCGAACGTTTGGAACTCGTCTCCTCTTTTGTTCTAAAGAACGGGCTCTTACTACATGCGTTATTTTCTGGCTATTAAAAAGAAAGAAAATCACATAGTTTGCACATATACACATCAATCATTTTTATTTAGGACCAATATATCATTTGTACATGGTAGATTTGAGCACTGAAGTTGCACTATGTACCAATCATTGCGGGATTGGAATCCACTCATGGATCAAACCATCGGAGTTCGATCTTATGTCTCACCCTAAATGGCCAATTCCATTGGGGAAGAAAAGGAAAGAATAGATTATAAATTACTCACTTTTAGAATTAAACAAATCTATTAGGAATAAGATAATCACTCCAATTAGTGATGGAAATGGGGTTAAGATAATCACTTTAATTAGTGATTAAACATGAAGGAGGATCAAGATAACCACCTTAATTAGTGATTAAAAATAAAGGTTAGGAAGTAATCACCCTAATTAGTGATTATTCAAGGTTTAAGATAATCACTCTAATTAGTGATTAAATTTGAAAAAATAATCGCCCTAATTAACGTACATTAAGGTTTAAGATAATCACTCTAATTAGTGATTAAATGAGAAAAATAATCTCCCTAATTAACGATTATTAAAGTTTAAGATAATCACTCTAATTAGTGATTAAATAAAGAGGGTTAAGTTAATTACCTTAATTAGTGATTAACCAAGGTTTAAGATAATCACTCTAATTAGTGATTAGATGAGAAAAACAATCGCCCTAATCAACTATCATTAAGGTTTAAGATAATCACTCTTATTAGTGATAAAATATGATGAAAGGTTAAGCTAATCACCCTAATTAGTGATTAACATGGTTTAAGATGATCACTCTAATTAGTGATTAAATGAAGAGTTTGAGTTAATCGCCCTAATTAGCGATTATTAAGGATTAAGATAATCACTCTAATTAGTGATTAAATATAAAGAGTTTGAGTTAATCGCCCTAATTAGCAATTAACTAATGATTGGAGATAATCACCTTAATTAGTGATTAAATGAAAAGTTTGAGTCAATTGCCCTAATTAGCGATTAATCAAGAATTGAAATAACCACCTTAATTAGTGATCACATTTATAATTTTCAAAAGATCTTAGAAAAAGAGGTTTGCTTCCTAATTAAAGGCTTTTGAGAAATAATCTTAATTGAAGATTATTAAGTCATTTAGAGAGAAATGATCAATTTGAGATCAAATTTGGAAATTGTGTTTGGCTAATTGGAATTTGGCCATTTAAAGTGAGACACGTGAAACGGCCTAAAATCAATTCGGAGGTCATAATTACCAATCTAATTATATCAAATTATATGATTAATCCATTTGAAGATGGAGAACAAATTTTAAAATGTAGGATGGATCATCATATAATTTAACTTAGTTAGATTTGCAATTTTTCCTCTTAATTGAGATTGGGTCATTTGATTCATATACTATGATATATTGGGCCCAATATGCAAAATTTGTAACATTGGTTGTTCATTTTATTAAAAAGAATTGTGGAATTATTTATGAAAATTATGCATAAACATCTCCATGTTTTTTTAATGAGTGATGTAATAACTATTTACAAAGAAATTATTATTACAACAAAAATGTATAAATTCTATGATCTATACAAATCTTCAATATTAATCTTCACCATGATGCTCCTTGAGCTTCATCTCCTTGAATGGGCTCTAGAATTCATGTTTATTTATAAACTTGTGAAAAATTAGAGATTAATTAACCTCTTTGATTTTATTTTATTATTGATGGTTTTTTTATTGATTTTTATTTTCACAAGCTTTTAGTGACAACTAGAATTATGTTGAATTTTATGTCAAAAACTCAAAACTGGTCAAAATAGAACCTTTATTCAATTTTTTTATTTGAAATCCAACTTATTGAACTTAGTTTGAAGTGAATTTTGGTATGAATATTCTAGACGCTTTGAAAGACTATACTAGTTTGAACTGGACATTTTTAAGACCATTTTTTGTTTTTCCTTAACTGAAGAGAAAATCAGTGTTCTGGAATTTAGTGATTTACATAAACGTTATTTGTAAAAAAATATAAAATTGTATAAAATTCATATGAACATGATTTTTATATTTTTGGAAAACTACTGATGTCTAATTTAAAGTTGATGTTTTTAGTTTTGTCTAAATGATTTTATATTGAACTTTATTGACAGAACAAGCTTATGTGGTACTAGACAAAATCAGTTTTGCACAACAAAGTTGTATGATTTTTAATTATCTGTAAACAATTCATTTCTTAGAAATTCCAAAGCCCAGTTGCTAGAAACATCTTGAAATTCCAAGGAAAAATATAAAATCCTACAAAATATTTACATAATACAGACGAAAAATGAAATGAAGTACGAAATTAAAACTGACCATAATTACAGCTTCACATTTTCTTTTTATGGAGATGTTTATGCACAACTCTTCTTGAATTTTTGTATCAAAACATATTTTTGGTGATGAATAACAACTTGATTATGAAAAATCACATAAACACATTGTTTCCTAAGAGTCTCCCCATTAGAGTTGACTATTCTAGGTGGGGTGATTTAATGTTAGGAACCTATTACGAAAAATTAAGTTGTTTTAAACTCAACTTGTCTTTTGAAGTAAAAAATGAGGGTATTTATAGGGAAATGAGGTGGAGAATTAGGGTTTCAAAGAAGTAGAAAATCAGATTTTTAACCCAAAAAAATCTGATTTTTCCCATCCTAAATCACCCTAATGACATCACTCTAATGACCTCACCCTAATGACATCACTCTAATGACCTCACCCTAATGACATCATCAAATATATTTGGAAACATAAATGAGGTAAAATCAGATTTTCAGAAAATATTATTTCCTAAATACATCCTAATAAATGCATTGAAAAACGTGAAAAATGAAACTGACTGGATCACTGCGCCAAACGCAGGAGCCTGCGCTAGGCACAGCTCCGTGCACTAGGCGCATGGCCCTGCGTCTGGCGTAGGATGATGTTGTGCGCTTGGCACACAATCATGCGTCTGGCGCATGATCATGTGCCCGGCGCACAACTCGGATCCACCGGAAAAAAATCCGGATTCTTGCCTCTTACACATGGGATTTAATTCTTATTCTTATTCTTTTTCATGATTCTTATTCTTCACTAATGGATAAAAGAATGTGATTCGTGGTTAAAGAATATATTCTTATGTGGATAAACAATGGCTTGACCATCAACAAAAACTGATTACTACCGGTTTTGGGAGACGATTAAAATTTTGGCGCCTAATTGCGATTGGTTTTCTGTTTTTCGAAAAACTAACTTAAAAAAATTGACGAAAACGCGTCAAATTAGTAAAGACGAGCATGATTATACTACGAATCATTTTATTAAACCGGTGGTTGTAGTTATTGACTACGACTTACGGTAAATTACATTTCTAAGCTGGAAAAGGAAAACCATACGATGGAATGAAACTCGCGTTCCAGGATGAAGCATGCCTTTCACGGGGCGCGCGCTCCACGATGCATTACGGTTTTTGTTATTTTTATTTGTTTTCAAAATCTTTAATTTAAAATTTTATGCGCAACAGGGTTTCAAAATTTGGTGTCTACAGAATGCCCCACATTGGTCGAATTTTGGATGAAATGATGACCAATGTTTGAAAAGACACAAAATTTAGACAGAAAATGGCTTTTGAGATAACATATTCCCCATAGAAAATAGTTATCATCAGTGCTCTTTAGAAAACATGATTTGCGACTTCTGACGACGCTTTTAGTAGAAAATCCCATTTAATTTTCAAAAATTTGGAAATGCGACTTTATCGCCATCTTAGATAGAAAATCCCAATTAATTTTCTAAAATTGAAAATGCGACTTTTGTCGTCGTCTTTGACAGAAAATCCCAATTAATTTTCTGAAATTGAAAACGCAACTTTATCATCGTCTTAGATAGAAACTCCCAATTAATTTTCTAAAATTGAAAATGCGACTTTATTGTCGTCTTACATAGAAAATCCCAATTAATTTTCTGAAATTGAAAATGCGACTTTATTGTTGTCTTCTTTTTTTTAGTCTTATGAATTTGTCTTTTATTAATGTGAGAGACTCCGACAATTAACAGGTTGACTCCAGTTTTTGTTACAGTTTTTCATGGTATTGATGACAAACAAGTTGTCAAGTCACTAACATTCACTTTTATGAATTCATGTGTTATCATGTCACCTTAAATTAGGACATTGTCAGGTCATGTCACCTTAAAGTGATGCATTGTCAGGTCATGTCACCTTAAAGTGATGCATTGTTAAGTCATGTCATCTTAAAAGGGTTGACCAAAGGTTATTACCCTCTAGATAAACTATGATGGACCAAACATCATATGGCAAAGGTTATCTATTTTTCCAAAAATCTTTCAAAAAATTTTATGCGTAATGCTTATTCGCTTTATTGGAAAATGATGATCACTATATAAAATAGATTGATCAAGGTCATTATTTTGGATGACTATTAGGAAAATGGATTGTATCAATGTTCTTGATTCATCATTGACATTGTTTATCGATGTTCGGCTTTAGCAAAAATTGTCATACCACAAATGCTTGGTCATTAACCATTGTTAGGGATGCTCCTTATTACCCCATGGACAATACCCAAGCTCATTATCCATGGCATGGACGATCATCTTTTTTCATCTTTAAAAGGGCATGGTTCTTCATTCCCAAATGCACCATCTTCACTACTCCAATCTCTTCTCTAATTTTTCATCTTTCAAAAAATGGCTCCTAATTATGAATGAGCTAATGAAATGGGGGAGTCGTGAGAAAAAATAACTCTCGGGGGTCACAAAGAATTTGGAGCAACCAAGGCAATCTTCTTCTTCTTCCCGCTTCACTAAGGATCTTATTCCTTTGCTTTCACTTTCTATCTGTTATGAAATGATTCATGCTGCTTCCCAATTTTGGGATGAAACTCGTCATGTCTTCTGCTTTGGAGATCGGGAGATTGTGCCTCTTGTTGAAGAGGTCGAGGGTTTGCTAGGCTTACCATCCAATGGTCCAGTTATTACACCTAGATCTCCTACAAAGGATCTCGGGAGATTTATCAACAATTTTATATCTTCCTGAAAACCTTCATGGCAACTACCTACAATATGGTGAGGTACTTCTTCTTAACTTATTGTTGACTTTTCCAATTTGGCACTTGACAATTCTCTAATATTGCCAACTATAGGATTGCTAGAGAAAGTGCTTGCGTTCTTATGATTTTGGGAAGTACCCTCACTAAATGGTCTTTAAACACATGTCATGTTCGGTGTCTTTCACTTATTCCTCAAATTGTTAGTGGGGGTCGTCTTGGACCACTTATTTTGGGGGAAATGTTTCTTGGCTTAGATGAACTTATAAGAAAACCCAAAGTTTTGTGAAGGGATGTCCATTAGCCTTTCACTTATGGTTGTTGGAAAAATTTTCTCTCATGAAACCCGACAAGAGTCTTACTTACAAAACTAATCATGTCCGGGAGAGAGGTCTTCTTCCTTACTTCTATCAACTTAGCAAAAATGGTGGGTGGGAGGATTATTTCCTACAGCAAGACATAAAGTGGTTCACAAGCCACCTTGGCATTAGTGCAATTGTATATTGCAATTCCGGTCGCAGAGGTGTACAATTACATGGGCTTTGCCAAGTCACTTTCTACCTTCCATGGAGGTGTCTAAGGCAAATTGGTTGGAGACAACAACACATTCCTGCCCTCCAGACTCTTCCAACATGTACCACTTATGAGGCTGATATGAGTGGTATTCAGAGAATGCCTACTATATGACAGGGGGCTAAAACTATATCAGCGCTACCAGAACCTTCCTTTCCACTGATTGATGAAGATTACCTTCAATGGTTTCTGCCTGATATTGGTCAAGACAATGGTTCAGACGGGCCTACCATGAAGAGGAGAAAGGTTTGAGAGAAATATCATGTTTATTTTCAATGTTGTTGTTTTTTAGTTTTTTTTTTTAAGTTTGTAGGAAATGAAGGTTTTATGTATTTTTATGTATGAAATGAAGTACTCCAGTTGGGATGAATAAATAAAAGAATATTTGTTTGTGAGAATTATCTACTTGTGAGAAATTCAATGTGAACACAATTCTAAACACGTGCACACTTTAACATTAAATATGACATGCAAATCATAACTAATCAATCATATGACATTTAAAAACATAAAACATAAAACCTTAACAAACAAAAACATCCTTGCATGTTTCATCATTTTTCTCTTTTTTTCGTTTTCTTTCTTTTCGTTTTTTCCTTTTTATTTTTTTTTTTGCACACACTCTGCGATCACATGGCATGTTTATTAAGAATAACTAGATAGGATATAAAATCCACAAACTGCTTAGTTACTTGACCAAGACAATTACAATTACTTTGATGCCTAAGCGTAGTATTCCTTCAATTGATCAAGATTAGTGAAATGGGTGAATTCATTCCCATCAAAATCCATTAGCTTTATTGCTTCAGCCGTGGTGACATGCTTGACTAGGAATGGCCCAGACCAGTTAGGCTTGAATTTTCCTGGAGGATCATGCAATGGAGCTCTATTTTCCTTTAAGACTAGATCACCTTCTTGAATGTCTCTATCTCGAACCTTTTTGTTAAATGCACGAGCAATTCTCCACTGATAGAGTTGAATGTTATGCAAAGCTTAGCTTGTAGTCGGCGCTCATCTGCAAATGCAAGCTCATCATAACGAGTTTTATACCATTGATCTTCTGAGATTTCACTTTCTGCTATGACCATGAGAGATTGTATCTCCACCTCAACCGGTAGGACTGGCTCCATTCCATAAACCAAAGAATACGGGGTTGTTCTCGTTGGAGTCCTAATTGATATCCTATATCCCCAAAGGGTATATGGTAATTTGTCATGCCATTCCCTAGTCTTTCCAGTCATCTTAGCAACAATAGTCTTAATTGTCTTATTGGCTGCTTCCACTGCTCCATTGGTTTGGGGACGATAAGGTGAAGACTGATGACGCTTGATTGCATATTTTGCGAGAATTGTCTTCAGATGACCCTCAAATTGTGATCAATTATCAGAGATGATTTCAAAAGGTATGCCATACCGACAAATAATGTTGTTAATCATAAATTTTGAGACTTGCTTTGCCCCTAGCTTTGAAAAGTATGCAGCTTCAACCCACTTCGAAAAGTAATCAATTGCTACAAGAATATACTGATGCCCATTTGAAGCCTTTGGATGAATTTGTCTGATTATGTCTATGCCCCAACTTGAAAATGGCCAAGGAGAGGTCATATTATATAGTGATACAGGTGGCATATGATTGAGGTTAGCAAATATCTGACATTGCTTGCAAGCACGGACAAAGCTAATGCAATCACCTTCTAGAGTGCTCCAATAGAAACTTGCTCGCAAAATTTTACGAGCCAGCATTCTTCCGTTCATATGGGGTCAACATTCTCCTCCATGAACTTCTTCCATGATGGCTTGCTTTTCGCTATCATTCACGCAGAGTTGTAGAGTACCATCAAACCCTTTGTGATATAGTCTGCCTTTCAGTATGAGAAAATGAGCAGCTAGCCTTCTGATGGCTATGCGGTCCTTCTTGCCACTTCCCTCTGGATATTGCTTAGTTTCCAAAAAATTCTTGATATCCTTATACCAGACACCATCATCATCTTGTTGAGCCAGCGCGGAGACAATTTGTGTTACCGTCACTGTTGGCCCCTTCCTTTCTTCAATTAAAACTGACTGGATCTTTGTACCATCTTCCCATGTTAAATTAATAGCGAGATTGGCTAAAGCATCCGTGAAACTATTTTGTTCCCGAGGAAGATGTTTAAAGCTGATATCATCGAAATAAGGGATTAACTCCTGAAGATATTCTGTGTAGAGCTGAAGTCTCTCATCTCTAACCCTCCAAGTTCCTATCATTTGAGATATGATGAGATTAGAATCTCCATATACAGTGAGATGTCTATCCCCTGCTACCAAAGCGGCCTTTACTCCATATATACAGGCTTCATGCTCAGTTGTTTTGTTTGTTGTTAGGAAATCCAGCTTGACAGCAAATGGAATATGGACTCCATCAGGATCTACTAACAAAACCCCTGCTCTATTACCTCTCTATTAGAAGCTCCGTCAAAATACATGCACCATTGTGGATTGTCAATGACTAATAAGTATTCATCAGGAAATGCATCATCATATTCATCTCCTGACATTGGTCCTTCTGCTAAGGTTTCAAATATGACTCTTCCTTTAACAGTTTTCTGGCTGACACATTGAATATCAAACTCAGAAAGCATAGCATGCCATCTCGCCAATCTTTCACTAAGAATGGTTTTTTCAAACAGATACTTGATTGGATCAAGCCTTTATATCAGATAGGTGGTATGAGCTTGAAGGTGATGTCTCAACTTCTTCGTGGCATAAATCAAAATGATACATGCTTTTTCCAGTGGGGTATATCTTGTCTCATACTCCAGGTTTTTCTTGCTGAGATAGTATATTGCAACTTCCTTCTTTGTTCCCTCTTGATATTGGGCTAAGAGAGCTCCCATAGCCTTTTGCGTGATATTGAGGTACAAAATCAGGGGTTCTCCTAGTCTAGGCGGCATTAGAACAGGTGGATTTGAAAGATACTCTTTCATGGAATCAAAAGCTTCCTGACGTTCCTCGTTCCACTCATGGGATGCCCCTTTTCTGAGCAGCTTAAATATAAGTTACATCTCATAGTGAGTTGTGAGATGAACCTGCTGATATATTGAATTCTGCCAAGAAATCCTCTTACTTCTTTTTCTGTTTTTGGAGGAGGCAATTCTTGAATGGCCTTCACCTTTTTAGAGTCCACTTTGATGCCGTTTTAACTAACAATGAATCCCAACAACTTCCCCGAAGTGACGCCAAACACACACTTTTGAGAGTTTAGCCTTAGATTGTATTTTCTGATTCTTTCAAAGAAGGACTTTAGTGCGGGAATATGCCCCTCACGATCTTCACTTTTCACAATCATATCATCTACATAGACCTCCACCATGTTGTGGATGAGGTCATGAAGGATAGTGGTTGCAGCCCTTTGATATGTGGCTCCTGCATTCTTGAGACCAAAAGGCATAACTCGGTAACAGAACGTTCCCCACGGAGTGATGAAAGACGTCTTTGTCATATCTTCTTGAGCCATGAGTATTTCATTATACCCTAAAAATCCATCCATGAAGGAAAACATTGCATGACCGGTCGTATTATCCACGAGGACATCAATATGGGGAAGAGAAAAGCAATCTTTTGGTGATGCAGCATTGAAATCACGAAAATCAATGCACACCCGAACTGTTCCATCCTTTCTTGGTACGACCACTATATTGACGAGTCAACTTAGATGGTTTACAGCTTGGATGAATTTGGCATCAAGCTATTTCTAGATTTCTTCTCTCAGTTTCAGACTAATCTCTAGTTTCATTCGGCGGAGCTTTTGCTGATTAGGCTTGCTTTCAGGATGTAACGGAATGCGATGTTCCGCAATTTCTCTATTAACACCAGGCATATCAGCATAAGACCATGCAAACACATCTACATACTCTTTTAACAATGCAATAAACACAGACTGTTCGGTTGGGGAGAGGGATTAACCTATTTTGACTTATTTTACAACATTTTCTATACCAATATTAATTACAATGGACTCTTCCATGGGTTTTATATATGTTTCAGTTGTATCAAGTGATTCATCATTATTAAATTCACTGTCAGAAATAACATCTTGTATGCAAATATACTTAGATAAAGGTTCACATTTAATTTCATCACTGTTAGAGTCTTCTGACTGTGTATGCAACGTAGATTGGATGGAAGATGAGCTATCGGTATGATATCCATCTGAAAGGGGTGAAAAGATAGTTTCATGAGATGGATGTGGAAGATGGTTTCCCAAAAACATTTTAAATTCTATAGGCCCGTCTTTTGCCTGACACTCAATACTCCACTTATGTTCAATGCTTCTGCCAAAAGGTATCATCAAAGACACTAGGTCAAAATCCCCTTCCTCAGAGGACTCAGAAGGGAAAAGTTTCTTAAGGACTCCATGTTCCAGATTATCCACCCAGCCATTTTCTTTTTTCATTTTTTGTTTCTGGACAAACCAACTTTTGATTAAGTCCAGATTTCTAGCCTCATTGAAGAATATCTCCAATCCCGGTAAAATCTTTTGTTCTTTCCTACTAAGCCAAGGCTCTCAAAACTCGTAGTATGGCTCAGTATCTCCTTGCAGGATGAACTGACCATTGAGGGTAAAAGAAGGTTCTTTGATGTTGCAAGAAGTGCTGCCCGGATCATAGCATAATCCATATCAGTTTTGCTTGTCTATTATGGGGATTGGGTGCTTTATTCCTCTACCATCATGCCCTAATCCGGATCCTTAAGTATAACCCATCTTCATCATGATTTGAAATCCTTTAAACAGAGGTTGCACGACAAATCCTACATGCTCTTTGACCACATTTGTGGAAATGGCTGAAGTTTTTGTTTTCTGATGGTAATTGGTCATCCTTAGAGAAGGGACAAATTTCTTCTTTTTGGACCTAAAGGTAGAGAAAAAAAAAATTAAAAGAAAAGAGAAGAAAGCTACATATTGCAGAATGCATTGCAAAATAAAGAAATTTTTTGAAAGATTTTGCAATACTTTGATTGGAATGGTCCACCTTTACAATTTTGGTTTTTTTTTTATGTTTTGATTCTCTTGAATGATTTTACTGTCATTGGGGTTGATAATAAATATTTTTTCATTCTTCCATTCCCTGCTTTAGTATTGAACAAAAACAGAAAATATAGAGATTAGGACCTGTATCCCCATTGATGTGTCAATTCAGCATTCTGAATGCTCCTGTGATGATTGGCATCTTGAGTTCTGATCACATTGCCTGAAATACAATGGTTAATACATTTGAGTCGAACCCGAAGGCTGCCTACATATCCCCATTGCTCCAGGTGCATTTTATGGGGAATCAAACTTAGCGTAGTTCATTATTTAAAAAAGAACTAAAGTTTTTTATTTAATAAAGCAGCTGAACTCATATTGAGCTACCTACGTACCCCAGGTGCTACATAGGTGGAATGATCTCACAGTGCAAGTGTACGTGATAATGGGGGTTCAAGCTGCACGTAGTTCTCTGATACTAACGAGCTGAAAGATTTTTTTCTCTTTTTATTTTTTTGATGGGCTAACCCCCTACTGGACGTTTACCGAAAATTTTTCTCCTTCTGTGAGACAATCAAGTAGCTTGGCGGTAGACAAGAGCTATGTTGGTGATTTGCTTGATGCGATAGCTGAGAGCATGACATTGTTTTGTGTCGTGACCATGCAATTGGTGATAATGGCAGTACTTGTGGAGATCTGACCCTACGGTACTTACCCCTGGGAGTCTAGGAAGTGGATGTATCCGACCTTGCTCAACTAATTTGCAGAAAATATCCACTTATGATTGCAATTAAGGGTGCGCCGACACTTTCCTTGCGGGTACTTTCTTATGGGTTAGACTAATGATGCCTCGATCAACCAGGTTTAGAACTTTGTACTAAAGATCATGGCATCGGTCAGTTTCATGCCCAAATTGGCGACAATAAGCGCAGAGTTTGCTCATGTCTGTTCCAGGATGGGGTAAACAGTGCACATATGCTGAGGCTTGGATTATTCCTTGGCTCCGAAGAAGATCATACACCATACTCAATGGTTCATCTATCTTAGCATATACCCTTGGATTTGCATTGGGAGTTTCAAGATTTTTCCGGGGTCGTTTTTCTTGCAATTTCAGAGTATCGATGTCGAAGCCATGCTGCTCCATGTGGCTGAGGCATGTGTACTTGATGGTAACCATGTGACGATAATAGAAGTCGTTCAGGTATTGCAGTAATATAAGCACGAATTCCCGATCAGTAATAGGGATAGAAGCTGGGCGCGGATGTAAGCGTTCTCGAACAAAAGTGCGAGAATGTTTCTAAGGCGCTTTGACGCAAAGTGACTTGCTTGAACTTCTTGACATCAGTCTGTTTATGCTCGAGAGTCCAATTGATGAAAGCTTGGCTAGCATTTTCCCAACTAGCTCTATCCACATAATATAAGGAATAGTACCTGTCCAGAGCTGGTCCTTCTAAACTTTTATCAAAGAGCATGGGGTAATCATCCTCTGGTATGCCCGATGGGTGTTATGCATTCACAAAACCAACTAAGTGGATAAAAGGATCACCATTCCCATCAAATTTCCTGAACTGTGGCAATTCAAGATAATGATCTTCATGTTGATATCCTAGAAAGAGAATCAGTGACTCAGTGTGAACCTCTCGAACAGGGCATACTACATTAAAGTCCAGGTCAAAATCGCCAGTCCTAGATCTCTTCTTTGACTGATTATCATCATTGTCTTGAGGATTGCCGATACAGGATTCCTGTGGTGCTTCAACTGATGTATCATGAGTGCCGATGCTTGGAACTCCTACTTCTTCCTTGTCATCCTCACTATACTCTAGCTTTGTTTCTTCAGCACTTACATCTAGTGTGGCCACTGGGATCTCATTCATCCATGAATTTTCAAGCCCCGCTATTAGAATATAGTGCCCTCTACTTCGTTTAGATACAATATAGATTTCCCATTGTTGGAGATAGTCATAACTTCTGGATCACCAGAATAGTCACATCACCCTGATCAGTGAGAAGCTTTACCTTCTGATGTAGAGTAGAGGCTACTGCTCTATTTTCATGCAGCCACAGTCTTCCTAATAAGAGGTTGAAACATGCTTGAATGTTAATGATCATGAATTCTACCTTCCTTGCCACGGGGCCACATTCAACGAGAAGACTGATTAAACCTAGTACTTCTTTCTTAGCATTATCATATGCTCTGACCACCTGGTTGGATGGTACCAGATCTTCTTTTGAATACCCAAGTCTTGTTAGTACACGTAGGGGGCAAACATTGATTGCGGAGCCATTGTCGATCAATACTCTAGGTATCTCCCATCCATTACAGTGTATAGTGATGTGCAACGAATTGTTGTGGCTGATATTATCAGGGAGATCATTGTATGTGAACATGAGAGTTCGATCTACACCATTGCTGATTTTGAGATGAATCGAGTGAGGGCCGCCATTTTTCCTGTCAGCCTCTAAATATCCTTTACGCTTTTCGGCTCAGGTAGATTAACGATGGCTTGAACTTTGTCCGGATTCGCGTCAATCCCCCTTTTGCTTACTAAGAAGCCCAAAAACTTCCCTGCTCTCACCCCAAAGACACACTTCTTTGGGTTGAGCTTCATTACTTTCTCAAAGTTCTGAAAGTTTCTTCCAAATCCTCTAGGTGCTCGCGGTCAGTTTTACTTTTGACGATAGAATCGTCAACATATGCCTCGATGTTTCTTCCCCTCTGATCCGCGAATACCTTATCGACCAGCTTCTGGTAGGTTGCTCCAGCATTACGAAGCCCAAACGGCATTGCCTTATAGTTGTATACGCCACAATCTGTGATGAATGCCGCCTTTTTTCTGTCGGCCTCGAGCAAGCTAATCTGGTGATAGCCCGAGAACGCATCCATAAAGCTTAGCAGTGCATGACCGCTAGTAGAGTCTACTAACTGGTCTATTCTTGGTAACGGATAGCAGTCCTTCGGGCAGGCTCTATTGAGGTCCGTGAAGTCCACGCACATCCTCCATTGGCCGTTAGCCTTCTTCACCATAACCACATTGGCCAACCATTCTGGGTAATCACACGGCTCAATGAAATCATCCGCCAACAATTTATCCTTGATAGCCTTGTTCTTTTCGGCAGAAAAATTTCGTTTCTTTTGCTTGATAGAGCGGACAGTGCTGTCAACATTTAGACGATGTACCATCATGGCCGGGTCTATTCCCGGCATCTCATCCGCCGAGAACGCGAAGACGTCCGCGTTTTCTCTTAGGAGAGTCACCAAGTTGACCCAGACCTTTGGGTCCATGTCTGTTCCGACAGCTATTGTCCTTGCCGGATCTTCCGCCAGCATCTCCTGTTTTGTCTCTCCGTCCGGCTTGGGCCTTGGCGTATCGTCAGGCCTGGATTCCAATTCTTCCATTGAAACTTCCATCATCTCCTCATCCCCCTTCTCGGGTTCTTCCTCATTTGCCATAGCTCTCCTTTGGGCTCGCCTTTGCTTCCGAGTTGGCAGATTCAGATCTTCTATCGGAATTCTCCTTGCCGGCTGCTTTAACGCTGTTAGATAGCAAGACTTCGCCATCTCCTGATTCCCTCTTAACTTCGCTGTCGTTCCAAGATTGGAAAAGTACAACATGGTAAGATGGTAAGTTGACACAACCTGTAACACCCCAGAATTTCAAGCGGAAAAGAAATAAATAATAATAGAATTAATAGGACGATGGCGGAAACATCTTCTTCTGGGAATGTCACTACTACAAGAAATGCGTTTAAATAACTAAGTGATAAACCAACATAAGTAAATAGTATAAATGAATTAAATTAATTAGAGTAATATCTAAAAGAGAAAACTGACTCTCAAACTAATTAAAAGTCTAGGCCTAAAACATCTAGCTTTTTAATGCTCACAACACAACCCGAGCCCAAAACCAAAGAAGATTCCCATCAACATCACTTGCAAAATATATCAACAAACATCCACAATCAGTGGGGAGTAACTAGCAGTTCTCCCAGAACAAAAGAAATCAAAGTACAATTCAGACATAGATTAATAAGAAAGGAAACATAAGGTCAAGACAACTATGACATGCATCCAAAATCATAAAGCTCTCAAGTAATACAAAAGATAAAATGAATAAATCATCTCAAGGGTACTTCAATAATAATAAAAACATAGATAAATCAGTTATTGAGTCAGAAACCGAACGCCAATGAATCGCAATTCACTTCCTAAGGTTTGTCAGATCGCAATCTCCAGGTCAGTCTATGGGCTTATGTTCCCCACTGCCTGTGTCTAAGAATGGCCAAACTCCCGATGCAGGGTGGAACACGCAGAACTCCCTAACCTCTCGGACGACAACAATTAACCCAGGTGTACCCCTAGCTCGCAAACCTATCATTAAATTATCATAAAAATTATCATACGACCATTATGACTCTACTAACATGGTACAATTTTTATTTCTAATTTTCGGTCTTTAAAGTAATTTTAAACATTAATTTATAGAATACTCAAGAAAGCCAATATAATAATTAAAAACATAAATAAACGCCCAAAAATTACCGAAAATTCATATAACATGCATAAACCTACAGTAATATAGATTATGCAAAGAAATAGATTTTTCGGCATCCAAATATAATATTCACGATTTAAATACTAGTAAACACGAAAATGCAAAAATAGAAAAATCAATTAAATAAACCTGTAAAAAATATACAAAAATTATTATAAGGCATGAAAAACATACTCCACCCATAACATGCTTCACGAAAAATAATTTCGGCAATTATAAAATTCATTCACTAATTATTTTGCAAATAAGCCATAAACGAATAAATTACCAAATAAATCAAATAAATAGTAAAACTCAAACGAAAATTATTTTTCTGCACATAATATTCACACAGCATACATCAAAAACATTCACGTACAATTTCATCAATAATTTCATACAAAAAGTATTTTAAACAATTTCCTAGCGTAATAATATAATACCGAAAAATACTTTAATCTTTAGCGTTCTAAGATAACTATTAGTTACCTGGAACGTCGGGAGGAGAGCTAAGTCTAAAGGGATTTGAAAAAAATATGCGTGCAATCCAATTGCTCCATGAACGATAATTGTACCAACAAGTCACTAGGCGTTTTCTTCTTGAACGTTGAAAAATCTCATTTCGTGCTTCTGTTCCAATCATATTCCCGGTGATCTAAAGCTCGGATTCTAAATCTCTCTGGGAAAAGTGAAGAACAAGATGTTATAAACGTGCTTTCCAAATTTGAGGATGATCCAACGGTTAGATCTTCGGCTATGGTCATTTTCGTGAAGGTGTGACAGGGAACAAAAACCGGATGACTCGTCTGATTGAAACGAAAACTGCAGTCGCGTCTTTCTCTTTCTTTAAAAACAAAAACCACAAGCAAGATCTTTCCGAGTAGATGGATTTTGACTACTCACACGTCCAATTCGGATAAGTAACGAAGGAGATATGATGCAAACAAAATAGGGGTGCAGAAATAGCAGAAAATGCGGAAGAGAGAAGAAGATGAGTTGTTATGCACGAATTTCCTGACTTATTTCCAGCATTATGAAGGGGGTTAAAGTACAGTAAAAGAATGAGATTATTCACCTCATTAAGCAAAGGTTTAAGGGTGCATTAAGGTGGGTTAATGGGGAATTAAATAGGGGGTTACAAGAGATCCAAAGATTAACTTAATGAGTACCAAAACTCTTCATCCTCCACACCATAATTGCTGATTTTCGGCCAGCATGACGCCACGCGTGATGTACCATTTCATCACTCAAGTCGGTCCAACAACGTTACAAAAACGCTACGCGACAAAACCGCATCCTAAACGCCTAAATAAATAACGAAACTAATAAAATACTTAAATAAATATATACACTTTAAATTAATTAACCCAACAACACAATAACACAATTAAACAATTATACACATTAAAAATAGTTTTTATAATTAACTATTTTATTTTTAAGAAAAATATCATTTTAATGTAAACAAACACCAAAAATAATGGGTGAAAATTACAGGGTGTTACAATCACTCCCCCTTAAAAGAGTTTCGTCCTCGAAACTTCAAAATAACCAAGAGACAAAAGAAAATACTCTAGATAAAGAACATTAAGAAAACAGATTTCGATGGATTTTAGTTAATTAAACAACTTTGCAGGTATAAAATTTGATAACTCAAATAATATATTTTATTTTTGGAAGACCAAAAGAGTTGTATAGTAAAGAAGCACGGTAACAACAATCATTTTATAAAATGCGAAAGAACCAAAGACAAGTATTAGAAAGTTTAAGGTATAAACTTTTGCACAAGAAACTATAGATAATTTTGTAAAAGAAGCAGGAATAAATATTTACGTAAAATTATACAAGAATAAATCCGACCATACATAAATATTTTTAGAAAAGAAACGAAGAAGAAAAAGTTTGTAAATAGATAGCCAAACCAATTTAAATAGAGGTAACCACACGGGCTTATACTCCACTTAAAGAGATAATAACACTTTAATAAAGAGTAGCTAGCTGCTTTATTAAAATAGCACTTACGAACACAAGTCATGACATATGTTATAAGATCGTACGTCTTCCTAAACATATATATGAAATTTAAAGTTCACAAAAGAAATTGAAAACTTTAAAATAAATTTCACAACGACGAAACACCAATAATAAATAGGCGATAAAGTAATAAATTATTAACAACAATTATAAAATTTATTAAGTTCAATGATCTAAAATATAATTTGGAATATAAACTCAAACTAGAAAGTTTTGTAAATAATAAAACAGATACGTAGTACACATAAAAACAACACTTAATTGAAAAAGGACAGAAAAATATACCGTTGTACATAGTAACATATGCTATCAAGCAACCAGCAAATAAAATAAATGCAATGCAACACACATGACTATATTAAAATAAAATTAAAGTTTATCTTTAAATTGCAAAACACAAAATAAATTAAACACACAACTAAACCGAGAAGGCCATAAATTACTTCGCTTTTGCTGCACACTCTGATAAAAGAGAAAATAAGTTACATGTAAGAGGCCCTGCAAATAAGATTAGCAAACTTGGTAGACTAATTCCACCAATAATACAAGTAACTATACATATAACATATGCTCCATAAGCATGAGAGCACACCACATTCCCATAAGGCTTCCCTTTACTTACTCTACCCATAATACTCTCATTATATTGAAACTACTAAACTTAATTCTAAAAAAATTTTATATCATAAGGCTAACTAATAATTCTAAGGAATCATTAGCAACTCTTTTTCAGAGTTTAGGAGCGTTTTTCTCTGATACCAACTGTAACACCCCAGAATTTCAAGCGGAAAAGAAATAAATAATAATAGTATTAATAGGACGATGGCGGAAACATCTTCTTCTGGGAATGTCACTACTACAAGAAATGCGTTTAAATAACTAACTGATAAACCAACATAAGTAAATAGTATAAATAAATTAGATTAATTAGAGTAATATCTAAAAGAGAAAACTGGCTCTCAAACTAATTAAAAGTCTAGGCCTAAAACATCTAACTTTTTAATGCTCACAACTCAACCCGAGCCCAAAACCAAAGAAGATTCCCACCAACATCACCTGCAAAATATATCAACAAACATCCACAATCAGTGGGGAGTAACTAGGAGTTCTCCCAGAACAAAAGAAATCAAAGTACAATTCAGACATAGATTAATAAGAAAGGAAACACAAGGTCAAGACAACTATGACATGCATCCAAAATCATAAAGCTCTCAAGTAATACAAAATATAAAATGAATAAATCATCTCAAGAGTACTTCAGTAATCATAAAAACATAGATAAATCAGTTATTGAGTCAGAAACCGAACGCCAGTGAATCGCAATTCACTTCCTAAAGTTTGTCAAATCGCAATCTCCAGGTCAGTCTATGGGCTTACGTTCCCCACTGCCTGTGTCTAAGAATGGCCAAACTCCCGATGCAGGGTGGAACACGCAGAACTCCCTGACCTCTCGGACGACAACAATTAACCCAGGTGTACCCCTAGTTCGCAAACCAGGTGGTTGACATGTTCTTCACCGGGGACTACATCTATCCCACCGGATGTTCTTATCTCAAAATAATCATAAATATCATCAAAGTATCATTCATCTCAAAAATATTCGTCAAAGGGATGCCACCCGGCCTTATAACCATAATTCATCAAAAGATATATCTTCAAAATTTCTTCAAAGTAGTAACTTACAACAAATGTTTCAACAACAAATACTTTGCGCACCACAAAGCACAAACAACGACAATTAAAGAGTTTACAACACCAACAGTATCAATCAGAAATGAATCACATCATACAAGATCACCAACTCCAAGTAAAACATACGTACAAGCACATACGAAAATCACGCGACACAAAACTACGTGCTCGGCGCATGAGCTTGCGCTCAGCATCAACCTGTGCGTCTGTCACATGGACCATCCTGCGTCTGACGTATCAGTGTGCGTCTGACACCACCACCAATTAATACCAAAGCTCATTAAATCAGCAAAACGTACACAATTAATCATTTTACAAGGACTAAAAGTAAAAATAATGATACACAATTATAAACACAGTAACTTAAAAATCATCAGTTCTCAAGAATATAAAAGGTCTCAATTTATTTCTGATTTTTAATCCCTTAAATAATTAAAAAAAATATCCTCAAACTCATAACAAAAACACAATAAAAATTATTAAACTAATAAAAACGATCAGTAAATTATCACAAAAATGATCATACGACCATTATGACTCTACTAACATGGTACAATTTTTATTTCTAATTTTCGGTCTCTAAAAGTAATTTTAAACTTTAATTTACAGAATACTCAAGAAAGCCAATATAATAATTAAAAATATAAATATACGCCCAAAAATTACCAAAAATTCATATAACATGCATAAACCCACAGTAATACATATTATGCAAAGAAATAGATTTTTCGACGTCCAAATATAATATTAATGATTTAAATACTATTAAACACGAAAATGAAAAAATAGATAAATCAATTAAATAAACCTATAAACAATATAAAAAAATTATTATAAGGCATGAAAAACATATGACACCCATAACATGCTTCACGAAAAATAATTTCGGCAATTATAAAATTCATTCACTAATTATTTTGCAAATAAGCCATAAACGAATAAATTACCAAATAAATCAAATAAATAGTAAAACTCAAACGAAAATTATTTTTCTGCACATAATATTCACACAGCATAAATCAAGAACATTCATGTACAATCTCATCAATAATTTCATATAAAAAGTATTTTAAACAATTTCCTAGCGTAATAATCTAATACCAAAAAATACATTAATCTTTAGCGTTCTAAGATAACTACTAGTTACCTGGAACGTCGGGAGGAGAGCTAAGTCTAAAGGGATTTGAAAAAAATATGCGTGCAATCCAATTGCTCCATGAACGATAATTGTAGCAACAAGTCACTAGGCGTTTTCTTCTTGAACGTTGAAAAATCTCATTTCGTGCTTCTGTTCCAATCATAATTCCTGGTGATCTAAACCTCGGATTCTAAATCTCTCCTGGAAAAGTGAAGACCAAGATGTTATAAACGTGCTGCCCAAATTTGAGGACGATCCAACGGTTAGATCTCCGGCTATGGTCATTTTCGTGAAGGTGTGACAGGGAACTAAAACCGGATGACTCGTCTGATTGAAACAAAACCTGCAGTTGCGTCTTTCTCTTTCTTCAAAAACAAATTGTACCACAAGCAATATCTTTCCGTGTAGATGGATTTTGACTACTCACACGTCCAATTCGGATAAGAAACAAAGGAGATATGATGCAAACAAAATAGGGGTGCAGAAATAGCCGAAAATGCGGAAGAGAGAAGAAGAGGAGTTGTTATGCACGAATTTCCTGACTTATTTCCAGCATTATGAAGGGGGTTAAAGTGCAGTAAAAGAATGAGATTATTTACCTCATTAAGCAAAGGTTTAAGGGTGCATTAAGGTGGGTTAATGGGGAATTAAATAGGGGGTTACAAGAGATCCAAAGGTTAACTTAATGAGCACCAAAACTCTTCATCCTCCACACCATAATTGCTGATTTTCGGCCAGCATGACGCCACACGTGATGTACCATTTCATCACTCAAGTCGGTCCAACAACGTTACAAAAACGCTACGCGACAAAACCGCATCCTAAACGCCTAAATAAATAACGAAACTAATAAAATTCTTAAATAAATATATACACTTTAAATTAATTAACCCAACAACAAAATACCACAATTAAACAATTATACACATTAAAAATAGTTTTTATAATTAACTATTTTATTTTTAAGAAAAATATCATTTTAATGTAAACAAACACCAAAAATAATGGGTGAAAATTACGGGGTGTTACAATCACTCCCCCTTAAAAGAGTTTCGTCCTCGAAACTTCAAAATAACCAAGAGACAAAAGAAAATACTCTAGATAAAGAACATTAAGAAAACAGATTTCGATGGATTTTAGTTAATTAAACAACTTTGCAGGTATAAAATTTGATAACTCAAATAATATATTTTATTTTTGGAAGACCAAAAGAGTTGTATAGTAAAGAAGCACGGTAACAACAATCATTTTATAAAATGCGAAAGAACCAAAGACAAGTATTAGAAAGTTTAAGGTATAAACTTTTGCACAATAAACTATAGATAATTTTGTAAAAGAAGCAGGAATAAATATTTACGTAAAATTATACAAGAATAAATCCGACCATACATAAATATTTTTAGAAAAGAAACGAAGAAGAAAAAGTTTGTAAATAGATAGCCAAACCAATTTAAATAGAGGTAACCACACGGGCTTATACTCCACTTAAAGAGATAATAACACTTTAATAAAGAGTAGCTAGCTGCTTTATTAAAATAGCACTTACGAACACAAGTCATGACATATGTTATAAGATCGTACGTCTTCCTAAACATATATATGAAATTTAAAGTTCACAAAAGAAATTGAAAACTTTAAAATAAATTTCACAACGACGAAACACCAATAATAAATAGGCGATAAAGTAATAAATTATTAACAACAATTATAAAATTTGCCAAGTCGACGCAAATGTGCATGGAACCACCCATTGCAACCTAGTATCAACAAAATAATATTTGAAAGCCTTCTTATCAAATCAACATTAAAGTTTAACGGAATCACCCAATATAAAATTTATGTCAACTCAAAAAGGAAATTAAATCAAATAGATAGAATGTGTCAACTTATCAAATTGACATACAAGTCAAAGGAATCACCCATTATGACTCAATATCAACTCAAACAAGTTTAAAATTTAGACTTATCAAATTGACATACAAGTCAAAGGAATCACCCATTATGACTTAATATCAACTCAAACATGTTTAAAATTTAGACTGGGTATATAAATTTCCTTTCCAAAAAAAGATAAAACAAAATAGTTAAAGTCAGATAATTAAATAAGAAGTAAAGAAAACAACCAAAATTTTGCTATGAAATGAGAAAGCACTAAATATTTAAACATGAAACAACAAATAGTAAACGAGATCCTTTCACGCATTTGAGTTTGAAAAATAATGCTAATAAGAAAAGTAAGTAAAGTAAAAGTTGTTGAATGCTAACCTTTAAAACAAAATAGTTTGCGTCTACATTTCAATCTAACACCAAGACAACTCATTAAAGTACTTTTATTTTCAAAGACTACAAAACTTATTACCATAATTAAAAGCTAAACAAGGATTAGCATGAAAAATAAAAATGTTAAAAGAAAAATATATTAAAATATAGATGGTCAAAGATGGTAAGAGAAATTTGAAAAATATCTTGAAAGACAATTTCAAAACCCCTTTCTTTTTCCAAACCATTATAAAACAATTGAAATTCATTTTTCAAAAGAGTATATCAAAATATTAACAATAGGAAAATTTGAAAGTCATAAAATAACTCTAATATAGGTATGAAATTTATTAAGTTCAATGATCTAAAATATAATTTGGAATATAAACTCAAACTAGAAAGTTTTGTAAATAATAAAACAGATACGTAGTACACACATAAAAACAACACTTAATTGAAAAAGGACAGAAAAATATACCGTTGTACATAGTAACATATGCTATCAAGCAACCAGCAAATAAAATAAATGCACTGCAACACACATGACTATATTAAAATAAAATTAAAGTTTATCTTAAAATTGCAAAACACAAAATAAATTAAACACACAACTAAACCGAGAAGGCCATAAATTACTTCGCTTTCGCTGCACACTCTAATAAAAGAGAAAATAAGTTACATGTAAGAGGCCCTGCAAATAAGATTAGCAAACTTGGTAGACTAATTCCACCAATAATACAAGTAACTATACATATAACATATGCTCCATAAGCATGAGAGCACACCACATTCCCATAAGGCTTCCCTTTACTTACTCTACCCATAACACTCTCATTATATTGAAACTACTAAACTTAATTCAAAAAAAATTTTATATCATAAGGCTAACTAATAATTCTAAGGAATCATTAGCAACTCTTTTTCAGAGTTTAGGAGCGTTTTTCTCTGATACCAACTGTAACACCCCAGAATTTCAAGCGGAAAAGAAATAAATAATAATAGTATTAATAGGACGATGGCGAAAACATCTTCTTCTGGGAATGTCACTACTACAAGAAATGCGTTTAAATAACTAACTGATAAACCAACATAAGTAAATAGTATAAATAAATTAGATTAATTAGAGTAATATCAAAAAGAGAAAACTGGCTCTCAAACTAATTAAAAGTCTAGGCCTAAAACATCTAACTTTTTAATGCTCACAATTCAACCCGAGCCCAAAACCAAAGAAGATTCCCACCAACATCACCTGCAAAATATATCAACAAACATCCACAATCAGTGGGGAGTAACTAGGAGTTCTCCCAGAACAAAAGAAATCAAAGTACAATTCAGACATAGATTAATAAGAAAGGAAACACAAGGTCAAGACAACTATGACATGCATCCAAAATCATAAAGCTCTCTAGTAATACAAAATATAAAATGAATAAATCATCTCAAGAGTACTTCAGTAATCATAAAAACATAGATAAATCAGTTATTGAGTCAGAAACCGAACGCCAGTGAATCGCAATTCACTTCCTAAAGTTTGTCAAATCGCAATCTCCAGGTCAGTCTATGGGCTTACGTTCCCCACTGCCTGTGTCTAAGAATGGCCAAACTCCCGATGCAGGGTGGAACACGCAGAACTCCCCGACCTCTCGGACGACAACAATTAACCCGTGTGTACCCCTAGTTCGCAAACCGGGTGGTTGACATGTTCTTCACCGGGGACTACATCTATCCCACCGGATGTTCTTATCTCAAAATAATCATAAATATCATCAAAGTATCATTCATCTCAAAAATATTCGTCAAAGGGATGCCACCCGGCCTTATAACCATAATTCATCAAAAGATATATCTTCAAAATTTCTTCAAAGTAGTAACTTACAACAAATGTTTCAACAACAAATACTTTGCGCACCACAAAGCACAAACAACGACAATTAAAGAGTTTACAACACCAACAGTATCAATCAGAAATGAATCACATCATACAAGATCACCAACTCCAAGTAAAACATACGTACAAGCACATACGAAAATCACGCGACACAAAACTACGTGCTCGGCGCATGAGCTTGCGCTCAGCATCAACCTGTGCGTCTGTCACATGGACCATCCTGCGTCTGACGTATCAGTGTGCGTCTGACACCACCACCAATTAATACCAAAGCTCATTAAATCAGCAAAACGTACACAATTAATCATTTTACAAGGACTAAAAGTAAAAATAATGATACACAATTATAAACACAGTAACTTAAAAATCATCAGTTCTCAAGAATATAAAAGGTCTCAATTTATTTCTGATTTTTAATCCCTTAAATAATTAAAAAGAATATCCTCAAACTCATAACAAAAACACAATAAAAATTATTAAACTAATAAAAACGATCAGTAAATTATCACAAAAATTATCATACGACCATTATGACTCTACTAACATGGTACAATTTGTATTTCTAATTTTCGGTCTCTAAAAGTAATTTTAAACTTTAATTTACAGAATACTCAAGAAAGCCAATATAATAATTCAAAATATAAATAAACGCCAAAAATTACCAAAAATTCATATAACATGCATAAACCCACAGTAATACATATTATGCAAAGAAATAGATTTTTCGGCGTCCAAATATAATATTCACGATTTAAATACTAGTAAACACGAAAATGCAAAAATAGATAAATCAATTAAATAAACCTATAAACAATATAAAAAAATTATTATAAGGCATGAAAAACATATGACACCCATAACATGCTTCACGAAAAATAATTTCGGCAATTATAAAATTCATTCACTAATTATTTTGCAAATAAGCCATAAACGAATAAATTACCAAATAAATCAAATAAATAGTAAAACTCAAACGAAATTTTTTTTTCTGCACATAATATTCACACAGCATACATCAAGAACATTCACGTACAATTTCATCAATAATTTCATATAAAAAGTATTTTAAACAATTTCCTAGCGTAATAATCTAATACCGAAAAATACATTAATCTTTAGCGTTCTAAGATAACTACTAGTTACCTGGAACGTCGGGAGGAGAGCTAAGTCTAAAGGTATTTGAAAAAAATATGCGTGCAATCCAATTGCTCCATGAACGATAATTGTAGCAACAAGTCACTAGGCGTTTTCTTCTTGAACGTTGAAAAATCTCATTTCGTGCTTCTGTTCCAATCATAATTCCCGGTGATCTAAAGCTCGGATTCTAAATCGCTCTGGGAAAAGTGAAGAACAAGATGTTATAAACGTGCTGCCCAAATGTGAGGACGATCCAACGGTTAGATCTCCGGCTATGGTCATTTTCGTGAAGGTGTGACAGGGAACAAAAACCGGATGACTCGTCTGATTGAAACGAAACCTGCAGTTGCGTCTTTCTCTTTCTTCAAAAACAAATTGTACCACAAGCAATATCTTTCTGTGTAGATGGATTTTGACTACTCACACGTCCAATTCGGATAAGAAACAAAGGAGATATGATGCAAACAAAATAGGGGTGCAGAAATAGCCGAAAATGCGGAAGAGAGAAGAAGAGGAGTTGTTATGCACGAATTTCCTGACTTATTTCCAGCATTATGAAGGGGGTTAAAGTGCAGTAAAAGAATGAGATTATTTACCTCATTAAGCAAAGGTTTACGGGTGCATTAAGGTGGGTTAATGGGGAATTAAATAGGGGGTTACAAGAGATCCATAGGTTAACTTAATGAGCACCAAAACTCTTCATCCTTCACACCATAATTGCTGATTTTTGGCCAGCATGACGCCACACGTGATGTACCATTTCATCACTCAAGTCGGTCCAACAACGTTACAAAAACGCTACGCGACAAAGCCGCATCCTAAACGCCTAAATAAATAACGAAACTAATAAAATACATTAATAAATATATACACTTTAAATTAATTAACCCAACAACACAATACCACAATTAAACAATTATACACATTAAAAATAGTTTTTATAATAAACTATTTTATTTTTACGAAAAATATCATTTTAATGTAAACAAACACCAAAAAATAATGGGTGAAAATTACGGGGTGTTACACAACCCCTTGAACGTCATGGATAAAAGGGCGTCCGATAATTGCGTTGTAAGTTCCGGGTACATCAACTACCAAAAATTCTGCCATCACATTCCTGGCGTTCTCATCTTCTCCTACCCTGACTGGCAGGGTTATGAAACCGTGATATTTGCGGAACTCCCTCCATCTACCAGAATTCTGTGGATCAGACAGTTTGACACTTTCAGCGTGACAACCAGAGGGTCATCATGGGGATAGACAACGTGCTTCGCGTCCTCCACCGTGAAAGACATAGCGAGCATTACTGGCGGCCTTCTCCATTGCATACTTTCGTTGAAATTGACCTGGTGCCTGAATTCTTTTAGGCTGGCCTTTGCTCCGTTCACGCTAACGCCATGAATCGGACCGCCACTTATAACATGAATTTCTGAGATCCGTGACTGTACATTCTGGTTATGTGGCTTTATCACATCTCCCTCTTTTGACTGAGCCTTGTATTGGGTGAAGTAACCCCGTCTTATCAGATCCTCCAGATTATCCTTCAAATGCCTACAGTTCTCAGTAGTATGACCGTGATCTCCATGAAAATCGCACCACTTACTCTTATCACGGTTTTTGTGAAACATTTGCTTTGGACGCTACCATTTATCATTATCTTTGTTCATCGGATATATCTGAGCTCTTGGGGCCATGAGTTGTGTGTATGCATCGAACTTATCTTTGTACTCAAACCTTTCGCGGTCATTTTTCTCGCGGTCATTCCCTTTCTTGACCACATTTGACTCTTGCTTCCTTTCATCTCGGCCACGATCATTTTCGCGACCTTTTTCTTTCTTCTGCTTATCCTCCCTTTTCTTTTCAGGCTCGCGACTTTGGCTGCTCGCGGCCTTATCAAACTCTTCACCCCTGATGAAATCGTTTGCTTTCCTCAAGACTGGCTCTAGGGATGTGAAGGTCTTACGGCCCAGGTAGCACCTGAATGCGGACCCCTCTCTCAGTCCAGTCATCAAAGCTAAGACAGCCACATCCTGCTGAAGACGGGGAATGGTGACCGCTTCAGCGTTAAAACGGCCAACGAAATCTCGCAAGCTCTCATTTTCTCGCTGCTTGATAGATAACAACTCGCCAGTTGTGTGCTCACGGCGCCGGTTGCTCACGAAGTGAGTGCTGAACATAGACGAAAGCTGAGAAAAACTAGAAACATTACCAGCCTTGATGCTCTTAAACCATGTCTGGGCAATCCCAGTTAAAGTGGATGGGAAGACTTTGCACCAGATAGCGTCCACCTGGGTGTATAAATACATGTGCCCTTCATAAGCGGCCACATGGTCATCTGGGTCTGAGGTGCCATCATATTTATAAGACGACATCTTGATCCGCGGCATGGGGTGGTTCAAGATTTATGGAATGAAGGGAGACAGCTTAGGCAAGATCAATAAGTGTCCGCCAGCAGAATGATTGCTGGTACCACTGATGCTATGTTCTCGGTGAGAACGATTTTGACTTTCGTCTTCAGAATTGTTGAGATCCTCAGTTTCTAGGATGGCTTCTTCATATTCTGGATCCTCCATTTGCCTTTCCATCTGGCGTTCCTCCTGATTGAAGGTCCGCATTCTCCTTATCGGCGTACCATCGGCGTTGCGACCAGCCATGGTCGGCATCCGCCTACGAACTTGGCCAATCCTTTGATTAGGAGTGGGGGTGTTGTTAGGCTGAGGAGTACCCGCTTGTAACATTTGAATGAAAGACGCTACAGTTTGTAGCTGCTCAGGAGAGAACTGACTGAGTTGAGTCAGGTTGAGTGGTCCGCCACCAGTGTTGACCAGAGTTGAGTCAGGTTGAGTGGTCCGCCACTAGTGTTGGAATTGAGGTACACCGAGTGGTCCGGCAATAGCGGGCTGCGCAGACCCCTGACCGGCATCGAACCCTAGTGGACCACGTCCGTCAGTGTTTGCTCTTTCCATGTTAGCTTTCACGAAGATGGGAGTCCCCTCCTTCTAGCGCCAAATTGTTCCGGTTGCAGAACGGTTGGCGGTCTTATGAAGAGTCCGCCAAAGATTGGAGTTAGCGTCCGCTGGTGAATAGCTGCACAAGGAGCAAACGTGAACTAACCTCGGAGGGGATGCGAGGAAACCCCTTCCGACGCTCAAGTCAGCACGTGTCCAACTAGGATTTAGAGAGAGAAAGTAGAGAGAGAGAGAGAGATAAGAATTATGAGTGTGAGAGAATGTACCTGCAAAATAGTACTAGTGGGGTATTTATAGAGGTACTATTCCTCTGACAGGGTGCGTAATCCTTTTACACGTGTATGACTGTGGTGCGCTTGGCAATTGGAAAGATTCCCTTATTTTGTCTCGTTGAGCGACCGCCAACGTTGTCGGACCACATCAATGAACTGACTTGTTAGAGTTGTTGGCACACTTACAGTGTTCGCGTCCGTAAAGGTGTTCACGGTCTCCTCGAGGAGATCCGCTAACGTACTTGGGTTTTACCCATACACACAGGCTAACTGAATGTTTTTTTTATGTGAAATACTTAATATAGCTAGCTAATATTTTATTTAAGGTTGCTTCTATAGGATTTGAGTGTTCTTCACTTTTCTGGTCTAGTATAATTGTTATCGTCTGTTATCAATTTGACTTTATGATGATTTGTTCATCTTTGATGAATAGTGTAGAATTTGATATAATAGGAGGGAAAGCGAATTGTTAGCAACCTCAGATGCAACAGACAAAATGCCATGAGTTAAACAAATGCCTTGGATGCATACTAGCTCTTGTATTATAACTATTTCTTATTTGCCTCAACTTAATTGGTACAGGGATTCTCCCGCCATGGTAGACAAAGAAATCAATTCCCAATGAACAACATGATCTTGACCAATCAATTAGGAGCCGTCAATTTTGAAAAAGATACAAGTGAGGTCACCTGGTTCATATTCTCGGTGATTCTGTTTTAGTTTCTAGCTATCTATGTTTTATGCTCCTTTCTTCCTCTTCGGAAGTCCCTTACACATTTTCCGATTTTCCTTTGAGGTGGGTTTGTAATTAAGCAATCTAATCTTGTTAAACTTTTCCTTATTTTGTGTTGAAATGAAGCCTCAGGTGCACATTTTTTCAGAATTCAGATATGTGACCGTGGTTTCATGGATATATATTTGACTGATGAAGACCTGAATATACTTGGTGTTTCTGCTAAGAAATTAAGGATCGTAATTGGTTGCGAGATTTGATGTGGGCCCCAAGAGCGTTCGCCTGAGCTCCGATGTCCGTACACCTGAATCCTGCAAAATGATGTTAGACTACCCCGTAGGTGTTCCCGGGATCGCCCCTCTGATGCTCAAGTCAGATGTGATTGAGGTAGAGAGATAAAGTCTAGAGAGAGATGCTCTAGCTTAGTTAGGTGAGAATTAAATACCTGTTCATTAATGAGGCAGTTGGTTTTTATAGTGTTAGGGATTTCCTAGACAGGAAACATTGTTCCAATGGGCCTTTTTGGTACCAATGGGCATGTTACCTTTTTAGGCAATGATTATTTCACCGTTTTAGAGGTTCCATACTGGTGATTAGGTCAACTTTCAAGTGGGACCCAGTGCTGCCACCTGTCCCATGCTTTAGGAGGCTTTTATGCTCCTTATTGGGCTGCTGATTAATTGAGCCTAAACAATTAGCCCCACGCCATAGATTGGGGATTACAGAAACCTGACTAGAGGGATGCCGGTCTGTGGCGGAATAACAGCCGTCTTATTTTTGACTGGTTGGCGACCGGCTTGAGTAGGCAGGTGGAATAGACCATGGCGCCGACCGAGTTCATCCCTACCGAGGAGGTTCATGCAGACCGGCTTACCTCCTGCTAGAAGGAGGAACGTCGACCGGGTCCCCTTCCTGTTGAAGGAAAGATGCCGACCCGGTCACCTCTCATTGAATGGGGAGAGGGCCGACCGGGTCGCTCCCTGTTGAAGGGAGAATGCCGACCAGGTCTCCTCCTATTGAAGGAGGAGAGGGCTGGTACGCGCGCGGATGGTGTCGTCGTTGTATGCACCGCACCCGGCCAAAGATAAAATTTCTCCTACTCTCTTCTACACTAAGGTAGTATAGTGGAAGTAGGGGTCGTATCCACAGGGAAACAGGGACGAGTTTAGTACTTAGCGTGATTCGAAACCTAGATTAAGCTAAGGGCCGAGAAACCTAATAATAATTACAAAGGGGGGTTTCAAGTAGATTATAAACAACTAAAACTAACTAGCATACAAAGAAAATGAGAAATCAATATGGAAAGATCTTGAATCCGATTAACATCCACTTCAATTCATTATCGATCCTCGAACCTCCACTCTAATTATTTCCATAATTATCTATTGTCGAGAATTAATCTCGTGTTCTCCTTATTCTTAGTTGAATAGCACGATCAGCGTGACTATAAAACCCTAACTAAAGGATAACCTAGTCCGATCTGCGTCTAAGTTCAATCCAATAGCAGCAATAAACACAGAGAACCAATAGACCTGCTAATGTCATACACGCGATAAACATTCAACAGTTGATTCAATTTCCCTAAGAAATAATCAAGAAGATCAGCATCTAAATTACTCCCTAGTTTGCTACCAATTGATAAAAGAATAAAACAATCCGATTCTATTCTTAAATCTAGCATTAGATTAATTACACAATCAAACTAGTAACGTTCCTAGCATAATTATGCAATAATCATGGAAAGCAATCATAGAAATTGAACCATAATCAAGGAAAAGAGAAAGAGAGGAAAGATCTCACAATAACTGTTGAAGCTTCATGTTAATTTCTTCAAGAACAGTTCAAGCTACAATCCGATAGCATAAACCAAATCCAACATTGAAATCCCTAAAAACTAAACTAAGAAATGAAAACTAAAACTAGGAAATGAAAAACAAAGAAATGGAAATGAAGAACAAAGAGGAACGAAGAAGGAAAGATGAAAAGAGAATCAAGAAGAAGGAAGGATGAGGAGAGGAGCTCTCCCCTCCAACTTGCCACTCCAAGATCTACATTTCAGCTCTCCTCTTCGTACTTCTCTTCGTCTCCCCAAAAATTAGGTTTTAGGAAGCATTTAAACCCCGCACAAAATCGTGGCCCCAAGCCGACTTAAGCGTCGCGAGTCGCGACACTGATCGCGAGTCGCGACGAGGACTCTGTCTCCCCGCATACAAAATGACCGCAGGTCGCGAGCCGCGACAGGAATCGCGAGTCGCGAGGAGCAGGGGGTCGCGAGGTGCGACAGTACTCGCGAGTCGCGAGCCTGGGCGATGGGCGCTGGGCAGTGAGCGCTGGGCTGTGCGAGCGCTGGGCGTGCGGGTGTTGGGCTGTTCGAGCTTGCGTGCGATGGCTGGCTGCTGCTTGGTGGGCGATGACGCTAGCTGCTGCTTGGTTGACGTGAGCTGTGTAGGTGGTTGAAGTTACGCGCATGCTTGGTGCTTAGAGCTTCCGATGATTGCCCATTATGGTACGATGCCAAATCTCCCAAGCTCTCCAAAGACACTTCAATCAAACATCATTCAAATCCATTTCATCTTGAAAGCTCGGAATACATGGCGTTAACACAAATTATCTCGCAAAGCTCCGAATTTCCGCTAAAGGCTAAATAAAACACGAATGTTAACAATTACAATCAAACCCTTAGCAAAGTGCACCTCAAATATCACTAAAACGTCGTATAACTTGAGCGTATCAAGGGCCGACCGGGTCACTCCCTTTTGAAGGGAGAATGCTGACCCGATCTCCTCCTATTGAAGAAGGAGAGGGCCGACCGGGTCACTCCCTTTTGAAGGGAGAATGCCGACCCGGTCTCCTCCCATTGAGGGAGGGGAGGGCCGACCGGATCATTCCCTGTCGAAGGGAAAACGCCGACCCGGTCTCCTCTTATTGAAGGAGGAGAGGGCCGACCGGGTCACTCCCTGTTGAAGGGAGAATACCGACCCAGTCATCCCTCCTTGAATAGGGAGAGGGCCGACCGGGTCACTCCCTGGTGAAGGGAGTGTGCCGACCCGGTCATCTCCCATTGAATGGGATGAGGGCCGACCGGGTCACTCCCTGGTGAATGGAGAAGGCCGACCCGGTCACTTCTAATTGAAGGGGGAGAGGGCCGACCGGGTCACTCCCTGTTGAAGGGAGAGGGCCGACCCGGTCACCTCTCATTGAAGAGGGAGAGGGATGACCGGGTCACTTCCTGTTGAAGGAAGAATGTCGACTCGCTCACCTCTCATTGAAGAGGGAGATGGCCGACCGGGTCACTTCCAGCTGATACTTTGGTCGTGTAAAGGAGGGAAACTCCTTTTGGCCGAGTAGGGTACAGGGCCACTCGGATGAGGGGCTAATGAGCCCCAAGCTTGTCCGAGTGGGTGCTAGCTGATACTTGGCCATAGTTGACCAAGTATAGAAGCGACTCGGCAAAGGAGAGAAGCTCCTGTTGGCCGAGTAGGGTACAAGGCCACTCGGATGAGGGGCTAATGAGCCCCAAGCTTGTCCGAGTGGGTGCTAGCTGATACTTGGCCATACTTGACCAAGTATAGAAGCGACTCGGCAAAGGAGAGAAGCGACTGTTGGCCGAGTAGGGTACAAGGCCACTCGGATGAGGGGATAATGAGCCCCAAGCTTGTCCGAGTGGGTGTTAGCTGATACTTGGCCATACTTGACCAAGTATAGAAACGACTCGGCAAAGGAGAGAAGCTCCTGTTGGCCGAGTAGGGTACAAGGCCACTCGGATGAGGGGATAATGAGCTCGAAGCTTGTCCGAGTGGGTGTTAGCTGATACTTGGCCATACTTGACCAAGCATAGAAACGACTCGGCAAAGGAGAGAAGCTCCTGTTGGCCGAGTAGGGTATAGGGCCACTCGGATGAGGGGCTAATGAGCCCCACATTGGTCCGAGTGGGTTTTGTGTTCCGGATGGTGGAGCTGCGTTTAATTTACCCGACCAGACGTGTCCGACCAGTAATGCCACATGGCCGTTTTTAATACTTGGGATGTTGGGGCCTTTGTTCTTGGCCGAGCTGACGAGGCGCTCTAAGGGACCTTGACGCTTCAAATTCCTTGGGTTTAGGATGTTTTTTTTTTCCTTGATTTTTCTGGACTCCTCATGGAATGGACTGAATAGGTCCAATTGGGCCTCTATTAGAAGCCCATTAGAGCGACGCGGGGGAGTTTGCGTTGCACATCCCACAAGGCACTCCTATATATGTATGAGAGGAGAGAGAATTTCACGGTCAGTTGCTCATTGCCTCATTCTCTCTCTCAAAAAATCTCCAAATCCTCTCAACTTTCCAAAGCTCTTCTTCCAGCTTCTTCGTCCGACCAGGTACACTCTTGCTCTTTTAAGTTTTCTTTTCTTTCGAATAATCTCAGCCGACTCCCTTGTTCATAAATAATGGGAGATTCGTCCGAGTCGTCGATACCCCCGATCTCACCTCCCTATAAATTGTCCGAGGAGGTGAGGGGGATGGGAATAACGTTGGTGTCGACTATAATAAGTTGTCCCGACCCCTCGACTATACCCGACGCGGTTACTCTTCCGAGCCCGTCTTCTTCGGTAGAGGAGGAGGCCGAGGGCATCATTCCGTACCCTTGGGATGTGCCTTTAGCCTACCCCCCTTCGAGGAGTTACTTAGACAAATATTTGTCTCGTGATGTAGTGCGGGTGACCATGCCGAGGGGAGCAGGAGAAGTGTCCACTTCGGGTCAGGAGCTAGAGTATCCCGACCTTGATCCGAAAGGAGGTCCAGGGGCTTTCTTTCCCGAGCCCGGTGTAATAAAATCTCAGACCGAAGACCTTCGAGGGACGGCGACGAGTTCCAAATAAAGGACCTTATTATCTTGACCGACCAGAGGCCTACCATAAAATCCTGTCTCCACCGCCCTGATGCATTGCAGTCTACTACAAATCAATGGAGATGGGGCTTCGGTTCCCTTTGACTGCTTTCGTCAAAGAGTTGCTGAATGCCTATAACTTGGCGATTTGTCAAGTCTCTCCGAACTCATGGGGCAGGATCAATGCCTTCCAGGTCATCTGCAACTTGATGGATGTCCGACCGACCGTTAAACTGTGGAGGCACATGTATAAGTTGGTCGAGGTCATGGCTGCGACGAACGGGCCTGGCTGGTGGAGTTTTCAGGTCCGACCAGGATATCGGACCGTCCTCAATCTCCCTACATCTCAGAAGGGGTTTCGTAGGGAGTTTGCCTTCATTTATTTTGGCGGGGATTGGGGAATTCCGTTGGTCCCTCCCCCGACCGAGCCCCTCGTTGCTTTGAATTGCCGGGTAGGCGAGCTCGATGATGAGGAAGGAGTTGCAGCCTGCTATATGCAGATCGAGTCGAGGATCGTTAACGGGGGCAAGGTATTCGTACCCGGCCAATGGTTGCCCTACTGCCACCTCTTCAAGGATGAGCATTTCCTCTCGGCTATGGGCCTGAGTTCGATCTTCCCCAAGGGTAATCTGCTGATCGGGAGCATATTCAACTAACTCATGGTCAGAACGAGACCAATGAGCTTTTCCGCTCCTGGCATGATGTAAGTCCATTTTTCTCTGCCGAGTGCCTTATGCTTTATTCAAGTGCGTTTTATTTCTCTGTTTTGATTGGCTAACTCTTTCCTTTTTTTTCCAGTTCTCCGTTCGGCTGGCCAATGTCGCCCAGAACCGAGTAAGTCTGGGTGAAGAGGTGACCGACCTCAGGGCGAAGGCCAAGAAGCATTTCGATGAGCTTTATCGGGCGAACGAAGACAAGCGCATCGCCGAATCAAAGCTCGATGATGCCAAGAAGGCCATCGAAAATGACTAAAAAGGCTTTGAGGCAGAGCGAGCTAAGTGCGTTAAGGAGAAGGCTGACCTGGTCTTGGCATGCGACACTGCCCAGACCGCAAAGGACGATGCTTTGGTCAAGCTGAATGAAGCCAAGCAGAGAGTGGTCGAGCTGGAGACTCTCTTATCCGAGGCTGAGGACAAAATTAAGACTGAAGAGCAGTGGTTTGCTGAGTGGGAGAAATCCGACGCGGCTGAGGTCTATGCCAACGAGGTCGGGAGCGCTGCTCACAAGATGGGGGAGGACGAGGCTCTCGATCGGCTGAGAAAGGTCTTGGCCGAGTCCCACCCCAATCTGGTTTGGGCCGACCTCTAGTCAGACTATCAGGTGTCGATTGATGCCGACAACGCTGCTATCATGGCTTAGATGAAAGCCGAGGGGGAGGTAGATGAGGAGGATGATGATGAGGAGGGCCAGGTTGACGTCAACGTTATTGACGGTGACGATGACGATGATAATGAAGACGATGCTGATGCCGACAATGCCGGTCGGGGGGAGGAGCTAGTCGGCGACAACACCGAAGCAAATGCCGAGAGTGTGACTGATCTTCCCCCTCCTCCTAGCTCTTAGGATATACGACACTTGTACTTAGCCGTTTTTAAATTCTGTCTCAGTTGCTTTTGTAATGACTCCTCTTTTGTAATGCTCGACCCGCTAAATGAAGCTTATCTTTTGGCCCCTATTTTCCTTGTTTGTTGATTGCGATATTGCCCGACTAACTTTTTTAACTCCGACTGACTTGTTTACTAATCAATTGGCATGTGCTAAAAAGTTGATCCATTTTCTGATTCTTGACTGGTTAAGTATTTCCCGAATGGGTGTCGTTTTTTGTCCAGTTTCATTTGCCGAATCGGATATCTTATTGGCTGAACAATGCCCACTGGTTAATGGGCTGACTCTGTTGTAGGAATGCCAACCAGCTGTAATGTAGCTATTGCTACGAGACAAATGTGCCAAGTATTTTGACTAGTTAAGTCTAATAGGTTGGCTATGATACAAAATGTGCCGACCGGCTATGCTTTGGCTATTACCACAAAAAAAACCAACTCTGAAAGACTGACTTTGCTACAAAAGTGTCGACCGGCTATGATTACAGCTATTACAATGTATGCCCCTATTGCAAGTAACAAACTTCACACAAAGTATTTTTTAAGGTTGTCTGCATTCCAGGGTCTGGCCAAGGGGATGCCCTCATGGGACTCTAATCCGAATGTGCCGGACTTGATGATTTCTGTTTCTTTGTATGGACCATCCCAGTTAGGTCCTAGCTTTCCCTTTAAGTGTGAGAGCCCAGTGGCCTCGACTTTCCGAATGACCCAATCGCCGAGTCGGATTGGTCGGGACCTCACTCGGCGATTAAACATCCGAGTAACTCTTCGTTTATACTGAATGGACTTTAGCAGCGCATTGCCCCTTGTTTCTGGCAACAAGTCTAAGTTGATCGGTTTTTCTTCCTCGTTCTTCTCGAATTCATAGAAAGTCATTCGAGGTGATGGGATGCCAATCTCCACTGGTAGTACTGCCTCGCTTCCGTACACAAGACTGAATGGCGAGTGCCCCGTTGCCTCCTTGGCAGTAGTTCGAGCCGACCAAAGGACCCCGGGTAGGTCATCGACGCATGCTCTTTTGGCAGCCTCCAAGGATTTCTTGATTCCTTTAAGGACTACTTTATTAGCCGACTCAGCTTGCCCGTTCATTTGTGGCCTGGAGACTGCGGAGAATTTGGTACATATTCCGAAACGGGCACAAGATTCCCGAGTAGGACCGCTGTTGAATTGGCGTCCATTGTCGGAAATCATTACCCTAGGAACTCCGAACCTGATGATGATGTTCCTCCAAATGAAGTTTTGAACCTGTTTATCTGTTATTGAGGAGAGTGGTTCGGCCTTAGTCCATTTGGTGAAGTAGTCGATGGCGACTATGAGAAAATTTCTTTGGCCCGAGGCTGGGGGAAATGGTCCGAGTAGGTCCATGCCCCACTTATCGAATGGCAAAACTGCTTGAATCGTTGTCAATGGGGTGGTTGGGGCTCTTGGGATGTCCGAGTGGATCTGACAGGATAGGCACCTCTTAACCAGCTCATGAGCATCTGATTTCAGGGTAGCCCAGTAATATACGGCTCTGAGGGCTTTTCCGGCTATGGTTCTTCCTCCCTGATGGCTTCCACAAGCCCCTTGGTGAATTTCCCTGAGGATGTAATTTCCTTCGTCAGGAGTTACGCATTTGAGTAGTGGGTGAGTGAAGGATTTTTTATAGAGCTGGTTCTCGTGCCATAGGAACCATCCGGATTTGTGCTTGACTCGCTCGACTTCTTTGTGATCTTCAGGCAGCTGCCCGTCTCTTCAATACCCGACTACCTCTTCCATCTAGGTAGATGTCTGATTCAATACGAGTTGGTCCTTGACATTGATGCTAGGCTGTCGAAGGACTTCCCACATGATTGTCCGAGGAGCTGACCCTTCCGCCGAGCTGGCCATCCGAGCTAAGGCATCAGCATGCTGATTCTCTGATCGGGGTATGTGAGTGATTTTGAACTGAGATAATCGTTTGATGATGTCTTGGGCCTTGGCCAAATACATTCTCATGTTATCTTCTTTGGCTTCATACTCGCCTGATATCTGACCTATTATAAGTTGTGAATCGGATTTAGCATTAATTACGGTTGCCCCGGCCAAGATGCATAACTCTAATCCGAGGATCAGGGCTTCATATTCAGCTTCATTGTTGGAGCCTAAGAACTCAAATTTGATGGCGTATTCCATATTTTCTCCGATCGAGGGTTTGATAACCAATCCGGCTCCACACCATGTCTTGGTGGACGAGTCATCTACTTGCAACTCCCAGCTATCTTGCCTACTGACTGGGGGCCTGGACGTACACTCCGTTATGAAATCGGCCAAGGCCTGGGCTTTGATCGCCCTTCTGGGCTCATATTCCAATCCAAAGTCTGCTAGCTGATCCGCCCAGTCGGTCATCCGACTAGAGTGGTTCCTGCTTTCAATGAGCTTCCTGAGCGGCTGACTTGTGAGGACTTTGATAGGATGGGCCTGGAAGTAAGGTTTAAGCTTCCGACTAGCCATCACTAAGGCAAAAACCATTTTTTCAACTTCGTTGTATTTGGCCTCTGCTCCTCGGAAGGCATGACTTATGAAGTAGACTGGGTGTTGTTTTTTTTCTCTCTCGGCTATCAAAACAGCACTGAGCGCGTATTCTGAAATAGCCAAATAAATGAACAGTGTTTCCCCCGCCAAGGGGGAGATCAACTTTGGGAGGGTTAATAGATGTTCTTTTAGGGAGGTGAAGCCATGTTCGGCTTCATCATTCCAAGTGAACTCTTTTCTTTTCAGAGTTTTGAAGAAGTGCAAGCTCTTATCCGCTGACCGGGATAGGAAGCGACCGAGGGCGGCCAGACAGCCGGTTAGGCGTTGTACTTCTCTTACATTCCGAGGAGACTTCATTTCCATTACAGCTTTGATTTTGTCGGGACTTGCTTCGATTCCCCTTTCATCAACCAGGAATCCGAGGCACTTACCCCCTTTTACTCCGAAGACACATTTCTTCGGGTTTAACATCATACGGAAACGCCTCAATGTGCTGAGGGTCTCTCTTAAGTCTGAGGGATGATCGATTTGGACCTTGCTTTTGACGATCATATCATCGACATATACCTCTATATTCCGACCCAGTTGGTCGTTGAAGATTTTGTTGACCGTACGCTGATACGTAGCCCCTGCGTTCTTGAGCCCGAAGGGCATCATTTTATAGCAATACACTCATTGGTTGGTGACGAATGCAGTGTGGACTCGATCCTGCTCAGCCATCGGGATTTGGTGATACCCCGCATTTGCGTCTATGAAGCTTAGGAGGGCGTGACCTGCGGTTGAGTCGACCAGCCTATCAATTTTGGGCAGAGGATGGTTATCTTTTGGACAGGCCTTGTTCAGGTCTGTGAAATCCACACACATTCTCCATGCCCCACTTGACGTTTTGACCAGCACAACATTGGCCAGCCACTCTGAGTACTGACATTCTTCTATGAACCCTATTTCGAGCAATTTCTTGACTTCTGCTGCCGCCGCCATGTTGCTTTCGGGGCCTTGATGCCTCAACTTCTGTTTGATTGGCTTGAACCCCTCTTTAATGTTGAGTTCGTTGCACATGATTTTGGGGTCGAGTCCTGGCATTTCTGTGGCTTCATATGCAAATACGTCTTTGTACTATGTGAGTACCTGAATTATTTCCTTCCTTGTTTGAGGGTCCATAGCCTTGCCCACTCTCAATGTCCGACCGAGTCCCTCGTCAATGATGACTTCTTCGTCATCTTCGGCTGGCTGAAGGCGCTCGTACTGCTTGGGGTTTTCTGTGATGTAAACCCCGAAGCCACTTGAGGGCCGACCCTCTTCTCGCTTTCTCTATTTCGAGTCTTCTTGGACTTCGACCTTGCTTTTCAAGCTGTTAACGTAATATTCTCAGGCTGATTGCTGGTCTCCCTGGATCATTCCGACTTTACCTTCGTCGGTTTCGAATTGCATGAGGAGTTGATAAATGGAAATTGCTGCCTTGACCTTGTTCAGAGTTGGTCTTCCCATTATGATATTGTATGGCAGAGGGATGTCCACCACTAGGAAGTCGATCGGTAGGCTTCTTCCCCTGCCCTTCTCTCCCATCCGAGTAGGCAGTTTTATAGATCCGACAGGATGGACATAGTTTTCCCCGGAGCCTATGAGTGGCTGATTGAGTGGGGTTACATCCCTTTCGTCATACTTCAGCTTCCTGAGGCACTCCAGTGTGATTATGTCAGCGGAGGATCCACTATCCACCAGCACCCTTTTTACTCTTGCATTGGCCACCTTGAGCTCAATGACTAGGGGGTCGTCATGAGGAGTATGTAAAGCCCGACTGGATTCCCCGAATGTCATGACGGGGCAATCGGGGCGGGAGTGGTTGACATCGAGTACTTGATGCTTAAGATTTTGGAGGTGGGTTTTGCGCGATCGGCCGGTTAGGCCTCCCGACGCGAAGCCACCTGCTATGACACCGATGAAACCCTCCGTGTCCCCGCTGTTGGATTGGCCGACCTTCTTCTTGCCCTTTTCCTCACTGGAGTGTTTTAGGTATCGGTTCAGCTTCCCCTGGTCAGCTAGGTTGTCAAGGGATTTCTTGAGTTCCCTTCAATCTTTGGTGGTGTGCCCGCATTCCTTTTGATATTCGCACCACTGGCTCTTATCTCTTCGAGCAGCTGACGTTCTGATGGGAGGTGGGCGGGGAAGTATGGATTTGTCCTTTATGTCTAAGTAAATCTCTCTTATGTTCTTGCTGAATCGGGGGTCGATACCATGGTCGTTGAACCTGTCTGACCGACCGCCTGTCTTCTGTTGCTTCGATTGGTCCTTGTGATTTCCTTCTTCCTTCCTCTACTTGCTCCCCTCGTCTGAGTGACGACATATGTCTGTCGCTTGGATGAATCTTTGAGCCCGAGTAATCGCTTTAGAGAAGGTTTTGACTTCGTTCTCTGCCAAGGACCATCTTAGCCGACCGGGTTGAAGTCCGGACATTAGGGCGGCGAACGCCACCGCATCTTGTAGATCTGAGATTTTCAATGACTCCTCATTGAATCTTTTGATGTAATCGGCCAAACCTTCATTTTTCTCCTGCCTAATTCCCATCAAATGGAGACTTGTTTTCTTTTGTCTTTTTCCAGCAACAAACTGGTGAATGAATAGGTCTTCGAGCACGGAGAAATCAGTTATGATCCCCACAGGAAGCTCTTAGAACCAGTTCAGTGCCAGCCCTTTAAGCGTTGTGGGAAAGAAACGACACCAAGTGGCCTCGCAGCCGGTTTAAACGCTCATTTGAGCTTTGTATGTAGCCATATGATCATCCGGGTCAGTTAGGCCCGCGAATGGCTCAATGGTCGGTGTTTTGATCTTTCCCGGGCTCGGCGCTTCGAGTATGGCCTGGCTGAATGGGACCATGAACTTGAGCGCTCCGCTGTTGATCTGAACAGGTCTTGATTGAGTAGAGTCACCATGTCCCTCACGCTGAGCGGCCTTTTTATTGAGGATGTGCCTCACATCATAGCCTTTGCTGAGGCGCTTCTCGTTGAGGAAGTGTCGGGCATCGTTGTGCTTATGCCCGACGTTGACTCGAGGGGACTTAGATACGTGAGTCTCTTCACCATGCCTAGCGGATCTTCCTTTAGACCCGTGTCGCTCTTTCTCCCCTTGCTTGGATCGTTGTCGATCAGGCTGACTGTATTCCCTTGCCCCCGACTGTTGCCGGCTAGGCTGACCCTGGTTCTCCGCCCGAAGGGAAGGGACCAAGGCTTGGTCTTTAGGGGGCTGAAGGGGGCGTCCCTGCTGCAGGTTGGCTAACATGTCTATCAGGCTCTGCTGCAAGGTTTGCTGGAGCTGAGCGGCTATCATGTTTATATCCGCCGTGGATATAGGATGGGGGTCAGCGTGCTGCAGCTGCTGGGAGGGGTCATGTCCATTTTCGATGGACTGTTCTTCTTCTTCATGGTCGAGGGTTTGAACAGTCGGCGTTTTGGGCCGTTCAGACCTCCGTTGAAGAGATGGGGACGGATCCCTTTCGGATCTCAAAGGTTGTGCTGAGGGCTGTCGGGTGCGAGTGCTCTTGGCTGGGGCCATTGCGAAGTGGATCTTACTGAGTGGTGGCGAAGCGACTTTGATTGTAACTTCCCCCACAGACGGCGCCAAACTGTTTCTGCTAAGAAATTAAGGATCGTAATTGGTTGCGAGATTTGATGTGGGCCCCAAGAGCGTTCGCCTGAGCTCCGATGTCCGTACACCTGAATCCTGCAAAATGATGTTAGACTACCCTGGGGGTGTTCCCGGGATCGCCCCTCCGACGCTCAAGTCAGATGTGATTGAGGTAGAGAGATAAAGTATAGAGAGAGATGCTCTAGCTTATTTAGGTGAGAATTGAATACCTGTTCATTGATGAGGCAGTTAGTTTTTATAGTTTTGGGGATTTCCCAGACAGGAATCATTGTTCAGATGGGCCTTTTTGGTACCAATGGGCATGTTACCTTTTTAGGCAATGATTATTTCACCCTTTTAGAGGTTCCCAAATACTGGTGATTAGGTCAACTTTCAAGTGGGACCCACTACTGCCACCTGTCCCATGCTTTAGGAGGCTTTTATGCTCCTTATTGGGCTGCTGATTAATTGAGCCCAAACACTTGGCCTTCACTTTGTTTCATGACTTCATTACTCCTAAAGAAGAGGAGGTTGCACTAGTTTAGTACATTCACTAATCATTTTTCACCTAGGAACTACTTGGCAGCAGTTGATTCCAGGCCTTGGATAAGTCTACGGAAAAGAAAATTTCAGCATTATGGCTATGAGTTATGTTATCAAGTTAAGTATTTATTAAGATTTGACTAGAAAAAGTTACTCATGTTACATAACTTTATAATTGTTGCTAATGTGGGTTTTATTAGCGAAAAGAGAAGTTCAGCATTATGGCTATGGTTACGTCTTTGTTGAAGTTTCTCCAGACTTGTAGATGACACTAAAGGTATTGTGGAGTATGTTTACATAAAGATGCAAACCTCATAGAGTGGCGAATCGCCCTAATGTTTACATAAAAATTCAGGTGACTTCTCCCTACATCGATCCTTTCAATCAAGAAAACTATTGCCCAACGGTATAAGTGTCAATGATACTGTAAGTCATTTGATCCTTTTATTGGACTTGTTACTATAAATTTATCGCATTGAGGATTTTCTTTAGACATTTCGAAGTGATTAGGGGTAGGGGCATTGTAGAAACTGTTGCAACCTGCAAGAGCTCAAATTGGTTGTGTTTTTTATACGTGTTGTTTACCGTATAAAATTAAAAACCTATTCTTAGACCTAAAAAATATTAACAAGTAGAAAAGGGTAAGAAAGGGTCGATCCCACGGAGAGACTACTAAATTCCTAAACTCAAAGTTTAACTAAGACAAATATTATTTACATATATAAGCAAGATTATACAATAACTATTTACCTATTTACATAGATTGTTTTTTTTGGGGGGGGGGTTTAAGATTGTAATAACTAATAGAATTAAGTAAAATAGAAACTAATCTACTATCTACAAGTGATGACAAGCAAAACTAATTAGGCTTATAATTACTTAGACAAATTTAGACTCTTAACCATGATAATAGACATACTTCGAATAACTTCATAATTAATATGATAGATTAACTGTGAGACTAAGATAGCAAAATCTCCCTATTCTTCCTTACTTTTAACCAATATTAAACTAGGACAATATTTATTCTAAACTATCATAATAATTGCAGATATGATCGCAACCTACAACAATTAAAAATAGAAGCATTGAGTACTAGAATGACATCATTAATCCTAGCCTAATTAAATCCATAGAAGTTTAAACTGACCAGATTAACTTATACTTTAGATTAAGTTAGAACCGTATTCGCAGGCCCTTTAAATAATCTAATTGCTACTTGGTATTATATGATTTGAACTAGGCCTAAACCATATAATTAGCGGAAAATTCAATCAAATACACAATATGATAGCACATCATGTAAAATAATTGAATCAAACTAAGAGCAAGTATAATTTAAATACCAAATAATCATGAAGTCATCTAAACTATGAACTCTTAAAACATGGCAATCATCCAATTTAATCTAAGATACAATTAAATAAGTTTTGAACATGGAACATCAGAAACAAAGAGAAGAATAGATAAAAAAGACTCATTCGATGTGAGTAGCCACTCCGAATTGTTGCTTGGCCGAGCAACGTCATTCCTCTGACTCCTATCTTCGATCTCGCCTCCATGTCCCTTCTAATTTTGAGGGTTTTGCTTGCATCCTCTAAATTGGAAGAATGACTTTCAATTTATACACAATTCACTCGAAGAACATGGTGGGAAATAGCGAAATAATTCCCATACGTGGTTGAGCGATTTTCGTCCCTTGATTTGTCATACTTTCCTGTTCGTGACCTTTGTCAAGCACTGATTTGTCTAATCCCAAAACAGAGATCCCCTGAAACTGTTAAACAGTTTCGACCTATAAGCTTATGCAACACTCTGTACAAACTGGTCACAAAATTTCTCGTATCCCGTCTCAAATCGATTATCCCGCACTGGATCTCGCATAATCAAAATAGCTTCATTAAGGGGAGGGGGCCTGATATTAACCTTGTGGTGGCGTCTGAGGTTCTGCATTCAATGCACAAGAAGAAAGGAGAAGGGGGGTGGTTTTCCTTAAAGATTGATCTTGAAAAGCCTATGACCGGGTAGAGAGGGCTTTTGTGAGACGATGTCTCATAGATGCCCATCTAGAGTTGTCTGCCGTGAATCTTATCATGGATTGTATCTCAAAAGCCTCCTCACGAGTCCTCATTAATGGACGGAAATTAGAGGAATTCCAACATACAAGGGGGTTGAGACAGGGGGACCCTATGTCCCCTTACCTGTTTAATGTGTGCCTCGAAGCCTTGACTAGTAAGATCAATGAAGCCTGTCACGACAATCTTTGGACCCCCTTCTGGGTAGGTAGGGGTAGGGTTCCGATATCCCACCTCCTATTTGCCGACGACCTCCTGTTATTTGGTAAAGTGGAGGAGAGTACGACTTTTGCGGTACGTCAGGTTCTTGAGAGTTTTTGTAAAGAGTCGGGGGAAAAAATTAATGAGAGCAAAAGAAAACTTATTTTCTCACCAAATACCCCGGAGGAGCATAAGGATTTTTTTACTAGCACTCTGAAGATTGCAGAAAGCAAGAACCTAGGGATGTATTTGGGTTTACCTATCTCCCACAAAAGACCGACCCGTGCCCAAGTCCAATTCGTTGTGGAAAAGGTGAGAGCAAGACTGGCCAGTTGGAAAACCAAATTCCTGTCCAAGAGGGACGCCTCTGTCTAATCTCCTCAACCCTCTCAACGATTCCTGCATACTATATGCAAGCCACAAGCCTCCCTGTGACCACCCTGAATGACCTTGATACTGTTTGCAACAACTTCCATGGGGGAGATGATGGGGGGAGAAAGAAAATCCACCTAGTAAATCGAGAAACCACCTTCCGCCCTAAAGACCAAGGGGGACTGGGAATTAGAAGCCAGAAACTCATGAATAGAGCTTACATGGCAAAGCTAGGATGGAAGTTAGCCTAAGGCCAACCTAATTTGGCCCAAAAGTGCATTAGATCCAAATACCTGTATAAGAATAAGATTACAAGTGATTTGGAAAAATATCGGGCAAGGTTGGGAGCTCTTGAGTAAGAATAGTTCCTGGAACTTAGGGAACGGCCAATCGATTGACTTCTGGCATGATGATTGGCTTTCTATTGGTCCTCTTCGTAGTTGGGTCCAGGCCCCCCTAGATCCCCAGGAGAATAAGAGGAAGGTTCATAGCTTCTGTTTCTAGGACAATGGGACCTCTCAAACCTAACGTTCACTCTTCCAAGCTCCATTGCACATCGCATTCTCGGTATCCCCCCCCAACTCAAAACTTTTCGGAGGATCTCCTCATCTCAAACTTTGTAAACCATAATGGATTTGTCCTTAAGCATGTGTATGCCACGCTCCTCCCCCAACTTCATATCGATGTGGACCTATCCTGGATATGGATTAATCATTGTGAGCCAAAGATCAAGTTCTTTATGTGGTTATTATGGCATGATCACATCCCGCATAGACACCTCCTAGCTACGAGAAGTATTGTTCAAGATGCGTCTTGTCCTAGATGTCAGAGTCATACGGAGAATAGCTCCCACCTCATAAGAGATTATGTTAAGAGTACAGGGGTTTGGAGTTGTCCTGGTATGCCTATGGCAACTACCGTGGATTTCAGGACCTGGGTTAGGGTAAATATGACTTCCAAAGATTCCTTTAGAGATCTTCCATGGTCAAGCGTGTTTCCATCCCTGTGCCATGAGATCTGGAAAGACCGAAACAACTGCATTTTCCATAATAGGGACCCATCGCCTTCTCGGGTTATTTATTTTAGGGCAACGGGTAGTGCGAGGGATTACATGTCTACATTAGGTATTTGCACTAGTGTACAAGGCTACCCTATGAGTTTTGCCCATCCTCGTGAGTTCTTCATGTTACATGTTGACGCATCCTTTGTTGGCACCTTCGAAACAGTGGGGATAGGGGGGTAATCCGGGATGGTAATGGCCAGTGGGTTGCAGGGTTTGGAAAGAGAATTTGCACTCACAACTCTCTTGCAGCGGAACTCCTTGCCATCTTGGAGCCCATATACTATGTGGGGACACACAATCTCCCCAAAACAATCATTTACTCAGATTGTAAGATTGCCACAGAGCTCCTCTCAAAGGACCACTCTGATTTGTATTCCAATGTGTTAAACTCTTGCAGGCTGTGGCTCAAGGATCAACCAGCGACGCTGATTAGGCACTGCAGCAGACAACATAACCAAGTGGCAGATAGAATGGCCAAGGCAGTTAGAGTAATGGATGATGAATGTGTTGTAACTAGGATTTTCCCAACCCCCCTAGTTATTGTAGGGAACACTTAATTTCGGATTGTAATATTTTCAAACTTTATTAAGTAAGGAATGAAATGCTTTGTTTACCAAAAAAAAAAAAAAAGAAATCCGTTGCTTCACTGACTCAATTTGGTGCAGATTTTGTGGGACTTTTAATGTTGAAGAGAACAAGGAATTTGGTGTAATTTGATTTCCTTCCATTTTTATGATGAAAATAAAAGAAGAAGGTGAATAGGAGGTCTCTTGTTTTGTGTTGGTTGCATCGTCTGCTAGAGAAAACAGATGACTTTGGGTTTTGTAGGTTGTTTGACTTCATGGCCCAAAAAGAAGACTTGGTGTTTTTACTCTTCGCTGCTCGTGTGCTACGTTTCGCTTTGCTTTCATCTTTTTCTTTTATTTTGTTTCTTCTTTTATTTGTTTTCTCATTATTCCCTTCCTGTGCTTGTCTTATGATGTAAGATGGCTTAAATGTACCTATGTTAGAAAATAGGTTTAATTAGTGCAATTTACAATAAAGTTTAGAACAGGTAATATATGATCTAACATTATTAAAACTGTTTACACACTGCATCCCAATTCACATGTCCTGTTTTCTCACTTTCAGCCTTGCCACTCCAGAGAAAGTGTCTGCAAATAGCATTGATTTTAAAAGTAATGCAAATATCTAAAACATTGACCAAATAAGGACATAAAAAACCAAAATAAAAGAATACAAATATACTCAAATATGCACTTATCAAATTCCCCCATACTTAGCTTTTGGTCGCCCTCGATCAAAATACTACTAAGACTAACTATATGCTACCTAAAAACTAAATGTAACTATTCTTTATGATATACTAAATACTTCCATTTCAAAATTCTTTATTGGAAATAACTAAATTAGTTAGTCATAAGACAAGAAACTAAAACTCTTTTAATGTTAGTTATAAGAAAAGCGTTAGAGAAAATGTTTGTAGGAATGCTATGCTCTTAGTTATCAAATGACCAACCATTAAAACTCATAAAACTTCATGCTAAATTTTTCTTCACAACTCATAATTAATTAGCATGCATCCACACTTGAGTATACATATAAAGTTCAATAGATAGACCCTCACGAATATGAATTAAACACTCAACTCTTGTGTGTTTAGGGTTAAATATTATTCACTCAAACCTATAACAAAGTCGACTCAAAATGAAGTATATTTTTTTAAACTTGACTATCGTCTCAATTTTCCACTTGGATGGTGACATAATGCATAAAGATCAAAAGGTCTTTTAAAAGTTTGTAACGTGGCTAAGGTTAATGGGTAGGGAAAAATATTTAGAAATGTGGAGTTAAAAGAAGCTAAGCTAAAGGGAGCAAAAATACATGACTTAAGATGTTTCAGTCACAACAAACTCCATTTATACATTAAACATCATACTCCAACTCCATTTTTTTTCATATCATATCATCCTCCATATCAACCACAAATAAAATAATGCACTATAACATTTCCATGTATATTTCATATTTTCAAAGCAAATTTTTTTTTTTCATGCTTTTTATTTTCCTTCTTATTCTTCCTTATTCATTTTCACAATATTTCTTCATTATAACACAAACTTACAATAACAACTCAAGTTTGAAACTCCCCTTAGCCAAGCTTGGGTAAATAATGTAGGAGGCCGCAGGTTTGTAATGTATGGTTAGCAAAGAAATAAGGATTTTAAGGCTCAAAAGGGCTAAGCAAAGGGAAATATTTTATGAAAGAAGATCTCTGAGGCTAAAATATATGAAAAGAACGCCTAAATCATGTCTTCATAGCATTTATCACAAAAGTATCAAAGAGTACCAAGTCAAGTTCAAGAGTCACACTTCATTGAGGAACTATCACACATGAAAGGAGAAAAATGAGACTGATGCAAATGTGTCAGTCTAATAGGCTTAAAAGCTCACAAGGTTTTGGTCTATCTATCTAGCTAACTAATTATGAGAACTAAGATGATTCTTGCAATTATATTATAAATCTCTCAAGACTGACCATTCTTTTTCCAATCACATAGACATTCCCAAAATATTTATTTTAAAACAAATTTTTTTGGTTTAAAATAAGTTAGATTAGAGCTTCTTGTCAATTTTCACTAATAGTCATTTCTCTGGAAATTAAGAAGTGGAATCCTAACTTAATTGTAAATAAAAATCCTATAACTAATGCAAACAATAGAACATATAATTTTTTTTTTGTCTTTTTACTTACTAAATAAAATAATTTCTAAAAAAAATCGACAACACTTCCCCAAAAACTGAGCATATCCCAATTTTTCAACACTTAAAGTTGTGGATAACATAATCAAATTTCCAACTCAAGAATGAAAATGTTCCAATTTTTATCTTGATAGCCTATGTATATATTAAAAATATGGTTTGACTATACATAGGCTATTGGTTACGTGTCTGTCTGTGCTGTTTTTGTTCTTCCACAGTTTCAGCAATGTGGCTTGCTTTAAACATTTGCACAGCTCCTGCATATTCTGGTATGTTGGTGTAGACGCGTGAAAAGCATTCAGATGTGCACGTTAGAACTGTTGGTGTTCTGCAGCTACTAGTATAAGTGAAACGGTATGGAATAAGCTATATAACTGCGTGTGTAAGCACAAAACAAGAGGTGATGAGTAAAGTTAAACAAAGATGAAAATAGAACATGGTTGCAAATAAAATAAGGAAACTGAAATAAAAACAGTAAATAAATCATAAAAGAACTAAAAAAAAAATCTCGAATTGCCTTCCAAGCAGCGCTTTTAGTTTACGTCGTTGGCTCGACGTAGTTCTCTTTCTTCTAGAGTTTCTTAAATGAGATTTCTTCTATCTCCATCACTTGCTCTTGATCATAAAATGGCTTCAACCTGTGACCGTTAACCTTAAAAACTTTGTTAGTATCCAAACTTTTGATCACGATAGCGCCATGAGGGAAAATTTCAGTCACAATAAATGGTCCAAGTCATCTAGATTGATAATTGCCAGGAAACAATCTCAAACGAGCATTATATAACAGAACTTTCTGTCCAACTTGAAATGTTTTTCTAGCTATCATCTTGTCATGGAAAAGAAATAATGAATATAGAACACAAAGAAACCCAAAATATACTCAATAAAAGGTCAACAATCTGTTGTCAAGTTCATAATATCAGATGAGATATCACTCTTCTAAGTTCAACAGATTTATAAATTCTGAGTACCTGAAATTGTTGCACAGTATATATCTCTTAAAACTAATTTGTCTTGTAAATTTATATTAAATTATCTTGACAAAGTTAAGACATGGCAAGCATAATATGAATAGATATTGTAAAGGATAACTCCATATTAGAGATCAAAGCCATATAGACTGTTAATAAGCATGATAAGTCACCCTTACAGACTCACATCAAGTCAGCTAAGTAAGAACTGGTAAGTGACAATTTCAATTATTTTTTTTTAAAGAATGAAACACTCGCAGGTACCAAGGATAAAAATAGGACCACATAAAGTTAAAAAAAAACTTCCTTAACTGAATATAAGCTCATTACTCTGAAATTGCAGTCACTTAAGAAAAAAAAAATCCAAATTTTTCATGAACTACGTACTAAAGGTTAACATACTAATGTGTCTTCTTATAGTTTTCACCACACATAACTAATTGATTATTTATAGATTAGTGCAATCAGACATATAGGAAATATATTATTGCTGCAGTTTATGTCTTGAATACTGAGAGTAATTAAGAAGATATGCTTCATTTTAATTTATATTAGTTTCAGAAGAGTGGTACTCAACAGTTATGATGTTAGTAAATCTGACCAAACACTCAATGTAAGAACTAAGAGCAAATAAAAAAATAAATAAACACATGTTACATTCATTCACTAATTACCCACTGTAATCTTATTTGCAGGGAGAAAAATAAGAGCCATGGTGGAGTTGAGAATTTAACATCCTTATGAATACCAACAGAAAAATTACAAGTTCATGTTTTTAGCTAAAGTACTTCTATAAATTCAGTTGAACCTTGTATTTTTGAAGGTAAATTAGACTATAAGTCAATTTTTTTATACAGAACTTTAGCAAGACGTAAGAAGGTACTGCTCATAATATTTCACTTACTAGATCAAAGATAATTAAGCATAAAATAAGCAAGATTGGATTAAACAAGATTATACCTTGCAAAAATTTGGCAAGAAACAAGGGATACTTATTAGAACAATCTAACTGTAAGATAGTCAATCCCCTTGATTAGGGTTATGATCTTCATTATGATTAAATAGGAATACAAGCTAGGCTATACAAGGCAATAATATAAACATATAATGACCTACTATAATTACAAGATTACTATCTAATACACCTCCGTAGTCGGAGCGGGAGGAAGGCAAACGCTCAGGCTGGACCGAAAACGAGTGAAGAGATGACGTGGCAGTCCTTTAGTGAAGATGTCAGCATACTGATGCTCAGAAGGGACATGCAAAACGCGAATATGACCAACCTGAACTTTTTCGCGAACAAAATGAATATCAAGCTCAACATGTTTAGTTCGCTGATGTTGAACGGGGTTGCCAGAGAGATAAACAGCCGATATATTATCACAGAAAACCATGGTGGCAGTGCGGATGGGGAGATGAAGCTCAAGAAGAAGGTTACGAATCCAACTAGTTTCAGCGACAGCATTGGCAACACCACGATACTCGGCTTCAGCACTAGACCGAAAGACAATAGCTTGACTTTTGGAAGACCATGAGACAAGGTTATCACCAAGGAAAACACAATACCTCGAAGTAGAGCGACGGGAATCAGGACATCCAGCCCAATCAGCATCAGAAAAAGCAGTTAAGGAGTGAGACTTAGACATAGTTAAACTAAGTCCATGATGAAGAGTACCTTTAACATATCGTAACACTCGTTGGAGAAAATGGAAATGAGGCTCTCGGGGAGAGTGCATGAAGAGGCAGATCTGCTGAACAGCATAGGCAATGTCAGAACGAGTGAATGTGAGATACTGGAGGGCGCCGGCAAGGCTGTGGTATAGAGTGGGGTCCTTGACAGGAGGACCATCAGTAGCACTTAGCTTAGAAGAAGTATCAACTGGTGTGGTGACAGGCTTACACCTGGTCATAGAAGCACGAGCTAAGATATCCTTGGCATATTGTTCCTGTGAGAGGAAAAGACATGTAGAAGTACGAGTAGCAGTAATACCAAGAAAATGATGAAGAGATCCAAGGTCAGTCATAGCAAATTCACGAGACAGTGTATCAATAATCCGGCCAAGAAGAGCAGTGCTAGTGGCAATCAAAACAATATCATCAACATATAGAAGGAGATATGCTATATCAGTGCCCTGCCTGTAGATAAAAAGGGAGGTGTCACAAACACTGCTAGTAAATCCCTGTGACAAAACAAAGTTAGCAAACCGCTGATACCAAGCATGAGGTGCTTGCTTAAGACCATAGAGAGATTTGCGGAGCTGACAGACATGATGAGGCACAGAGGGATCAACGAAACCAGGGGGCTGATGCATGTAGACAGTTTCCTTCAAGTCACCATGAAGGAAAGCGTTCTTGACGTCCAGCTGATGGATGGGCCAAGAACGAGAGACTGCAAGTCCAAGAACAGTGCGAATGGTGGCCGGTTTGACAATCGGGCTGAATGTTTCATCACAATCAAGACCAACCTGCTGATTTTTACCATTACCGACCAAGCGGGCTTTATAGCGAGCTAAAGAGCCATCAGAGTTGAATTTATGGCGATAAAGCCACAAACTCCGAATAATGTGAGCACCAGGGGGCCGCGGAACCAAGTCCCAAGTATGATTATCAATAAGAGCACGATATTCGTCCTGCATGGCTTTATTCCAGTTAGAGTCACGGAGGGCGGAAAGGTGGGATTTGGGAAGAGGGGAAAGAGTGGGGGTAGTAGTGACATGAAGGTTAAGACGGTGAAGAGGTGTGAAAATTCCAAGCTTAGCATGATTGGTCATGGGATGGGTGGGTAGAGGTGGTGGTGGCGGTGGAGGTGGGGAAGGGGCGGTGGAGTGGTGGCGGTGGGGGGCAGTGGGCGAGTGGAGGGAGGGGGGGGAATGGGGAAGGTTGGGTTGTTGGGGAGAAGGATGGGAGGGGGAGTGAGATGGGCGAGAAGAGGGAGATGCGGGTGAGCTGGGAAAGGGGGGGTCGCGGTGGGGCTGGGGTTGTAGGCCTGGGGAGGGAATAGAGGGGGAGAGGGAAGGGCTAGGTCAGCAGCAGTAGAGGGAGCGGGCGAAGCAATGGGATGAGGGGAAGTGGGCGTGGGCCGAGAGAGAGGAGTGTATGATGTATGAGAATGAGTGAGGGGGAAGTGAGGGGTAAAATCTGGGTCCAAAAAAGAATAAGAGGGAGGGGAGGTGGACGGCGAAGTTATAGTAAAGAAAGGGAAGACATGTTCATTAAAGGTGACGTGACGAGACAGGATTATTTTGCCGGTGGTCAAGTCAAGACAACGGTAGCCCCGATAATTCATGGGGTAACCAAGGAAGACACATCTAGTGGAACGAGGGGAAAGTTTGTGAGGCCGTTTAGATGAGAGATTTGGATAACACAACCAACCGAAGACACGAAGGTGATCATAAGAAGGGTGTTTGTGATAGAGAAGAGAGATGGGGGAGCGGAAACGAAGGGATTTGATGGGAAGGATGTTGTGAAGATAAACGACAGTGTGAAGAGTCTCAACCCAGAAATGAGGGGGAGAGAGGCATGATAGAGAAAGGCAAGGACCATTTCATTGAGACGACGAATCATCCTTTCGGCTTTGCCATTGTGAGAGGAAGTTTGCGGACATGAAAAACGGAAAGTGAGACCATTAGTCATGGCAAATTGATGAAAGGGAGTATTATCAAATTCGCGACCCATATCACATTGAAAAGATTTAATAGGAACATTGAATTGAGTCCGAACATAAGCACTAAATTGCAGAAATTTGGTAAGCGCTTCAGACTTATATTTGAGGGGATACACCCACACGTATGAGTGTAATCATCAAGTAAAATAAGATAATACTTATAACCACTTTTGCTTAATAACGGAGAAGTCCATAAATCACTATGAATTATATCAAAGGGAGCAACAGTGGAAGAAGTAGAATCATAAAACGGAAGTCTTTTGTGTTTACTAATTTGACAAGAATCACAAAGATAGGAGCCATGTCCTTTATTACATTTGATGCACAAGTTTATTCTAAGAAAATCTATGACATTGGGTCCCGGATGACCAAGACGATCGTGCCACAAATCATGAGATGAATGAGTGATGTTGGCGGAGGGAGTTGAAGATGAGTTGGTGGATGAGATGATAGGATAAAGGTTCCCATTACTGTTGTTCCTCATAAGAATAGTCCCACTCCAAAGGTCCTTCATAGAAAAGCCAGTAGGGTCAAATTCAACAGAGACATGATTATCTTTAGTGAATTGACGCACGGAAATGAGATTTTTGATTATTTGAGGAGTATAAAGCACATTTTTAAGGTTAAGGGTAGGTATATGAGACATGCCCGAGCCAATAACTGGAATAGATTTACCATTGCCAACATAAATAGAACGAATATCACTCAAATTAGATGAATTAACAAGAGTACCTGGATCCGCAGTTAAATTAGAGGAAGCACCTGTGTCCATATACCAAGACTCATCAGGTTGTTGTAGAGATAAAGTCTGAAAAGCAGCACCAATATCAGTAGGCTCAAGAGCATCAAATTCAGTGAGATACGCTTGACCATAGCCTCGGGGCTGATTAGGAGTGGGAGAACGCGTCGATGTTGGACGCCAAGAAGGTTGTCGTGGCTGCCACGGCGCCTCCACCCCTTGCTCAGATACCATGTAAGATAGTCAATACCCTTGATTAGGGTTATGATCTTCATTATGATTAAATAGGAATACAAGCTAGGCTATACAAGGCAATAATATAAACATATAATGACCTACTATAATTACAAGATTACTATCTAATACTAACATATATAAGTTCCTTTTCCGTGAACTAGAGCTGAGTAGATTCTTGAGCAAACACTTTAATTCACGGCTGAGAATATATGAACATACACAAGCAAGTTTTGACAGTCTTAAACATGATGCCTAATCACTTCCGTTTATATAAGCTAATGTAAAAGTTGAGAGATAGCATAAAGGTGCACTTTCATGAATTACTCTGGCTTATCTGCAGAGGATTTTAATGATGCCAGCAGCTATGGAAAGTTCAACTACTTATATAAGCTCACAGATTAAAACCAAATGATAAACAATGGCATATATAACATATTACTTTATCTAAGCACTAGTGCACGAATAATGCTAATCCTATAATCAAAACTGCAGATGTAAAATATACATAAGAGCATGCCAATACCTTACCTTAGTAAAAACAGAACTGCAGCTATACAACCTCTAAAAAAATGCAAAAGTTAAACTAGTAAATGAGCAAGAAAGAAACAACCAACCACATAGTACGCAAAAACAAAGATCAGGAAACATACTATATAATGAGAAATATTCGACTCGCCTAATTAGACTAGACAAACCAAAATGGCAAAGTTTTTTTTTTTATAAAAAAAATAAATCTACAAGTATAATTTCTGAGATTTTTAAACTTTGACATTAAGATAAAAATAATCTCCCCGGCAACAGCGCCAAAATTTGATAAATTTGATACGTGTCGTTTACCGTATAAACTTAGAAACCTATTCTTAGACCTAAAAAATATTAACAAGTAGAAAAGGGTAAGAAAGGGTCGATCCCACGGAGAGACTACTAAATTCCTAAACTCAAAGTTTAACTAAGACAAATATTATTTACATATATAAGCAAGATTATACAATAACTATTTACCTATTTACATAGATTTTTTTTTTTGGGGGGGGTTTAAGATTGTAATAACTAATAGAACTAAGTAAAATAGAAACTAATCTACTATCTACAAGTGATGACAAGCAAAACTAATTAGGTTTATAATTACTTAGACAAATTTAGACTCTTAACCATGATAATAGACATACTTCAGATAACTTCATAATTAAAATGATATATTAACTGTAGAGACTAAGATAGTAAAATCTCCCTATTCTTCCTTACTTTTAACCAATATTAAACTAGGACAATATTGATTCTAAATTATCATAATAATTGCAGATAATAATTGAGTACTAGAAGGACATCATTAATCCTAGCCTAATTAAACACATAGAAGTTTAAACTGACCAGATTAACTTATACTTTAGATTAAGTTAGAACCGTATTCGCAGGCCCTTTAAATAATCTAATTGCTACATGGTATTATATGATTTGAACTAGGCCTAAACCATATAATTAGCGGAAAATTCAATCAAATACACAATATGATAGCAAATCATGTAAAATAATTGAATCAAACTAAGAGCAAGTATAATTTAAATACCAAATAATCATGAAGTCATCTAAACTATGAACTCTTAAAACATGGCAATCATCCAATTTAAACTAAGATACAATTAAATAAGTTTTGAGCATGGAACATCATTAACAAAGAGAAGAATAGATAAAAAGACTCATTCGATGTGAGTAGCCACTCCGAATTGTTGCTTGGCCGAGCAACGTCATTCATCCGACTCCTATCTTCGATCTCGCCTCCATGTCCCTTCTAACTTTGAGGGTTTTGCTTGCATCCTCTAAATTGGAAGAATGACTTTCAATTTATACACAATTCACTCGAAGAACATGGTGGGAAATAGAGAAATAATTCCCATACTTGGTTGAGCGATTTTCGTCCCTTGATTTGTCATACTTTCCTGTTCCTGAAATCCGTAGCTTCACTGAGTCAATTTGGTGCTCATTTTGTGGGACTTTTAATGTTGAAGAGAACAAGGAATTTGGTGTAATTTGATTTCCTTCCATTTTTATGATGAAAATAAAAGAAGAAGGTGAATAGGAGGTCTCTTGTTTTGTGTTGGTTGTATCGTCTGCGAGAGAAAACAGATGACTTTGGGTTTTGTAGGTTGTTTGACTTCATGGCCCAAAAAGAAGACTTGGTGTTTTTACTTTTTGCTGCTCGTGTGCTACGTTTCACCTTGCTTTCATCCTTTTCTTTTATTTTGTTTCTTCTTTTATTTGTTTTCTCATTATTTCCTTCCTGTGCTTGTCTTATGATGTAAGATGGCTTAAATATACCTATGTTAGAAAATAGGTTTAATTAGTGCAATTTACAACAAAGTTTAGAAAAGGTAATATATGATCTAACATTATTGAAAGTAATGCAAATATCTAAAGCATTGACCAAATAAGGACATAAAAAACCAAAATAAGGGAATAAAAATATACTCAAATGCGCACTTATCATTAACCATACCTGATCAGGCCCTTCAAGCATTTATAGACCATGAACGATCTCAAGGATAATAGATGAAAATTTCTCTGAGGTAGTGCGCTTGAGAAGTTGGGAATTGTTTAGAGCTAAGTGGTATCTCAGCTGAAAGTCGAATGAGTATATTCTTTCAAGAAGAGTTTTGTTTTTGCAAATGATAATCCTGCCTCTTTTCTCATCTTCCTTGTGTTGTGCACTGGAATCTTTGATTCTGGTATTCATACTTTGTTAAATTTATGGTGTTGGTGTAGACATATGAGTTTGTATGACATTTTTTGGTAGATATGGAAATATATTTTTGATTAATTGGTTATCATTTGCTTTTCTTTTTAATTATATTGTGTTATATAAGTAAATTGAGATGAAAGAACCACTCAATTTGGTTCTTTTAATGCTCATCAGAATGTTCATTTGCGACGGGAATTGGCTGGTCTTAATTGGTCTTTCGCGACGAGAATCTTGTCTCGTCGCAAATGCTTGATCTTTCGTGACGGGAATTTTGTCCCATCATGAATTCTTGGTCTTCACGACAGGAAATTTGTCCCATCGTGAATGTTTTTGCGACGGGCTTACGACGGGATATTCACTAACGACGGCCCCCTTTTATGACGGGGGCATGACGGGCAATCCCGTTGCAAAAGATCTTTTACGACGGGCTTACGACGGGATTTACAACATTGAAAGAGTAAATGGGCCCGAGTTTCAGTAGCAACTCCACACAACCCACAATCAGTTGAAGCTAACTGATCATAAACATCAATTCTCTCAGTTGTGTGTAATCTTCCTCTCATTGCCAACCAATTTATGAACTTATACGTGTTGATACTGAGTCCATTCCATACAAAAGCATCCTAGTGCACAGGTGGCTTTTGCTCAACCATCCTATGCATCACCATTTTCATAGAATAATGTTGCATACTATGAAAATCTTGTCTGTTATACACCTGTTTAAGTTGCTCTTTGACAGCACAAAGCCATTTCCAATACCAACTTCCCCCATTTGTGGGTTTATAATCCCGCCATTGTGCATCTTGAATATAGACGTAGTGAACCCATCTAACCTAGACATTATCTTTCTTTTTTGCTATATCCCAAACATGCTTCCCCAAACAAACAAGGTTCCAGGCTTTAACATTTCTGAAACCTAAACCACCTGAGGATTTACTATTACATAACTCCTGCCAAGCCACATAGCCACCCTCAGAGCAGAACTGATTCCCAGACCATAAGAAGGCTCTACAAATACTTTCAATTTCTTTAATGACTTTAGCAGGAAAGATAAAAATTTGGGCCCAATATCCATGAACACTCATTAGGCTTGCATTAACAAGCTGGACTATACCAGAATAAGAGATATTATTGGTACTCCAAACTCTAATCTTAGCTGTCATTTTATCAACCAGGCAATCAGATTAAGCAGCAAAGATTCTCTTTGCATGAATTGAAACCCCTAAGTATCTGAATGACAGAGACTCCCTCATAATACCAGAAACATTCTGAATTCTCACAATATCCTCCTCATTCATTCCACAGCAATACAAAGCAGATTTCTGAACATTAGTTTTTAATCCTGAAGACTCTGAAAATAATCTGAAGGCCCTTAGCATTAAGTACATAGAAGCATAATCACCCTTTGAGCACAAGATCAAATCATCAGCAAAGCTCAGGTGAGTAAGCTTAATGGAATTACATCTAGGATGGTAATGAAATTGGTCTAAATCACTCATTTTGGCCAATATTCTAGCTAAATACTCCATACAAATCACAAATAGGAGAGGGGATAAGGGATCACCCTGTCTAAGCCCTGTCTTAGATGCAATAAAACCATGTAACTCCCCATTAATCATCAAAGATAACATAGGAGTGCAAACACATTCCATAACAAGATCCACAAATCTAACAGGAAAAACAAGAGCCATTAACATATCTCTCAAGAAGGTCCAATTAACTGTATCATAAGCCTTTTGCATATCATGCTTAGTGATACAGCTAGGTGTAGACACATAATCGTGTCTTCCCATTTAAGGGTCCAATGATGAAATATACCGCTGTCTTAGTTGGCATGGCCCAATAAAGGAGCAGTCCGAATAACCAGGCAATGTGTGTTTTCAAATAATATTAGAGTTTTTTGCGGGGATATACCAGGGTAATAGGGCATTTTGTGGGGATATACCTCACTAAAATTTTTTTGTGGGGATATACCTGACTAAATTTTTTTTGTGGGGATATACCAACTTAAATTTAAGATTTGTTAAAAGGTACTAAAAACACTATTTTCGGCAAGAAAGTCAAATTTTCGGCCTTTGACTTGGTAACTTAACCCTAATTTATACCCTATAGCACAAATTCAAACCACATAGTACAATTGAAGAACACAATAAGTAAATTGAATTGAGATTAGAGCTAAAATAAGACATCATACCTTGCAATTGATGATTTTGGGCTGCCCTTTCTTGCTGAATTGAAGAACGTTCTTTTTCAAGGTTTAAGGAGAGGGAAAATGTTAAGGGAGGGGGTTGGTCATTAAGGTTCGAGAATTCTTAAAAAAATTGTTTTAAAAAAAAAATATTTCAATAGTATGCGCGTGGTTGAGGGGGTAAAACACAACATTTGTGGCTCTCCTACCAAGTTAAATGCCGGAAATTTGACTTTCTCGCCGGAAATAGTATTTTTGGTACCTTTTAACAAAATTTAAATTTAGGTTGGCATATCCTCACAAAAAAAATTTAGTGAGGTATATCCCCACAAAATGCCCTATTACCCTGGTATATCCCCGCAAAAAACTCATAATATTATAAAAGCCCAATTAATCATTCATGATGATTAATTGTAAGTTCAACCCGTCAAATGCTTTCTAAAGTCCATTTTAAAAGCCCAACTGAATATTTATTATTCATGAATATTTTTTCTAATATTTATTGTTTTGATAAATATTTGCCTAAAAGCTTTTATTATTATCTTGAATTCGATCTCCGTATTTTTAGGGATAAAAAAGGCATCTTGAAAGCACGCGCAGCATTTAAAAAGGAATATTCTGGAATATTCCGGATTTCGCGAGACGCAAGATAAAAATTTATCTTTTCAAAAACGCGTTTCCATGTGCAAAGTTTTAACTGGACGGACCACGTCAGGCAGGCCAACCTGCGCCTGACGCGTGTCCTCGCGCCAGCCACGTAGGCTCGCGCCAGGCGCAGGGCTTGCGTGAGACAAACGCGCTTGTTTGCCTATAAATACGGGCTGATTTCCCGAATCAAAGAGAGCTTCGAATTATTATTTTTACGCACGCAAATACTCTAAAACACTCCGAAACATACTTCAAATACAAAACACTTTTGATCTTCCACATTAATTCTGGTTCCTTATTCTACTATATTCCTGGTTCCGAGATTGCTTCGACTGAAGGTCACTACGCTATTCGATCTAAACCGCATAGGTATAATCCTGAGGGCTCTTGAATAATCATATTTATTATATTGAAGAATTACTAACAGTTTTCTTTCCTGATGTAGATCTTTAATGTACAATCGCTCTATTGTATATTCTAACCTCTTTTTTTATACTTTATTTTATATTTCATATTATTATTATTCATGCCTTTGTATATTATATGCCTGCCTGATTGTTCTATGCATATTATATGATTGTCTTGCTTTATTGCTTTTATCACCCCACATGTTATTATTGCTAAACAAGACCTAAATAAATGTTCTAACATTAATCAGATTAATTTGGACAACCTATTAGGTTCCCTGTAATATTGATTGCATAATAACATGTCATTAAAATTAGTCTTTTTATGTGTTTCCTGAACCAATTTAGACTAAATATATTTAGGGTGTATAAAAATATTATTTGATTATTCTTTGGCATAAAATCTGTAATGAATCGATATTTAGTAGAGGCCAACTTTGGGCGAATGTGGTTCATTATGACTATATTCGTACCCTCACCCCCGAACTCAATCTTTAGTTCACTTTGACCATCTATATATGGAGTAATGACGGGGAAATCTACATTGGATAATTTGTCCCTATGATTTTCCTATATCCAATTAGGTTTATGATTCTTCCTAAAAAGAATTGTTGGCGACCTCTTTCAATACAAAACAATTTTCAATAAAACCTTAACAGTGGAGTAGTCAAATCTAATACGCGCTTACACCGCATAGGCGAAATAAAAACACGCCTACAATTTGGCGACTTCACTGGGGAAGATTTTAAAAAAAATATTTTTTAAAATGAGTGGGTGAAACTTGAAAAATACAATTCACTCTTATTTTTATGCCTTAGAATAATATATTGTTTTGCATGTGCATGGCTATTAGCCATCATAAGGACAATCTACCTTGCCTCATTAACACATGTTCTATGTGTGAGGTCACCCCCGGGGGGTTTGCGCTTTGTCCTTCCAAAAAGCTTTTTGAACGATAGTGTTGGATCTTAGTCATAAGCAAACCTACCCAACTATGGCATTGTTCTCTTGTTCCTGACTTGAGACTGGAGTGCGTCTTACACGTGGCCACCTCTTTAAGCAGGGGTACGAAGCGTGGGATCAATCTCTTAGTCATAGACCCTTTTCAGGCTTAACCTAAACTTGACCAATAGTTGAATGTAGAACTCGACTTTAGGTTGAGAACTTCTGCATCCATGTTACTTGACATTTATGTGTGATTGCAATTTTTACCTGATCATATTTTTATTAACATATTGATATGTGTTGCGCCTAAAAAACTAATACAGTTCGCGTCTAAAACTGTCGTTGTTTCCACCCGAACATTTGTCAAATTCCCAATATCCATGCCGCAGAGTATTGCGCCAAACGCATTAAATTGCGCCTGGCGCAACACGCCTGCACCAGACACAAATCCCGCGAGCCGTGCACATATGTTGCGTGACAACCAGTCTTTTCGTCCCATGTAAATTGGTCTTCTGACCACTGATCGCGTCAACAATTTGCGTCAATTAGTGCGTCCTAAATTTCGTGTGTCCTAAACTGTTGTTATAATTAGTGCGTCAGTCTTCGCGTCTTGACATTATACAAGATTTATCAAAACATCGTCTAAACTGTCACGAACACGAGGGTGGGTTCAGTACGCTAGACGCATGAGGATTCGCCTAACGCTGCTGGCCCGCGTCTAACGCACCCTTTGTGCCACACGCGAAATCGCTACGTGGCGTATTATTGTGCATTTCTCGTTTTCCGTCACTTTAAGCAATGTGGTGATCAATTTCGTATAATACTTCGTGTATTTGAGCCATTGTCTATTCAGAACATCTCGTGTTTAACTTCACCTAAAACTTAAGAGTCTTTGTTTTCTATTAGAATTCCATCCATTTTAGAAGTCTAGGTCCACTAGAGTTCGGTCCATTTTAGGAGTCTAGGTCCACTAGAGTTCCGTCCATTTTTAGGAGTCTAGGTCCACTAGAGTCTCATGTAGAGATGGAGATATCCAGCGGATGATCCGACCACCCGCTCCACCCGCACTATTAAACGGATGGAAAACCCGGGTTAAACGGATGAGAGGCGGGTGACGAGTAAACGGGTGACGGATGCGGGTCGGATTCGGGTGAAAATTTTTCATCCATCACATGTTTATATATATGTATATATATATATATATATGTATATATATATATATATATATGTATATATAGAAGTGAGTTCACATGAGAATGCATACTTACATGAGAAATGAGAATGGATTTTACGCGCTATAACTCTGATGAACAAGTGATGTAACTCTAATGAAAAAGTGATGTAACTCCAAAAAAACAAAAATTTAAAAAGATATTTCGAAAAAAAAAAATTTTTTTTGGGCTTGAATTTTTTTTAGGGGTATAACTCTAATGAACAAGTGTTGTAACTCTAATCCAATCGTGTGGTTGAGATTCATTCTCATTTCTCATGTAAGGTGGATTCTCATGTGATCCAGCCCCTATATATATATATATATATATATATATATATATATATATATATATATATAATTCTTTGACTTTCAAACCTAACCTTATTTTCTTACTGAGTTCTTTCTATTTCCTCATTTTCTCTCTCTCTTCACTACCTCCCTTTCTCTTTCCTCAAACCCACATACTAGTAATGCTGTAAATCATCGAAGACAAGATGTTGAGAATGGCAGATTCCAGATCCACTTCTTGCGACTGTAATTCTGTAAATTGTCGAAGACAAGATGTTGTTCTTTAGCGTAGTCTCTGACACTCCTATACTGCTATACCAGACCTGCTCTTGTGTCCCTGTCCATATCCTTAATGAGATTATCTTGCGCTCCGAAAAACATCTCGAGATAAATTCAAGTGATTAATTTTAAGGCAACCATCTCCTTATCACAGTCTTAAGTTCTGTTTTTGATGATGGAAATTGTTGTTGCGGAGAAAGAGAATCTGTCGGAGATGAAGGTTTCCTGCTTGAAGATTATCGAATCGAGAAAATTCGATAAGGATCATTTTTTTTTACTTTTATTTTTTACTAAATTAAATTTGTTGAAATTGATCATTATTGTGTTTTTAGTTTCATTAATGTGTGATTTGTGATTTTGTTTACTGTGGGTTTTAGATTGTGGGCTATTGAATTTTATTTGTTCTCTCTTCACCCGATAATCACCCGATCCATCCGTTTCACCCGTGGGTAATGGATGGATGGATTCGGGTGAACATTTATGCGGGTGATGGATGGATCGGGTGAAGCGGGTGGATGCGGGTGACGATCCACCCGTCCCGAACCCAATCCTCTATCTATAGTCTCATGCATATTAGGAGTCTAGCATCCTTGAAAGTTCGTCAATTCTAGGATCCTAACATCATTAGAAGTCTGTCTGGTCTAGGACTGCATTCATACTAGAATCCTTTTGCATTGCATAGTCCATCATTCATACACTTCATGCATAACTAGAGTTATTAGGCATTTAGGAGTCTCATTGCATCCATACTCTCCATTTTATTTCATGCATCCCGCATTTAGTAGTCCTGAACTACAAGCGATCTGATTCCTTCTTTCGGGATATGTAGGCAGCCTTTACAGGTTCAAACGCATAGATTGAGTCATGCATACATGCATTAGGTCTAGATGCATCCAAAAAAAAAATAAAAAAAAAAATCATCATGCATATAGGACATTCAGATCGTTCCTAAAAGCTCAACTTTAAAACAAACATACATTCTTTCATTCCATTTCTCTCTCTCCATCATCACTCCATTTCTAATCTCCTGATGGATGATTCATTACAGGAAATATACAATATGTCACACTCACCTCAAGAACAAGTTGATGAGTTGCAGGGCACACTCGTCAATCTTGTAGCACGCGTTGCCAGACTACAAGCACATTACAAGGCACCAGCTAGTTTTACCGCAATCACAACTGACCGACGAAGGATCAATGAACTACATGACATTACACAACACAGTCCGCTGATAAACCCTTCCATCAAATCAATCCCTGAAAGCTCGTCTCGCTCTAGAGAAGGCGAAAGCATTATTAATGATTCATCTAACGAGATACATTCCATACCTGCACCAACTCTTACCATGCCTAAAAGAAAGCCCAAAAGGAGTTCATATCCTTACACATGAGCTATGGTGCTTTATTCGAGTATCTTCATTTCAGAAAATTGCTCTACCCTATAGGACCCACTCCAGATCCTAAGGAAGACAGAAAAGGGCCCAACTGGGACAAAAATGCCTATTGCAAGTATCATAGAGGAAACGGACATAAAACTAACGATTGCTATAAGTTAAAGCACCTCATTCACGATATGATAGAAAAGGGAATACTTACGATTCTCTCGAACGAGGTCCCAGGTAGGATAGGCGTCGTTGACATGGGTACAAATGATTGCTATCCGACCCAGACTACAAAGACGCAGCCCCAGTCCCAATAGCATATATTCATCAAAGCATTTGGACTCGCTTAGGTCCAATCAACGCAAAAAATACATTTCTTCTCTTTTCGTTTAGAAAGAGACATCATGAAGATTGAAGCAACAAAGCTGTCTTGTCATGCGATGTAGGAGTCTAGACTTAGGATTGCATTTCCTGTTTCATTTATGTTATTTTTACCAGTCTAATATAGGATTTCCCCTCTTATTGCATGTACTCATAATTTTCAATCAATAAATGAGTATTTCCTTTCTAACCTTGCACTAATGAGCATCAATGAAAATCACGATCGTCGCCTTAAAAGAAATGAATTCCTAATTCTCATGACTATTCTAATAAAGGCAATGAACAACTGGCATATATAAAAGAGGCATTACCCCCCTTCACTACAACCATTCCTCCATACATAACACCCCTCTCCCTTTAACCTACCTCATAGGAAGTACACATGACAACAATTCAATGTAAAGGCCAAGTAAAAAAAAGAGCAATAAAACAAGAATCAAAGCAAAAAAAAAGAAGCAAAAAAAATTGAAACAAAAAGTGCAAAATATATAAAAAAAAAGAAAAAGAGAATTGTTACAAATAAGCCCATCAATAGCTTTATCAAAGGTATTTCCTTCAAAACCTTAAACCTGCGATTCTAAACTTCCAACTTCAAATCTTCTGTGATAAACCTTCTTAACAACCATGCACGTTGCGTCCCAATAAGCCACAAAAGATAAACCCAAGCCCGCTGAGTCAAAAACCCGCAAGGGCGACTTAGGCAAAAGTCAGGGCATCTTCTCATTCACGAGCCTGAACTACGAATGGTCTGATTCCGCTAAAGATACGTAGGAAACCTCACTCTGAGGTCCGACCGCACCAAACCAAACCAACATCATTATCCGCCCTTGTTAAAGACCTCTTACAATTCAATGCTCAATTCAATGCTTAATTCATTGCAAATGGTTCCAAAGCAAAATGCTCGGCCACCATTAAATGCTAAGAGCTACGACTGGCCTGATTCTGTCATGGATACGTAGACAACCTCTTTTGAGGCCCGGCCATTTTAATTCAAAACATAATTTTTTAAGGCTCGCCTAGGCCCATGAGAAAAGCGCGATCACCCAAAAATCATGAATCTTCAATGCTCATCCCTACCCTTAGAACTAGACTGGGATTTGAACCTGCATCATTGGCCTACCTTATTGCTGGAGTCGATTCATTATGACTCCGCCTTTTCTAATTCTAATCACTTCCTTTTTCTAAGCCACGTTATCGCTTCTAAGCCAACCTTACCTTTCAACACTCAGCGCTATGACCGTGTTTCATCCCTTGAGTGTCCGTTTCTTTGACCTTTCTTTGTCTTTTGCACCTTAGGAACCCTATATGGAATATTCGGTCGAAACTTCCGCTAAGCGTGACAAGATATCTTCAAAATCAAGCTGAATAATTCATCAACTCAATCTTACTGGGGGCTTTATCATTGGTCCACAAAGAAAATCATAGGCTCCAAGTCCGAACCTATGGTGATAAGGACTTCATTACGAGTCCATACATGAAATCTTGGGTTTTAAAACCAACACTGATACAAGATTGAACCTATTCATGGGCTCACATAAGCCCTTGACATACAAACCTCGAAGCATATACAACTCAAGCATTACGAGGACTGCATCGAATTCCAGCAATTGAATGAATCATCCTTGGGGGCTTCCCATTTCTCCCCTTTCATAGGCTCAATGTGTACCCTGATCATGACTTCATTTCGAGTCCATACAAAGGATTGTGGGCCCTAGACCCATATGAGATCAGAACTGTTTTATGGGCTCACTTAGGCCCGTAGCAACAACAACACATTTTGAATCAAACATAACCTACATGGATCATCCTTAGGGATTCCCATTTCTCCTCTTTCAAAAACAGTTTTCTAAACAAAAAATTGAGCTTCTACATTAGTGTCATACCTCTGCATTAGTGTCATATCTTTGCATTTGCATTACATATCTGCATCGTCCAAACATTGTGTCAAACATTGCATCCTTCGTCCTTAGCTATAGGATTCTAGCATCAATCATCGAGTCACACATACACACACGTATGCACACACGATAACACCTTTAAGTCTAGAGTATTAGAGGTCACTCTTTATAGGTCGGGTCTTTTCCTATCACTAGCACCCACATCACAGGACACATGTGTCCCCTGGTTGTTTGTATATCTATGTGTTATTTGTATTCATAGGTACCCAACATTAAACGGCTCTATACGAGTTATACTCCGCCAAGGTCTGCGGACCATTACAATTTAACAACAGAAGACAAGCACTATATACATGGTGCGTCCAGCGCACCGACAACGCTGTGCCACATGCAACAAACTGCGTCCAGCGCAGCATACAACACCAAGCGCAAGCCTGTGTGTCTGGCGACAGTCCTGTACAGCGCTCCTGGGGGATTCTTAGCCAAGTGGGGCCCACATGCTCAACTTCCTCTGAATTCAAATGGCATGGCACTGCGTCCAGCGCAGCATACCACGCCAAGCGCAGGCCTGTGCGTCTGTTGCACAGTCATGTACAACACGCTTGGGGGCTTCTTAGCCATGTGGGGCCCACACGAACAATTCCAAATGATTTCAAATGTTTGTTAAGACATTGCGCGCGACAATTCAACGAACTTTCAAAAGTTTGCAAAAAATGCCATCCTACAAATTCTCAATGTCTATCCTTCAAGAGACAATGAATACTCAAAAAAAAAATCAATGACAACACACAAACCGTTAGGTCTACGGACCACTTTCAATCAACACCAACAATTGCCTTGGAAGAGGACAAACATTCCACAACAATTGCCTTGTTATAGGACAAACATTCCACAACGATTGCCTTGGAAGAGGACAAGCATTCCACAACAATTGCCTTGGAATAGGATAAACATTCCACAACTATTGCCTTGGAATAGGACAAACATTCCACAACAATTGCCTTAATAGAGGACAAACATTCCACAACAACTGCCTTGGAAGAGGACAAACATTCCGCAACGATTGCCTTGGAATAGGACAAACATTCCGCAACGATTGCCTTGGAATAGGACAAACATTCCACAACAATTGCCTTGGAAGAGGACAAACATTCCACAACAATTGCCTTGGAATAGGACAAACATTCCGCAACAATTGCCTTGGAATAGGACAAACATTCCGCAACTATTGCCTGGGAATAGGCCAAACATTCCGCATCAATTGCTCTACACATATTGCCTTGGAATAGGCCAAAAACTCTACCCCGACATGAGCCGGATCATAATAGCTCGTGATTCTTTTTCCTATATATCATTTCATTTTCGCAAATTTACAATTATTTTGCGAATATGTTTCACCCATGCCTGTTCCTGAAGTCTTTGCTTGTTTTGCAAGTACCGGCGCAAAAGAATGATTTTGGATTGCAGAGCATCTAGAATCATTCTCCGTCCCAACACGTGTACATTGACTTTCGGTTTTACAAACCTCAGTCAAAGTGGGGGCTTCTGTAGACACATAATCGTGTCTCCCCATTTAAGGGTCCAATGATGAAATATACCGCGGTCTTAGTTGGCATGGCCCAATGGAGGAGCAGTCCGAATAACCAGGCAATGTGTGTTTTAAAATATTATTATAAAAGCCCAATTAATCATTCATGATGATTAATTATAAGTTCAACCCGTGAATTTCTAAAGTCCATTTTAAAAGCCCAACTGAATATTTATTATTCATGAATATTTTTTCTAATATTTATTGTTTTGATAAATATTTTCCTAAAAGCTTTTATTATTATCTTTTACCCATAAAACAGATTTTCAACCCGAAAAATTCGATCTCCGGATTTTTAGGGATAAAAAAGGCATCTTGAAAGCACGCGTAGCATTTAAAAAGGAATATTCTGGAATATTCCGGATAGTGCGCGCGATGCAGCGGCTGCGCTCAACGCGCCACGTGCGTCCAGCACATTGGCCGTATCGCGCCAGGCACTCCAATGAGCGCCTGACACCTGGACTTGTGACTCACACAGAGTCCTGCGCCTAGCGCAAGTCTTGTGTGAGACGCAAGATAAAAATTTATCTTTTCAAAAACGCGTTTCCATGTGCAAAGTTTTAACTGGACGGACCACGTCCGGCAGGCCAACCTGCGCCTGACGCGTGTCCTCACGTCAGCCACGTAGGCTCGCGCCAGGCGCAGGGCTTGCGTGAAACGCAAGCGCTTGTTTTCATATAAATACGGGCTGATTTCCCGAATCAAAGAGAGCTTCGAATTATTATTTTTACGCACGCAAATACTCTAAAATACTCTGAAACATACTTCGAATACAAAACACTTTTGATCTTCCACATTAATTCTGGTTCCTGATTCTACTATATTCCTGGTTTCGAGATTGTTTCGACTGAAGGTCACTACGCTCTTCGATCTAAACCGCATAGGTATAATCCTGAGGGCTCTTGAATAATCATATTTATTATATTGAAGTTACTAACAGTTTTCTTTCCTGATGTAGATCTTTAATGTAAAATCGCTCTATTGTATATTCTAACCTCTTTTTTTATACTTTATTTTATATTTCATATTATTATTATTCATGCCTTTGTATATTATATGCCTGCCTGGTTGTTCTATGCATATTATATGATTGTCTTGCTTTATTGCTTTTATCACCCCACATGTTATTATTGCTAAACAAGACCTAAATAAATGTTCTAACATTAATCAGATTAATTTGGACAACCTGTTAGGTTCCCTGTAATATTGATTGCATAATAACATGTCATTAAAATTAGTCTTTTTATGTGTTTCCTGAACCAATTTAGACTAAATATTTTTAGGGTGTATAAGAATATTATATGATTATTCTTTGGCATAAAATCTGTAATGAATCGATATTTAGTAGAGGCCAACTTTGGGCGAATGTGGTTCATTATGACTATATTCGTACCCTCACCCCCGAACTCAATCTTTGGTTCACTTTGACCATCTATATATGGAGTAATGACGGGAAAATCTACATTGGATAATTTGTCCCTATGATTTTCCTATATCCAATTACGTTTATCATTCTTCCTAAAAAGAATTGTTGGCGACTTCTTTCAATACAAAACAATTTTCAATAAAACCTTAACAGTGGGGTAGTCAAATCTAATACGCTCTCACACCGCATAGGCGAAATAAAAACACGCCTACACTAGGACTTGCAGCTTTCTATTATAATGTTTGACCAAATCCTGGACAATCATTATATTGTGCACAATCTGCCTACTATGGACAAAGACCCCTTGGGTCTCTTCAATCAGACTAGGAAGCACAAGCCTTAGCCTGTTACAAATCATCTTAGTGATGCATTTGTACAAGATGTTGCAACAGGAAATAGGCTTAAACTCACTAACATTCTTAGGGCAGGCATTTTTAGAAATGAGAGTAATAAGTGTTGTGTTTAAAGCTTTCAACATCTTACCATGTTTAAAAAAATCAAGGACAGCTGCAGTTACCTCATTACCAATAACCCTCCATGTGTCCTTGAAATAGAAGCTGCCAAAGCCATCAGGCCCAGGGGCTCTATTACCGTCAATGGAAAAAAATTACTTGCTTAACCTCCTCTAGAGAATAAGGTTTCATTAAATCTTCCTCCTGCACCTGAGTAAGAGTAGCACCAGCCCTCACCACCTCCCAATTGACAGGGGTGATGTTGCTCTCAGTTTCACCAAGCAAGCTTTTATAATAAACTAGGAATGCATCCTTCACCTTCTCACTTGTATCCTGCCATATTATATATGCCATAAACAGAGTTCTTGACTCTCCTCAGTCTAATGCTTTGGTGAAAGATAGTAGAATTATCATCACCATCTTTCAACCATGCAGCTTTAGCTTTTTGCTTAAGAAACGACATATAGGCTCTATGTTTGATTTTGTAATCATTCACAACCTTCACCTCATCATCTGCTAAGGCACCATTACCAGGATCAGCATGCATTCTGGTTTGAATGTCATCCAAAGCAGTTGTTGCACTAATCACCTCTGCTTCAATCTGCATAAAGCCAGCCTTGTTTAACTCTTTCAGCTCTTTCTTCACCTTCTTTAACTTCTGAAGCACTTTAAACATACTGTTACCCTCAATATCTTCATTCCAACAAGTTTGAATCAGGTTTCAAACTTGGGAGAGCTCTTCCACATAGGGTAATACTTGAAGGGTTTCTTGCAATGAGCACTACCTTCATGAAAGGAAATAAGACAAGGAGTGTGATTAAATTCACCTTAAGTCAAGAAAGCAGCCCCTGCATTAGCATAACTTTCCTCCCATTTAGCATTCACCAGCACCCTATCTATTTTCGAGAAGACTCTAGCACCTCCTTCCTACTTGTTTGTCCAGGTGAACCTATTACCTTAGCTACTAAGGTATGTAATCCACATTCCAATAAGCAGGCTCTCATTGGCTCCATCTCCCATTGTCTAACTGGAGCTCCCACTCTTTCATCACAGTTCAAAACACTATTAAAGTCTCCATATACCATCCAAGGACCCTCAATAATCTTCTGAGCCAACATCTTTAGATCCTCCCATAACACCTCCCTTTTGCTTCTCTCATTGAATGCATAAACAAAAATGCAATCAAAACCCCTATCACCATTTTTAGGATTCACGTATATAGCAATGGATCCACTGAATAGCACCACCTCTAATATCAACAGAAAAAACACCTGGTTTCCAAGCCAAAATGACCCTCCCACCAGGATGAAAATGCCAAATCAGAAGTGAAACACCATGTTTGAAACATCACTTGATAAAGACTGCCCAACCCTGCAGCCTTTACCTTAGTTTCCTGCAAGCCAACCAACCCTACAGAGTGTTGAGCAAGAAAATCCCCTCACAACCCTCTACTTCCTTGGGATGTTTAGCCCCCAGACATTCCAAGCACAAATACTATTCATTAGGTGAGGAGGAATTCCTTCCTCCTGCATAAGTCCTTACCTCATCTTCCTCCTTGTCATTTTCAGCTACATCAAGATCCTCTGCCAAGACATTAAAAGAGTTCCGGTATGGAATAACTGATTGGGGTGAACCGGTATCAGGGTTGTCTTATAACAAGCCGGTTTGGATCCTGCAAGAGAAAATATGTAAGTTAACCTCGGGTGTTCATCCGAGGAACGCCCCTCCGATGCTTATGTCAGTTAAGGGAAAACCGGTGGCTCTCAAGTACTGCTTAATTATGATGAAGAACGTACCTGAATGACTCAAATCATGGAGTATTTATAGTGGTCGGGAGTAGGGGTGTTAATGAGCCTGGGTTGTTGGCGAACAGTTCGGGATCGGCTCGATCAAAGCTTGACCCGTGGTGGCTCGGCTCGATATTTTAACGAGTTGAGCTGAGCTAGGCAAAGCTCGGCTCGAAACCTCGTGAACAGACTCGATTATATATAGAAAAATAATATATTTATATATATACATAAATATATTAACCTACATATCACACAATAATAAGTTAATAGTTTCATTGTCTAAAAGAAAACCTATAAATGTCAAATATTAAAAAAGAAAAAACAAAGGAAACATGTAAAAACTAGGGGTGACAAAGAGTCAAGCCTGTTCGTGAACAGTTCGAGCTCGGCTCATTTAAATTTGGTCAAAGCTCGGTTCAAACAAAGTTCGGCTCGTTAAGCTTCAAGCTCGGCTCGAGCTCAAATAAACTTAAACGAACACAAGTCGAGCAGACAACAGTTCGGGCTCGGCTCGACTGATAAGCAGCCCTAGTTGGAAGTGTCTTAATAGTGATAGGACATCTCTTCTACCGGCTCAATCAATACTTTTCCCTTGCTTAGTACTTATCTTTAATCCCATAGTTTACGTGTAGTGTAAATGGATCAGGCCCAGACCCAAATAACATGACATGTGTAGAAAGCACTTGTAACATGCATGGAAGGGAACGGTATATAACAGAGTACCGGTATCATGAAGATTCATTTTCTGGATCTATGCTTGATATCTTGGCAGATCATCCATGGCGGTTTAAGCGGTCTGATGGACCCGTACGGTACTTGGACAACCCCCTACAACTAGCTCCTAAGCCAGTATGACTTGGATAGTCATAGCCTGCTTTGATAGTTTGAACCGGCATGAGTGTTGTAACCTTACTCAGGCTTCTAGAAATGTAAAGCCGGTATGATTAGTATGGCACAACTTAAACTTGTTGAAAATGAAACGTCGCCTCGACTGTCGCGCCATGTGTCATCATCTCAAAAGTAACTATTGGTTGATAGGAGTTCGTGGGGGTGACACGAGTCAACATCTAGGGGTGGCAGTTGAAGAGTCTTTATAATCTCAGCCGTCATAGCGCAGTTATATATGGGTTCCCCCCCCATTTCTCATTTCACTTCTTTTCAAAATTTCTGGTTAATTCTTCTAGCGAGTTCGCAAGTTTCTTCGAACCTATTTTCTTCGATTTCTCTCCCATTTCTTGTTCAAATTCCACAAAATCACTTGCAACTTATTAATCGACGTTGTGTGTTTCATAATTGTGCAGATTTTCAAGCTTTTCAACCGGTTTTTGCTTCTTCCTTCGTCGTGCGAATTTCTGACAATTTAAAAGGGTTTCTTCGAACTCTGGCCTCTTTCCCTTCATTCAAGATAGACATCGTTTTTCTCGTATCTATTAGAGAAAAGTTTATTAAGTTAAACATGTCTTCATTCTATGATAGCTAAGTTTTTGAGTCCCCGTCTCCTATAGTCAATAACGAATTTAGTTCTGATAGGTCTTCCACTACTTCTCTTAAATTTGTATCACCGACAGTAGATGTAGCTAAAGCCTCTAGATCTAAATCAAGCCGGGATAGGCCTTGCACCACTTATGGTAGTGTAGAGCCCCAGTTTGTAGAACAGTTAAGAGTCCCTACGATGAGGTCGCTATGGCCTTTCATCACAAAATTATGGGATCAGTTCCTAACCGAGTTGATCCAGCATTAGAAGCTGACATAATAAACTTCTCTCGCTTAGCATTTGTTTATGATATAGTTCAAAAAAGCATCGTCTCATTTTCTTACTTCTTCTTTCCTTCTAATTCTAAAACTTCAAGGTTGGTTCCGAATGTTGCATAACATCATCTTCAACCAACCTCTATCATTCGTACAGAAAAGTCACAATACTAAGAAGCATAGTCCAAGAATAAAGAAGGTGTATGGGTATAACCCAAGTACGTTAGCGGATCCCTGTGATAAGTCCGCGAACGGCAAAACGGACGCTAACGTTGTTGATGCTGCCTATAGCTCTAACAAGTCAGTACATCAACATGGTCCGATAACGTTGGCGGTCGTCAAACAAGACAAAATAAGGGAATCTTCCCATTATCGGAAGCACCGCGACCGTACACGTGTAAAAAGGATTACGCACCTGTCGGGTGAATAGTACTTCTATAAATACCCCACTAGTACTATTCTGCAGGTACATTCTCTCACACTCAGAATCCTTATCTCTCTCACTCTACTTTCTCTCTCTAAACCCTATTTGGGCACGTGCTGACTTGAGCGTCGGAGGGGGTTTCCTCGCATCCCCCCCGAGGGTAGTTCACGTTTGCTTCTTGTGCAGCTATTCACTAGCGGAGTTTACCCTAATCTTTGGCGGACTTCTCTCAAGGCCGCCAACCGTTTCAACACCGAAACAACTTGGCGCTAGAAGGAGGGGCAGCTTCCATCTTTGTGAACGCCGACATGGAAAGAGCAAACAATGACGGCCGTGATCCATCCGGAGTTGGCCATGGGAACGTCAACGAGCAAGCAAACTCCGGGGAACAATGTGTCTCGGGTAAACACCGGAAGCGGATCATTTAACCTGGCTCAACTAAGTCAATTCTCCTCGAGCAAGCTACAAACCGTAGCGTCTTTCATCCGGATGTTACAAGCGGGTACTCGGCCCTAACAACACTCCCACTCCCAATGCAAGGGCAGAGTCGCCTTCGTAGGCGTATGTCGACCATGAATGGTCGCAACGTCGATGGCACCCCGTGAGAAGGATGCGGACCTTCAATCAGGAGGGACGCCAATTGGAAAGGCAAATTGAGGACCCAGAATATGAGGAAGTCATCCTAGAAACCGAGGATCTCAACAATCTCAAGTGAAGGATCAAAGTCGTTCTCGCCAGGAACACAGCATCAGTGGCGCAAGCAATTATTCTGCTGGCGGACACTTATTGATCAAGCCTAAGCAGTCTCCTTTCATTCCAGAGATCTTGAACCACCCCATGCCGCGAATCAAGATGCCGTCCTGTAAGTATGATGGCACCTCAGACCCAGACGATCATGTGGCCGCCTATGAGGGGCACATGTACTTATACACTCAGGTGGACGCCATCTGGTGTAAAGTTTTCCCATCTACTTTAACCGGGATCGCTCAGACGTGGTTTAAAAGCATCAGGGCTGGTAACGTTTCTAGTTTTTCTCAGCTTTCATCTATGTTCAGCACTCACTTCGTGAGTAATAGGCGCCGCGAGCGCACAACTGGCGAGTTGTTATCAATCAAGCAAAGGGAAAATGAGAGCCTGCGAGATTTCGTGGGCCGTTTAAATGCTGAGGCGGTCACCATTCCCCGCCTTGACGGGGACGTGGCCGTGTTAGCTTTGATGACCGGGCTGAGGGAAGGGTCCGCATTTAGAAGTTATCTGGGCCATAAAACCTTCACATCCCTTGAGCCGGTCTTAAGGAAGGCAAACGATTTCATCAGGGGGGAAGAGTTTGACAAGGCCGTAAGCAGCCAAAGTCGTGAGCAGGAAAAGAAGAAGGATGATAAGCAGAAGAGAGAAAAAGGTCGCGAAAATGACCGCGGTCGGGATGAAAGAAAGCAGGAATCAAATGTGGTCAAGAAGGGAAATGACCGCGAGAAGAATGACCGTGAAAGGTTCGAGTACAAAGATAAATTTGATACATATACGCAGCTCACGGCCTCAAGGGCTCAAATATATCAGATGAACAAGGACAGTGATAAATGGCAAAGTCCTAAGCAAATGTTTCATAAAAACCGTGACAAGAGCAAGTGGTGTGACTTTCACGGTGATCACGGTCACACTACCGAGAATTGCAGGCACTTGAAGGATAACCTAGAGGATCTGATAAGACGGGGTAACTTCACTCAATACAGGGCACAATCAAAGGACGGAGACGTGGTAAAGCCCAACAACGGAATGTGCAATCGCGGATTCGTTGAGATTCACGTTATAAGTGGCGGTCCAATTCACGGCGGCAGCGTCAATGGGGCCAAGGCAATCCTGAAAGAATTCAGGCACCAGGTCAATTTCAATGAAAGCATGCATTGGAGAAGGCCACCAGTAATGCCCGCCATGTCTTTCACGGTTGAAGATGCAAAGCATGTCGTCTACCCTCATGATGACCCTCTCGGTGGTCAGTGAAGGTGTCAAACCTGTTTGATCCACGGAATCCGGTAGACGGAGGAAGTTCCGCAAACATTACGTATTTCTCAACTTTTGAAAAATTGATGATTGGTCGGGAACATCCGAAGCTCCGTGCGTTACCCAGGTGATAGGTTTCACGGGGGCGTCGGTGATTCCAGAGGGCCTGATAACCTTACCGGTCAGAGTAGGGGAGGATGAGAACGCCAGGGATGTGATGGCGGAGTTTCTAGTGGTTGACGTGCCTGGAGCCTATAACGCAATTATCGGACGCCCTTTCATCCATGACGTCCAAGGAGTTGTGTCGACCTATCATTTGACTATGTTGTACGTTTCCAATCTCGGGACGACAGCAAAGTTAAGAGGAAATCAAGAAATGGCGAAATCATGCTACCTAACAGCATTAAAGCAACCGGCAAGGAGAGTGCCGGTAGAAGAATTGAATCCGCCAACCAGGAAACAAAGGCGAGCCCAGAGGAGGGCTCTGGCGAATGAGGAAGGGCCCGAGAAAGGGGATGAGGAGATGGATGTTTTAATGGAAGAGCTGGAATCCAGGCCTGATGATACTCCAAGGCCCAAGCCGGATGGAGAAACAAAGCAGGAGATGCTGGCAGATGATCCGGCAAGGACAGTGGCTGTCGGAACAGACATGGACCCAAAGGTCAGGGTCAACCTGGTGACTCTCCTACGAGAAAACGCGAACGTCTTCGCGTTCTCGCCGGATGAGATGCGGGAATTGACCCAGCCGTGATGGTACACCGTCTAAATGTTGACAGCACTATCCGACCTGTCAAGCAGAAGAAGCGAAATTTTTCGGCCGAAAAGAACAAAGCCATTAAAGAGGAGGTTGATAAGCTATTGGCAGCTGACTTTATTGAGCCATGCGACTACCCGGAGTGGTTGGCCAATGTAGTCATGGTAAAGAAAACTAGCGGCCAGTGGAGGATGTGTGTGGACTTCACAAACCTCAATAGAGCTTGCCCAAAAGATTGCTACCCGCTGCCGAGAATAGACCAGCTAGTAGACTCTACTAGCGGTCACGCATTGTTAAGCTTTATGGATGCCTTCTCGGGCTATCACCAGATCAGCTTGCTCGAGGCCGATAGGAAAAAGCTGCGTTCATCACAGATTGCGGAGTATATAATTATAAGGCAATGCCGTTTGGGCTCCGTAATGCGGGGGCAACCTATCAAAAGCTAGTCGACAAAGTGTTCGCGGATCGAGGGGGGAGGAATATCGAAGCATATGTTGACGACTCCATCGTCAAGAGTCTAACTGACCGTGAACACTTGGACGATCTGGAAGAGACCTTCAGAACTTTGAGAAAGTATAAGATGAAGCTCAACCCAAAGAAATGTGTCTTTGGGGTGAGAGCGGGAAAGTTTTTAGGCTTCTTGGTAGCGAAGGGGGATTGATGCAAACCCGGCACAAAGTCCAAGCCATTGTCGACCCGCTTCGAGCCTAGAAGCGTCAAGGATATTCGGCGGTTAACGGGGAGAATGGCGGCCCTCACTCGATTCATTTCAAAATCAGCAGACAAAGCTTTGCCTTTCTTTGCCCTGCTAAGGGGGAATAAGAAGTTCGAGTGGGGAGAGGAGCAAAGCAAAGCATTCCTGGCGGTAAAAGAGCATTTAAAGAAGCTACCAACCATTACAAGGCCCGAGACCGGGAGACGTATTACAAACTTGTATATCTCGGCTTCACCGAAGACGATCGCGGCCGTGTTATTGGTAGAAAAAGAGAAGAGGCAAGTGCCAATTTATTTTATCGACCATATTCTTAACGGTCCGGGAGAGCCGTGATCGGTGGTAGAAAAAATGGCCTTGGCCGTGGTAATAGCCGCCAGGAAGCTCGGACCATACTTCGATTGCCATCCCATTCAAGTTTTAACCAACCGACCGCTAGAAAAAGCATTGCAGAAGATGGATAGTTCCGTCGCTTCTTTGAAATGGGCCGTTGAACTATCGGAGTATGAGATACAGTATGAAGCCCGAGACCGCTATCAAAGCACGAGCCCCGGCGGACTTTATCGTGGAAGCCTCATATGAGGAGGAAGAAGTGGAGCAAAAGGAAGTCTGGCCTGCTGGAGGTCGACGGATCATCCGCTGTTAGCGGATTTGGAGCGGGTATAGTGATGACCAGCCCTGAAGGAAATTCGTACCAGACGCCATCAAGTTCGCCTTCCCGGCGTCAAACAACGAGCGAGAATATGAGCGGCAATTGCCGGATTGAGAATGTGTTTGGCGGCGGGTGCTAAGAAAGTGTCTTTAAAAACGGACTCACAATTGGTGAGCGGCCGGTGAAGGGAGAATTCGAAGTCGAGAGGCCAACATGCTAAAATACGTTGAAAAGGCCAAGGAATTGATAGCTCAACCGCATCATTTTGAGATTCAAGCGATACCTAGGCCGAGAACACAAAAGCGGACGCGTTGTCCAAGTTGGCAAGCTCGACTCATTTAGCATTGAAAGAACCGTCACGGTTGACATCTTGAAGGAAAAAAGCATCACGTAAAAGGTCGTAGTAATCACAACGGTATAAACCAGCGGGGAGAATGGTTTAGTGAGTTGGTGGCGTACAAGTTGGCCCAGGACGCTTCCGAATAATCCTTCGTCTCGCTAAGAAATTGAAACGACAAGCAAGCTGGTACGTCATATACCAAAATGAGCTATACAAGAAATCATTCAGTTTACCTCTGCTTAAATGCGCAACCGCATGGGAATCTGCGAAGATCCTTGAAGAAATACATGAAGGTATATGCGGTAACCATATTGGCGGAAAGGCTCTGGCACTAAAGGCATTGAGGGCGGGATTCTATTGGCCAAGTATCTTTGGCGGATTCCCGAGCTATGTTAAGAGATGTGATAAGTGCCGGAGATACGCTCCCGGTCATTAACGAGCCCGCCAACGATTTGCGGCCTATCCTATGCCCAATCCCGTTCGCACGGTGGGGAATGGACATCTTGGGACCGTTCACCACAAAGAGCCGGGGAGAAAGTTCCTAATAGTGGGAATTGATTACTTCACCAAGTGGATAGAGGCAGAGCCGACAGCGAAAATCAAGGCAAATCAGGTCAAGAAATTCATCTGGCAGAATATTATGACAAGATTTGGGATCCCCATGGCGATCGTCTTTGATCATGGCGTCCAATTCGATTGTCGACACATGCAGGGCCTTCTTAACGGAATTTCGGGTAAAATTTGCATACTCAGCCGTTTGCCACCCTCAGAGCAACGGGCAAGCAGAGGCCGCGAACAAACAGATCCTAAACGCCTTGAAGAAAAAGCTAGATGAATTCAAAGGGGGATGGGCCGATATGGTACCAGCAGTACTATGGTCAAACGAACAACAGAAAGAAGCGACGGGAGAGAGCCCATTCAAGTTAGCCTTCGGCGCGGAGGCGGTGTTGCCGGTAGAGGTGGGGTTACCCTCTTACCGGATCAAGCACCAAGATCTCGCAAAGAAATGACCCGGGCACTTAGGGAAGACCTAGACTTCTTGCTCGGAAACAAGGCTCATGGCGTAACCGAGAGCGGCCCGCTACAAAGACGGGATCAGCAAGGCTTACAATAAAAAAGTCATGGAGAGGCCATTAAATGTTGGCGACCCGGTCCTTCGCGAACGGCCACCGGCAAAGCGCATGTTGAGGGAAAGCCGATCGCTAACCGGGAAGGCCCCTACATCGTAGCCAAGAAGAGTGCTCTCGGTTCCTTCATTTTAAAGAACATGGACGGCAAGGAGCTTAAAAATTGTTGGAATGCTAGCGTCCTAAAGAAATACTATGTTTGAGTTGCTAAATGTAATAGGCCGAGAGCCACCCTTAGTTGCTTAAATAATACAAGTTTCTGTCAGCAGTCCATAAAATTGTCTTATTATTTTCATGCACATCAATCAAAAGCCATATGACAGGGCCCAAAGTACGTAAACGGTCATATGACGGACCCTAGTACGAATCAAAAGCCATATGACAGGGCTCAAAGTACGTAAACGGTCATATGACGGACCTAAGTACGAATCAAAAGCCATATGACAGGCTCAAAGTACGTAAACGGTCATATGACGGACCTAGTACGAATCAAAAGCCATATGACGGGCTCAAAGTACGTAAACGGTCATATGACGGACCTAGTACGAATCAAAAGCCATATGACGGGCTCAAGATGCGTAAACGGTCATATAATAGACCAAGCATAAATAAAGCCATGACGGGCTCAAAGTGCGTTAACGGTCATATAACGGACCTAGCACGAATCAAAAACGGCTTAAAATACGTTAACTGGTCATATAAAAGATTGGCGGACACACAACAATCGGGACGATAATGAAAGCGAAGGAAACACAAGATATAAAGTACTTTCCCATAAAATAAAAGCTACGGCTTGGCGGCCAACTACAAGTAAAACGATGGCGGCCAAATGAAAGGCTTTTAGTTGGAATTGTACTTATAAAATTAAGAAACGTTAGCGTTTACAAATGCCGGCATGGGCCGAATAAAGAGTTGAAATATTCAAAAATTACAACTACAAGCTATTAGAGGAACAGGGAAGAGCCGAGAGAAGGCCGCCAAAAACTTCAAGAGGGGGGACGCCCTGGTTGGTACCGCTCCGCTAGTTCCCGGGGTCCGCATCCGCTATAGCGTCCTCATCGGCAAACTTCGGATCCCCCTCAATAGGAGTGAGATGCTTGGCCGGCAGCATGAGCGTCCTCGATCACATTCGGTCAAATCCCCGGAACGGCCTTGCACACGCACCTCATGGCGGCGGCCCATCCCCCGTCATACCTCTTGTGGAGAGCCGCCACATATCCATCGATTCTTTGAAACTTCAACAAGCGCCTTGGCGGCCCCTAATCTTGGCCCGGCGGCGTCCCGGGACGGCAATATCCTTCTCGGTTTGAGCCGTGTGTCGAGCCTTGGTTAACGTCCCGAACGTTAGCTTCAGTCTCCTCCAGAAGAGAAGCTCGCGTCCTCGGTGTTACTAGCTCATCTTCCTGGGCTGCCAACTTCTCCTCTGCATCCTTCAGCAGGTCCTGGCAAGTCTCTAACGATTGCTTATAGCTGTCCGCCAGCTTCTGGTACTCAACATACTGCTCTATTAGTTCAATGGCAGCATTGTTGGCCTGCAAAGAGGAAAGGAAAACGTCAGAAAGAACAATAAAAAAAGTGGAAAAATAAGTGAACAAAATCTCATTATCACAAAAACGTACCACAAGTTGGTCGTGAGCTAGCCTTGCAGCAGGAGTTACCAAAGATCCTGCCGGCCTGTCTAATGGCAGCTGCATGCCTTTCAGAATACGGTAGGCAAGAATGCCACCGTTCTCGGGAATATCGGCATACAGCGACTCATCTTCCCTGACGTCCCAGTCAGGTTGATAAATCTTCTTAGGGAACGACGGTCGGCGAGCAAAGGAGGCCACCACAGCATCACTTAGCGATACCTCTTTCTTCTCGATCAACTCATGGTACCGAGAAAAGATGCTGGGAGATAAGTTAGACAAAAAGCTGGGCATGGTAATCAGCTCCCGAATCTTCTCGCGAATGGAGGAGTAAGAGCCTGATAGCCAAGAAGCGCCGCTAACATGTCCAGGACCAGTAGCCGCGACAGCCTGCTCGCGAACCTCCGGAGGAGCATCCGCATTCAAATCTTCCACCTGAACAGTCCCACGGGTGGGAGCAGAAGAAGCAGGGTCAGCCAAGGCCTGCCTTTTGCTGGCAGATGTGTCCTCCGTAGTTGGCTCGCGGGGCCGCGTCCTGTTCCCACCACCCCTGGCAACAGGCCGGGAAGTAGAAGACCGAAGGGGAACGGCAGGGGATGGCCGGCCGCTAGTACCAGCAACAGCAGCAGTGACTCCCTGAGCAGGGGCGCGAGCAACAGTTACACCGCCACGGCCGCGACGGATGTTTTGAGGGCCATTACGGTTCCCTCCCCGACGACCGTTAGTGATGCCGTGCATGGTCTCGTACTCGTGGGAAGGAGCAGGCTGCAAATTGGTTAACGGTTGAAGGTTCTCGTCCACGCAAAGTGTGTCGAGATCAAGACGGTCAAAACCTGTGAACGGCAAGAAACGAGTTAAAAAAAAAATAAAAAAAAATAATAATAATAAAATACAATATCATCGGTTGGACCGTCCAGATAACAAACTTACCATTTTCATGGGTATGACATAGCAGCATAGCCGACAAAGGCTGGTTCCCAAGAATATACTTTGTGTGAGGAAGCCAGTATTTAGGCTCCTTAACCCTGGATTTCTTTCCATCCTCATAGGTGATGAGATAATCTTCAGTATCAAAATATGAGGAGGCAGTCAACTCATCCCCAGTCAACGGAACTTGAGGCAGGTGTTCCATGTGAGGACGCGGCTCAGTGAAGTGGCGGCGTATAGGAAAGTCCTCAGGCACCTGTAACCAGAAAAAGGCATCCTGCCAACCCTTCAAACCGGTCACCTTGGGCTGGACGGTCATTTTCTTGTCGGCCGTTGTCAACGACCACCAACCCAGCTTGCCTGGAAGACCCATTTTTCTTCAACCAGTGAAGGTGACGGAAAAGATTTAAAGTCTGGGGAAAGTCCAAAAAACGAATAACCCAAATGTACGCGATCAAATTTCGAACCGCCAGTGGTGTAAGTTGAGCCAAACAGACATTAAAGGCATTCAAAATCTTCACTAAAAAAGAATCCAGAGGAAGACGAAGACCGAATTCAAAGTGATGTGCGTAAACGGTCACATGGCCGGGGAGGGCACTCCGTCACGATAGCTCCTTTTGGCGGAACTATTAGCCGATAACCATCGGGAAAATCATACAAATCCCGGGCAACCTTGGGATAACCAAGTTCAATGGCGTCCTGGCGCCAAAGATCGTCAATTTCCACAGTGAGAGGGCCAATATCGAAATCTTCGAGCAACCGAGAGAGCATCAGACCCTGGACCGACAATTGTTTCCTCTTCAGTTATGTCGTCCTCCATGTCGTTGGCGTCTTCGACCCTCCCAGCAACATTGGAGCTCTCTCCGATAACGCGTTCCGACAAAGGCTCGGTAGTGCCAATATTCGCGGTAGTAGTGTCAGTCGCGTCTTCGGTGGCACGAGCGCGAACAGATCGGCGTTGGTAAACGGACTCCTGGTTGGCCATGACGGTTGCAATGGAGTCGCTGTCGTCACCTAAATCAATAATATGAGGATTAGGAGTCGCAGATCCTTGTAATCGGTCATAAAAATCAACCGCCACCTCAACCCCAAAGATACGCCAAGTTATCCAACCAGGCATGCTCTCTAAGAGGGGCTACTTCAAGGCCGGGAACAGCATCGGCCGGGGGATGTCTAACGGAACGCCTAGCAAGAATTTGGTGCCTAAGGTCCCTAAGCGTTTTGCCTATCACCGCTCGGCTAGCGGATAGATACCTCCTAGTCGGGCTATGCTCCTCGGGGTGGCGGGGGTCGTTAAGAAACTTCGACCTCAATTCTCTTTCTCTCTCGGCTAGTGAGGGGGTATGTCCGCTAATAACTCGGTCCTCCCACTGGGCTTGAGCCGGAAGCAGGTTCACTATCGGCCATGGGGGAGGTAGGCTCACTATGAGCCAAAGGCGAAGAAGTTTCGCTATCGGCCAGGGGTGAAGAGGGGTCACTCTCGGTCAGGAATGCCTCACTAAGGGCATTCTGGCTATCAGACTGGACCGCCATGATGAATACGCAAAGAAACTTAAGAAAACGAGGAGAAAAATTGAAGAAATACCTGGAAACGAAAGGTCGCCGGAAAAAAGTAAAGTAGAGACGCTAGGAAAAGGTGAGCAAAGTTTCCAGACCAAGTGAAATTGCACCCACAAGACTCGAACTTGAAGCAAAAGAACCCCGGGGAAACGTAAAAAGAACGCCTGGAAGAACACGAAGCTCCAAACAAAGAAACCCGGGGAAACCTTCGTCAAAAAAATGACAAAATTTTTAGTGCCAGAAGACCGGAAAGTGAAAATTAAGAGGTTTGGTAACTTTTCGAAGTAATTTGAGCACAGGAAAGGGGGTATCTAAGCAACTCAAGCTTCGGGTATGGAGGTTTCGTCAGAAAGAAAATGGAGAAGGAAAGAGAAAGCTTTGAGAATAAAGGTGAAGAAATCCAAAAAGGACAACTACTTCAATATAAGGCACGAATGAACGGCTGAGATTGAAAGACCTCTCAACTCCCTCTCCAGATTCATGCCAAGTGTCAAAACATGGTAAACCCTAACAAAGTAATGGGCGGGATTTTCGAAAAAGTAATCATTAACTTTTCGAAATTTTTCAACTCCCTATGGCGACACGTGGCACCCAACAAATTAATTTCTTCAAAAATTTGAGCACGGCAGCAATGATCCGCGTCCACCAGCAACATCATTAACGGTCAAGACCCCAAATGATCTTGGGGGGCTAGTTGTATGGGTATAACCCAAGTACGTTAGCGGATCCTCGTGATAAGTCCGCGAACGGCAAAACGGGACGCTAACGTTGTTGATGCCGCCTATAGCTCTAACAAGTCAGTACATCAACATGGTCCGATAACGTTGGCGGTCGTCAAACAAGACAAAATAAGGGAATCTTCCCAACTGTCAGAAGCACCGCGACCGTACACGTGTAAAAGGATTACGCACCCCTGTCAGGTGAATAGTACTTCTATAAATACCCCACTAGTACTATTCTGCAAGTACATTCTCTCACACTCAGAATCCTTATCTCTCTCCCTCTACTTTCTCTCTCTAAACCCTATTTGGGCACGTGTCGACTTGAGCGTCGGAGGGTTTCCTCGCATCCCCCCAGGGTAGTTCACGTTTGCTTCTTGTGCAGCTATTCACTAGCGGAGCTTACCCTAATCTTTGGCGGACTTCTCTCAAGGCCGCCAACCGTTTCAACACCGAAACAGAAGGGGTAATATGACTACTTTCGTCTAGGTAGGTCATCGAGAAGGGATTGACCGACACGGATGTGGTTAGACTCATCCACAAAAATGAAGCAGGTAAGATTTGACGAATACGGTAGTATGGTCGGTTTAGTGGAGCCGTCACCGGAGTTTATTTGGTGTTTCCACGTAATACTGATCACCGTTCCTCTACCGTGCCCCCCCGTTGTGGCTTCATTATCATCGAAGCCGGTAGAAGTGGGTGACAATTTAGATAAGGAGGATATTGTAAGTGACGGGATCTTGGAAGATGATGGTGATGATGACGTCAATTCTGATGACATATTAAGCGTTGAGGTTGACATGATGATGGACAATGAGACTACCGATATTGAGGAGGAAGATGACGCAGAAGATCCGCTGGAAATAATTGAGCCAGAAGCTAACGAGACTTTGGACTATAAGTATATCCCGATGTACAAGAAGGACAACCCCTTATTCGTCAAAATTGACGATAAGTGGCGTGCCACCTATGTTAAACACAACTTTTGCTGGGATGCACCCGCAACATTTGACTTCCCGGAAGAATATGCGTTAGCCTTACCGTCTTTGGGGTGCCGGGTGACCGATTGTCCCATCCACCAACTGGATTTTGGGCTAAGGTTCCCCCTTGATCCCTTTCTTGTAAAGATCTTCATCGCCTTAAACATATGTTTGGCCCAACTGACACCGCTTTCTTAATTGGTGGAATTTAATAGTTTTTGTTTGGACTTTGAGGTTCAAACAGTTCCTAGAGACGCTAAGTTTCTTCAAGTAGTTGCATTGGAAAAAGGGAGATGAGAGCGCAAAGGGTAAGGGTAATGGCAACAAGGCCGACAGAGAACTCGACCAAGGTAGTGGCTGGTTGTCCTTGTATATTCACCCAGGTAAGTTAACGGCGTACTGAAAGTTAAATTTACTGAAGGAATGACAATTCCACTTCTTCTGGTTGCGGATGCGGGGGGATTTTCCACTTCGCCGGCATTTCGCTCGTCCCCTGACCCGCAGGTAACATATTTCGCACAAGAAACTGCCAGTCCGGGAGGACATCGGTGCCTAAGACCTAGCTCCGTCATGCACATTATATTTTGACTAATGCTGTCTGTTATATGTTTTTGTAATACTTATCTTATGGAAAGGATAATCATTTAGGACCGCTCTTTTTATTAAAAGTCTATTTGTCGGTTTTTGATGCTTTGTCTTGGTAATTTACTGCCTGTCTCACATTTGGTATTATATATGTTTGTAGGTCGCGAACATCTGATCTAGGATCCTTTGAGAGTAAATGATCTTTGGCTGCCAATCACAAACATGCCACAAAAACCGGGACAGAAGTTCACCTCTATCCCTAACACATCTGGTGGTAGAGGCCATAAAGGGCAAGGGCAAGAGCAAGGCCGGGGCCGGGGTAACGGTGAGAAGTCCGAAGACAAGGTTCTCAACAAGGTTCCCCAAGATGATGCAACCAAAAGCAAGTCCTCTACCGTTCCTTCTAAGAGGAGCTGGGAGAAAGAGAAGATAGTTGAGGATAGGAGAAAAAATGGCTCCAAACTCAGCAAGCCTTGGAGAAGAAAACAAATTACAACACCGTCATTCACTAGGTTGATATTCAAGCCCCTATCATCCAAACTGCTTCTACCTAGCCATCTGGGAGTGGAAGTTCGTCTTTCCGACCCAAGATATAAGCAGATGTTGCTGCCAGACCTGTTTCCACAACCCACATAATTTAATTTGCGAACTGTCTAATTCTTGGACCTATGTCCACTATAATTCTTCCGCTAATTTTTTGATCTTGTTTAGCCCACGCCACACTCCCACAACAGCCATGCTTCATGCCTACGGAAGGCGAAGGCTGCGGCACACCACCACCTCCGCCACTTGTGACTTTTCACCCCGCCTAAGCCGTGTTTAACATCAAGAGCGAAATACCTATCATCCTTGATCGGGTTACTTTGGCAATTAAGTCAAAATTCAAGTGAATTTTGGCTTGCTTCAGTTTTTCTTGCGTTACAGGTTGAGTGTTGGGTCATTATTCCGGATTTTAGGTTGAGTTTTAGGTCTCAGTTCGGGTAATTTTGTTCAGGTCTCTGGGCTTAGGCTAACTTTGCCGATTCCACTCCTGAGTGACTCAAAATAATTCGTTACTCACCTAAGTTAGACTTTTTTTTAAAACAAATTGAAGCTAGATTAAATGAATTGTCCTTTAGGGTCAAAAAACCTGTTTAGGATCACAGGCAAGGTTCTCTTGTTCGAACTACGGGAGGGGAGCTCAACTTACAAATCTGATTAAAATCATCCATTCTATCTTTTGCAGTCTTCGCCAATGCGTCTGCAAGTCTATTAGCTCCTCTTCCTTCGTGGCTAAATAGCCATTAGACAAGGACAAAACCTTTGTTGGTAAAACAGAGGAAAGAGAGCAGAGAGGAAGACGAAAACAAAACAGAATAAGAGCAGCAAAAAAATTATATATGATAATATGCTTAATTCAACTGATTAAATAACAAAGCTTCATGCCTTTATATAGGCTTACACACAAAACAACTTAAACTGGAAAATAGGAAATCCTAACAACATGCTAACTGATTTATTCAATCAATACGTAAATAAGGCCTAAGACTCGGACAAAGCATAACAAACTAGTTTGAAGCATTCTTCATTCAATACACCCCCTTGCTTCAAAGCTACACACACCCAACTTCTGCATAAAGTAAGTGTGCTTATCAAAAGAGAGGGCCTTCGTCAGTATGTCTGCAGTTTGGTCATTTGTTGCACAAAATTTCAGCTCGACTTCCTTCTTTGCAGCTAAACTTCTGATGTAGTGGAAGCGTATGTCAATGTGCTTGGTTCGACTATGATATGCTGGGTTCTTAGTCATGGCAATTGTTGCCTTGTTGTCACAGAAAATCTCAGTAGCTTGTTCTTGCTCACAGCCAACTTCACTCAACAATCTTCGCAACCAAACCATTTGACAAGCTGCTGATGTTACAGCCACGTACTCAGCTTCAGAAGACGAGAGAGCCACAATGTCTTGCTTCTTCGAGCTCCATGAAATTGCTCCTGACCCTAGGATGAAAGTATGACCCGAGGTGCTTCTTCTATCATCAAGACAGCCTGCCCAATCGCTGTCACTGAACCCAAACAGCTTGTAATCTGCTCTTTGTGCATACCAAATACCATACTCGAGCGTACCTCCAATATAGCGTAGTACTCTCTTAGCGGCTCCAAGATGTTGCATAGTGGGAGCATGCATATAGCGAGAGAGAACACTCACTGAATACATAATATCAGGTCGAGTGTGAGTTAGATAGTTCAATCCGCCAACCAAGCTTCTATAATAAGTCGAATCTGCAGCTTCAGTGCCATCATCATGCCTTAGTTTCTCGCTTGTATTCATAGGAGTTGCAGCTGGCTTTGCATTGTGCATATGGAACCTATGCAGTAGGTCTTTGGCATACTTCCTCTGTGAGATAAACACACCATCTTCAGCTTGATTCACTTCGAGTCCAAGGAAATATTTCAGCTTCCCCAAATCAGTCATCTCGAACTCTTTTGTCATTGAGGACTTGAACTCTTCAATAAGACTTTGCGATGATCCCAAATAGACCATATCATCCACATACACGCACACAATTAGGAAGTCAGACAACTTACTCCCTTTCACGTACAAGGTTGGCTCATTTTCACTGCGCACAAAGCCATTTTTCAGAAAATATGAGTCAATTCGCTTGTACCAAGCCCTTGGCGCTTGTTTTAGACCGTATAGAGCCTTCCTTAGCTTGTACACTTTATGCTCGTGCCCATTTGCCACGAAACCTTCAGGTTGTGACACAAATACTTCTTCCTCCAACTCGCCATTCAAGAATGCTGATTTTACATCAAATTGGTAAATTGGGAGCTTTAAGTTGGCAGCAAGGGACAGAAGCATTCTCACTGTTTCAAAGCGTGCAACAGGAGAAAATGTTTCATCGTAGTCAATACCTGGATTTTGTGCATATCCCTTGGCAACAAGCCTTGCCTTATATTTTTGAACACTACCATCAGCATTATGTTTCACCTTGTAGACCCATTTGAGTCCAATTGGAGTTTTTCCTTGAGGAAGATCAACCAACTCCCATGTGTGATTGCGCTCAATTGCTGTCATTTCTTCTAGCATTGCTTCCTCCCATTTCTCATCCACAACTGCTTCTTCATAACAAGTTGGTTCTGACACGTACAAAGCAAATGAGCATGATTCATACACCTCACTTAGAGACTTCATTTTTCGTGGTGGTGTGTCTGATGATGAGCTAGTCTGGTCTGATGAGCCGCTTTGTTCACTGCTTGGTGTTGAGGCCGCACTTCTTATTGGTGAGGTAGGAGGTGTGTGAACCTCATTGTCATTCAGTTGGGTCATCTCATGGGCATTGTCTTCTTCGTCATTAGGCACGAGAGAATTGGGTGATTGAGCACCAACTTTTGCAACTTCCCAACTAGCTTCTTCATTAAACTTAACATTCCTGCTTATAATTACTTTGCCACTTACAGGATTATATAGCTTATATGCCTTAGATTGAGTGCTATAGCCAATAAAGATACATTTTTGTGATTTCTCATCAAGTTTTGAACGAGAGTTGACTAAAGCATAAGCTATACAACCAAAAATACGTAAGTGACTCACCTTGGGCTTGCTACCTTTCCATGCCTCGTATGGTGTTTGATCATAGACTGCTTTGGTAGGAGAAATGTTGAGGATATAGACTGCAGTAACCACGGCTTCAGCCCAGAATTTCTTTGGAACATGTCTTGCATTTAGCATACTTCTTCCCATCTCAACAATTGTGCGGTTCTTCCTTTCGGCAACTCCGTTTTGCTGTGGTGTATAAGGGGCAGTAAGCTCTCTGTGAATGCCATTTTCTTCACAAAAATTATTAAATTCATCTGAAACAAATTCACCTCCACGATCAGTGCGAAGAGTTTTAATTTGACAACCACTTTGCTTTTCCACTAATGCCTTGAACTTCTTGAAGTGCTCGAATGCTTCAGACTTTTTCTTCAGAAAATAGACCCAATTCATGCGGCTAAAGTCATCAACAAATAGGAGAAAATAGCGATTCCCACCTAGTGAATCAATTGACATTGGTCCACATAAATCCGCATGAACTAGCTCTAAACAGGTTGAAGCTCTCCATGAATCACCACTTGGAAATGCTGGCCTGCTTTGTTTGCCATACACACAGCCTTCACAAAACTCAAGAGACTCGATTTTCGGCAAGCCAAGAACCATTTGTTTCTTGCCTAACAACCGTAAGCCATTAATATTCAGATGACCATATCTCAAGTGCCACAGGCTTGATTCATTATCTCCTTTTGCAATGAGGGCATTAGTAGTTTCACCATGTGCAATATTTAGAGGAAACATTTTATTTGGGGTCATTTTAATGCACATAATCTTGCGATTTTTGTCATGAATATTACGTGGCCATCTTCAAAAATTACTGAATATCCACCCTTAATTAATTGACCAACACTCAATAAATTATGAGTAAGAGAGGGTACATACTGCACATCATGGATGAGTTTCGTCTCGCCATTAATGGTTGGAATTGCCACTGTGCCTCTACCTTCCACCTTAACTTGCTTGTCATTACCTAGTCGCACAACTGACTGCTTTGTGTTATCAATTGACTTGAACCATTTCCTTTCTCCTGACATATGATTAGAGCACCCACTGTCCACGAACCAGATTCCATGCTCCACCGGTTCAAGTTTTGAATGAGCCAAAAACAGATTGCTTTCCTCTTGTGGTGCCTCGGAGAAATTTGCCTTCGACTCTCCTCGTTGCTTGCTCCAACAGTTGGTCTCAGTGTGACCATTCTTCTTGCAATAAGTGCACTGAATATTGCTTCTGGGACTTTGATTATAGCCTCCATTGTGCCTTCCACCATAGTCGCGACCTCTACCGCGACCACGTCCACGATATGCTCCTCGAAAACCACCTCTGTCTCCTCTATTATTCGATGCTTCAGCCTTACCTTTTGTGAAAGGTTCACCTCTCACTTGCAACGCCTTTTCTTCACCTTTCTCTTCATTTTTCGTGAACCTGGATTCATGAGCTAGCAATGAACACATCAATTCATCAAATGTGTAAGTCGAGAGGTCCTTTGATTCCTCAATTGCAATTACAATGCCATTGAAATCAGGGTCCAGGCTGCGCAACACCTTGCTTACAACTCTCTCGTTGCTCAAGAGCTCACCATATGATTTCATCTGATTGACAATACCTGATACTTTCGAAAGGTATTGTTGCATAGACTCCTTCTTGGTCTTCTGCAAACCATCAAATTCAGAACGCAATGCTTGCAATTTAACGGAGATTACCTTCTTATCGCCAAAGTACTCGTGCTGTATGATCTCCCACGCTTCTTTGGCTGTCTTGGCAGACGATATGCGAGGAAATATGTCATCATCCACTGCAGATTGGATGAGAAATAGGGCTTTGGCATCCTTTTTACGATTGTCACGCAATCGTTGATCAGGTTCTCCTGATGCTTCGGTGTAACCTCCTTCAACAATGTCCCATAATTCTTGAGACTTGAACATGGTTTGCATTTTGATACTCCAAAGGTGATATTTTTCGCCTTTGAAGATTGGGATAAGTGGCTGTGCATAAGGGTTTACGCTGTTGTTTGACATGGTGGAAGCTTGTTTGATTGAGTGGTGTTGCTGTGTGGTAAAAGAGAGGGATTGGGGCTGATTTTGTGGAGTTTGATCGAGTAAATTGGTCTGGCTCTGATACCAGAATTTGTTGGTAAAACAGAGGAAAGAGAGCAGAGAGGAAGACGAAAACAAAACAGAATAAGAGCAGCAAAAAAATTATATATGATAATATGCTTAATTCAACTGATTAAATAACAAAGCTTCATGCCTTTATATAGGCTTACACACAAAACAACTTAAACTGGAAAATAGGAAATCCTAACAACATGCTAACTGATTTATTCAATCAATACGTAAATAAGGCCTAAGACTCGGACAAAGCATAACAAACTAGTTTGAAGCATTCTTCATTCAATAACCTTTACATCTTTCCTACAATTTGAAGAATCCCTGTAAATTGTTGATTAAATAATACTTCCTTTTTTTTTTTGCAGGTTACAACATTTTGACTTACATGCTTCTCAACGTGTAACTACCAACAATATCCTTATTTATCTATAGTGTCAATAATAGAAAGTTGATATTTTGTAAATATACTATAAGATAAATCCAATATCTTACAACATTTTGAGTTACATGCTTCTCAACGTGTAACTACCAACAATATCTTTATTTATCTTTAATGTCAATAATAGAAAGTTGATATTTTGTAAATATACTACTCCCTCCGTCCCATATTATAGTGCTTCTTTCCTTTTAAAGTGTCCCAAAATATAATTCTTGTTTCCATTTTTATTTCACACCTTTTCATGATTTTCCTAGAAAAATTGTGCCACCATTATTTATTTGCTTTTTGAAAATAGTATTTTGCTTTGTTTATTCAACCCAAGGGTTGAATTAGTCATGTATTTAATGCTCTTTCACCACTTATTATCATTATCTCTCCTAAAATCAGCTTTTTCCCCATAACATTTATTTTCAATACACAAATACTCTTTACATTTGTCTTAGATTCTATTTACCTTAATACCCGTGAAAAAACAGAATCAAGCACTATAATATGGGACGGAGGGAGTATAAGATAAATCCAATATCTTATATACATGATTTGTTGTATATATTTGTGGACAAAACCCTTTCATATCACTCCTCAATTTCAAAAATCCATGTAGATTATTGATTGAATAATATCTCCTCTTTGTGTTTAAAAGTTGCAACATTTTGACTTACACACTTGTCAACGCATAATTTTGACCATCAATATCATTAACTATCTATTAGTGTAAATTATAGATAGTTGATATTTTGTAGATACACAGCTAGATAAATCCATCAACAAGAGCTTGTAAACGGTTCGTGTCGGGTTAATTGGTAAACAAGTTGAACCCCTTCAACCCTAACTCAACCAATTTATTTAACAGGTCAAAAACCCCCAATCCTAACCCGCCCCTTTATTAAATGGCTTACTTGACCAACTATAATACTAATTCTTCCAGAAGCTTGATCTCCATTTTTCTTTCTCTCCATCAAAATTCAATAGCAAAATCACATATTATTCAAATGCAGATTCAAGTGCATTTCAATGAGGAAAAACAACTTAAAAATTTGAAAGATTATTCATAAAAGACCTGATTGTTTGAGAAGCTTTGATTAGGTATAATCGCATCCGTCCTAGCCATCATGGTCACGTCTTTCATATGGTTTGCGATCAAATTTGGGTTCATAACGTGGAAACTCTTGAGAAACTTATATTTAACTCTTATGTATTGAGAGAGTAAGAGCAGCACTACGATTGTGGGAATCATATAATGGGGATAGTGGTGTTCGTAGTGGAACGTGCATATAGTAGGTTATAACTAAGATGTTCCCCTATTATATTGAAGAATTGAAAATTCCTAGTTAGTCGAGGATTTTCTTCTTAGATTGAGGTAAGAAGTTTCCTTGCTAAAATCTCTCTTGAAAATTCAAGTTCCTATTTTTTGTAGCTTTAATTCCGCAAAAAGAGCCGATTATTTTCTACATAAGCTCCAACTACAATAAATTATCCCCCAAATGTAATGTTCCATCAGTCTAACATGTATATGCTTTTCTCAATCTACAACTCTTTGAATGAATAAAACTCGATCTAGTGTTTAAGATGCTAAGTGTTATATTAGGAACTTTAAGAGCTAACTAGGAAAATATGACTTAGATTTTTTTTGCTCAAGAATACTTTTTGTGGTGGATGTCAGTTGTGATTTGCTTGGTAGGATTCTTCCTCCTCTTATAGAGAAAGGTTCTTTGGAAGCCTTTTGCACTTTTCTCTCCATCAACTGGCATCATGCCTAAATCCAAGGCATGATCAAGTAAGTGGTTGAGAAACTTGAGAAACCCTTACCCAATAATCACACGTTTGACCTAAATATAACGACATTATCAGAGTAGATTTAGGAAACATGTTTAAAAACAATTTCTTGGAGAATAATATAAAACGAATCTTATCCAATAATATTTTTCAAAAGTATTTCCCGAAAAACACTTTATTAAATTTTTCATAATTTTTTTTTTTTGACAGGAAGAAGAATAATTTCATTCATAAGGGATAGCCAAACGGCACTTACAATCAATTCTTGAAAAATCGAAAATTCCAACATAGGTATATAACACCTTAGAACTAGATTCATCGCAGATTTGATTAAAAATAGCCTTAATAAAAAACTTCATCTGAAGCAATACAATATGTGAGTTCGCCCTGATTCGGCTTAACTTCCGCTGATGCATAGTCGTTTGGGTGAAATATTCTGTGGTCTTCTAGATTCTTACCGGGAATAGTGATTGTTAGATCTTCCTTCTTCATTAGACGAACAAAAAAAGAAATTGAACACCCTAAAATAAATACCATCTTAAGGATGGGATATACTTATTGGAAGTAATTAAAGGGGTTTTTGGGGCTTACCACAATTGAGAGCAAGAAGAAAAGTGATGAAAAAACAAAGAGAAAGAAGAAAGAATGAAGGAAAAACCTTCAAAAAAGAAGAAAAACCTAGCGATGGAGGTTAGGAAAAAACCCTCCCAAGGAGAAACCCTAGACATAAAAAACCCTCCCAAGGAGAAACCCTAGAGGGAACCTAAATTATTCATACTTATTAGTTCCTTATGTTCCATAACATTAACTTAACAAAATAAAAACATTGTGGTCAACTTACAAGCCCAAAAGAGGATCCTTACTAAAACCAATTGACTATAATAGAAGTATGTCCTTAACTTATAATGTGGTATGTTCTCTCCTCTTTCTCCGACGTGGAAGAGTATAGAAGTGAGAAAATTAGTTTAACAACTCCACCGGCCGGTTTATCCCATGTGAGATTTAATACGTCAATAGCACTATCAAGATAAAAGAAAAGGAAAAATAAAGCATAAGTTATCTATATTATAAAAGTGTTATTGCTCTAGTTATTATTTGGCTTCTTTTTTTAAGCATTAATCTAAGCAAATCGTTGGTAGAACTATGTTTTGTGGAAAACTTCTTAAGGAATAAGATCAGGAAGTCTGATCTGGGCTAGCTAGGAAATAATGCCCGCACGTCAGTCACTAACATATGTGCATAACGATATCCTTATTATATTTCAGAAAGGTTGTTAGCTTAACAAAGCATAACTTATGACAGTAGCAGTTCTAATTACCTTAAGAGGTCTTTTAATTACTATTTAAGACAATTATATTAATCTAAAGCCGCTCTTGATCAGATTGAGCAGTGGCAATGGAATCTGTGATAGATATAGAGGTTTCACGAGATAAGGATAGCAGATCAGGAGGTATTTTGTTGACGTGGAAGGATCTCTGGGTAACAGTGCCGAATGACGGTAACCGTGCCGCCGACGGTCCGGACCGGTTGCCGATTGTGCAGGGGCTAACAGGATATGCAGAGCCAGGAGAGGTTTTGGCGGTCATGGGTCCTTCTGGTTGTGGCAAATCCACTCTTTTGGATGCCTTGGCAGGTAATTTTTACTTACCTTTTTAACCCATTTTTCGTTGGATCATGCAATATTCTTGTTCTGATCTTACACCAGTATTTAAATAAGCATTAATTCTCTTGCATGCCTAACTATTAACCTACATGCCCAAAGAAATGAGTAAACTGATAAAAACGGAGGAAGTAGTTGAAAAATTCCTCCGAGTACACTTACCGATGCGTAAACTTTAATCATTGATATCTCTAATTCCCTACAAGTTAAAGTTATAAAAATTTGATGTCTTAAAATTAGATGCCGAGTTGAATATAACAATATCTCACATGACTATACTTTTCTTTGTGTATAATTCACAAAATACGGTCGAAGTGAGTATGTGAATACTGTAAAAGTCAATATATTTTAGGTATTTTGAAACGGAGGAAGTATTTTATTTTGCATTATAATAACAACATAAATTGTATTATGTGTTTAATATCAATATCGAGAATACAAATTCTTGGGTGTAACTTTTATACCATAATTTATGGTGTAACAACTCATAAACCACTTCTTTTGTAAAAAAAAAAAATTCAAATAACATGAAATAAATGACAAAATGACATGAGATTTATGTCATTATTTGTATAATCCTAATTTTTCATGACCTGATATGATGGAGTACATCTCAGTATTTCTGATGATCCAACAACTCATAATCCTAATCTATATCTATCTATACAATATATTAAAAGGCGTGCGTGACAATGTATATACGCCACGTGGCACCTTTGTTATTCCACTAGAATTGTGCAATGTGTATATAAGTCATGTCAATTAACAAAAGTAAAATTAGCTTGCAACAAGATTTGAACCCATGACCTCTTATTATTATACATGACACAATTACCATCTCAACCAACTGTTAATCATGATTTAAATCCACATTATTATATTTGTACCTTTTAAATGTTGAGTTTTTCTTAATATATTTTAATGGGAATGAAAAAAATGCATATTAAGTTTGGATAACAGTACCAACCCGGAGTAACGTCCGGGCTAAAATACTAGTAAATATATTAAAAGGCGTGCCTAAACAAGGAACTGTGCCACGTGGCGCTCTCCCTATGGAGTTTTAGTTCATGTAATCCACGTACAATAAAAAAAATTAGAAATTGCATAGTATAGGTTTTGATCCCGTGACCTCAAGTTCATATACTAAAGTTTTAACCACTAGATCAAGTTGTATTTAGTGTTATCATTTCAAAGTACAATATTAATAAATGAAATTTTTTATTACCCGGGGCATAGCCCGGGCCTAAAAACTAGTTTGTCATTACATTGATATAGTTAAGTATTTCTCATGACAAATCAGTATTTCTCATGAATTTCATAGATATGAAAAAGACATTACACTAAATTGGCTCAACCTAAAAGAAAAAAAAAAGAATGCGCAATCATATTGACAAATATTTTGATCACATTAACAGGCAGGTTAGGATCAAACATGAGGCACAGCGGACAAATATTGCTTAATGGTCGAAAACATGCTCTTGCATTTGGTACATCGGTGAGTATGCCGCTTCAATCCCTGACCAACTTTGGTAAAATTAAGTAAGATTCGAGATAATAATTTTTTTTTGAGGGGAGATAATAATTTATATAGTAAGTTTCATATAAGACTATTTCACTTTTTGCTCTAAAAATGTTATTTTTTTAAAATAATAAAGAAGTTATTATTAAAGTTAATAAGGTCGAACGATGGATCACCACTTATCTCAAAGGATCATTTCTACTATAAGCGAAACATTAAGGGCGAAAAGCACCCTTGAGCCTCAATTTACCATAAATTATTGTAAGACCACCCTATATGAAATTTCGTACTATTTATTAGCACCTGTTCACCGTTCAGTAATAATTTTTTTTGAATATCGTTTGTTATCGATGTTAATTATTGAGTAGTTTCTATATCAATAATCCCCACATTAACATTTTTCCTCTTTTCTCAACAAAATATCATCCAATATTTTTATTGTACTTCTTCCGTTTCATAATAAGTATCATAACGGTTTCTTAGTTGTTAGTTTCATATTACTTGCAACATTATGATAATTATTTCTTTCGATCTTTATCCTCATCACATACCTCCTTTATAAATATAAAAAAAATTCTCAATCCTAAAGCTTTTTGATTACTAAAGCAAATGATTGTAAACTCCTCTTACCTAGTTTATTTTGTTTGCCCTGCTTTGCAAAAGAAAAAAAGAACAAAAAACCAAATGAGTAATTTAATTTTGCATTGAGACTTATACGGAGCATGCAATAGAATAAAGTAACCACATATAGCTTATTTGTTCGATATTTATTCATGAACTAGGCTTACGTCGCACAAGACAACACGCTAATCGCAACACTAACAGTACGAGAAGCGATACAGTATTCTGCTCTACTTCAACTTCCAAAATCTATGCCAAAATCGGAGAAGCTGGCTACAGCTGAGATGGCCATAAAAAAGATGGGTTTGCAAGATTGTAGTAATAATTTGATTGGAGGTCGAGCATTAAGAAGTATTAGTGGGGGGGAGAAGAGGAGAGTAAGTATATGCATGGAAATCTTAACGCGGCCAAAACTTCTCTTCCTTGATGAGCCTACTAGTGGACTTGACAGCGCCTCATCATACCATGTTATGAGTTATCTCATTAATCTAGCTAAGCAAGAGGGTATAACAGTAATTGCATCTTTACATCAACCAAGCAGTGAAGTGTTTGAGCTCTTCCACAAGCTTTGTCTACTTTCCTATGGAAAACTTGTCTATTTTGGGCCTGCCCCTGCTGCATATACGGTACGCCTCTTTATTGTTTGGGAGAAAAGAAATTAATAATCTTAACTTTGACTCATCTTCTCTTTATGATCCTAAATTTTTGTTATTCACAGTTAATCCCAAAATTTGGAAGAACTTCTCAAATCTTCCCAGTATATAACAGACCTATAAAAGGTCACCAATGATTGAATAATCCCGCCAAAACTTGAGATTGTTCTCAAATAATCAAAGGCAGATTAGGATTATTTATGTCCAATTTTTTTATAGATTTTCAAATGTACGGCATATATACTTCCTTCGTTTTTTAAAGATGCCCCAATTTATTCTTGCACTACTCAGATACTCCCTCTGTTTTTTTATCCTTCTCACTTTCTTGTGCGAGTCTCCCAATACACATATTTGAACTTAAATATCTTCCATTATATATTAGTAAAAATTATAACGATTGAATATTAATAAAGTACTAATTGAGACGAATCAAACAAGACCCGACATGACTATATTTTTTCTTATAAATTCAAAAAAAATTGAGAAGATTCTCTCTAGGTATGAATAGTGTCAAGATTCCAAGTGAGAACGAAGAATAAAGAAAAAAAAAACAGAGGGAGTACTTCACTTTGACCATATTTTTTATTTAAATATATATGGATTTGCCTTAATGTCTGTTTTCAAAATATTAACTTTTTTTTAATATTACTGATTGATAACTAAAGATATTAATTGTCAAAGGTGTGTATTGGCATACATGCAATTCACATTATTGCAAAAATCTTTAAAATAGAGAAAGTATTATATATTCTATCTAGTCTCTGTAGATAGCTTCTGTAATCTGTAGCTTTATCTTTTAGTTACGTAGTATCAGATTTAGTGCTATATAAATACTTGTTGAGTTTAATAACAACATAAGCCTTCTCAATCTTTTAACTTACTGACATACTAATACTAACTAGTATCAGTAGCAACTACTAAGTAGTCTAAAGTGTCTTGATGCGTTCCAAAAAGAAAAAAAAAAAGAAGAAAAAAAGTCACCTAGTGTAGTCTAAAGTATTTGTTAAAACTTTTTTGCAATTTGATAGTAGGTAATAGTTTAGTGTCTTTATTTAGTTAATTTGTATTAATGTTAATTTTTTTATGACAAGAAAAAGTAAAAATTATATAAATTAAGTAAAATAAATTATGAAAACTTGAGCAACGGTTAATGGCTAACCGGAAAACCGTACCGAAAACCTGTAAACTGCTGGAAAAAATGCGATCCGAATCCGATCCGAAAAAAATCAGATATCCGAAATTTTAGATCGAATCAGATCAGATATCCGAAAAATAAAAAACTTGAATTTTTCAAAGGAAAAATTCATAAAATAAGTTTTGGATCAGATCATATTATCGGATAATTCGGATATCAGGTCTTGAAAACGGATATTTCGGATCAGATATCCGAAAAAATCCCATGTTTCGGATATCTGAAAATAAAAATTTCTGATCCGTATATGATCCGGAAATTTTCGGATATCCGATCCGAAATATCCGAAAACTAAAAAATCGGATCGGATCGACCTGTTTGGATATATATGGACACCCCTACCGGTTTGTGCCAATATTTAATTTCAATTTTCATTTCCTTTTTTTTCAACATAAGGGCATCCTTGTTTATTGTTTCAACAATATCCCAAAAATCCTTATTTCCTCAGCATAACATTATCTAAGCATCATTAGATTTTTTTTTTTTTTAGTATTTTAGTTGTTCCAAACATCAGAATTCTCCAAAAAAAATTTGTTAAATGCATATCTATAAAATCAGATCCGCTTCCTTCATTTTTGTGACAAATGAGAAATGACGACATCTTCTTGGGACTGAGGGAATAAGTAATGGTGATTAGTACGGAAATCAAAAGTGTCTTATCTTGACAATCATAAGTACTTCCTGTGTTGTCGTTTGAATTGAAATACTTTAACTTCTAGCTCGCTAATATACTCCCTCCGTCCCAAAAAATAATTTGAACACGATAAGTTGCTGTGTGGTTATAAAATGAGTTTAATAAGTAGATTTGATAGGAGTTAGTTGTGCATCTTTCTATTTGAGGGGATAGAAAGGTCAGTTTTTTTTTATTGAAAGATAAAGAGTAGGGAATCCAAGTACTTTATACTTTTGAGAAAAAAGGGTGTTAGGATACTAATATAATATAAGTGAGACCATATTAAATCAAAAGTGTTTAAACTAATTTGAGTTCAATAAACGAAAAAGAAAGTGTTCAGACAATTTTGGGATAGAGGAAGTAGAACTTTTAATATCTATATATTAAATCAATTTCAATGTGGTTATACACATCTTGGATGCGATCATCCCCGTCCATAGGGATGAGATTGGTTCTTTGGGAGTATGAAGATTTTGACTCCAAACCACTTTTTATCAACAGGAGGCGACCCCCTCCCCCCCCCCAAAAGCACAAGAACCTACAGGTCCTAAATTCTCTTGGAAATATACTTCTACATTGATCAATCCAACTACATTGTAAATACTAATATTTCTTTTTATATATCGTTAGATACATTTTCTTAAATTAATGTTATTAGTCATAAATAATAGCATTATTATAGGAATATATGACCAAAATTGTGCATCAATCGATGTTATTAATGCTTAATATTTTCACGTTCAACTTTTTATTTGCAGCCCGTTAGAGCTACGTATATTTGTGGTTCATTAGAGCTACATATTAGTATATCAATTGTTCAAAATTCAAACTTTTGCCATTCAGGGATTTTGAAATGTTTATTCATATATTTGGGACGGGGTAAATTTCAAAATAACACTTGATTGTGATGCTTTATGGGATCTCAATTTACGTGTTACTTCTACTAACAGTTTTATGCTCGTTTGCAGTTTTTCTCTGTACATGGTTTCCCTTGCCCCAGTATGAGGAACCCTTCTGATCACTACCTAAAAACGATCAATAATGATTTTGAGTTGGTAAGCGCCGAACTCTCTATGTATAAGAGTATTAAAGATATTTGAGATATTATTAGAGAGAGACGAGTGTTGTCTGAGCTTAACCAAATGCATATCATGGCTGCTAGTACAGGGACTTGAAGGGAAGTTGAGCACAGAAAATAACATAAACTTTCTGGTCCAGTCGTACAAGTCCTCGGAAGCATATCAACAAGTTCAAACGCGGGTATCAATAATACGTGAACATGTAAGAAAACACAAACACATATATTACGGGACTTGAATCTTGCGTCCAACAGGAATATGTGTTTAAGTATTAGATTCGGATACTGCATGAAAAAATATCAATTTTTTTTTATAATAACAACTCTATGTTTTTCCTACTTTGAGAATAACCATCTTATACTTTTTTATTTTTATTTTACCACCTTAACTTTATTAACTTCTTTAATTTCACCACCACTTAATGTTTTCTAGTCTATTTTTGCGTTCAATGTGACCCCACTTATTGATTTCCCTCAATTCCATCCTATAACTCCATAATTCTTCCATTACTCCTCAAACCTTGTCCAATCTCTCTCAATTGTCAAAAAATTTCCAACTAAATCTACAATTAGAAGAGGGTAAATTCATATATTGACTTTGTAATTCAATCTACGATGAAATTTCAAAGATTACCCGGACATATCGAGGAGGGATGGAAAGGAAGAAAAGGAGGGAAACAAAATTTTGGACGAGAAGTGTTATGTGGTGGTGAAATTTGAGAAGTTAGTAAAGTTAAGGTGGTAAAATACAAAAAAAAAAGAAGTCTAAGATGGTTATTCTCAAAGTAGGTAAAACATAAGGTGGTTATTATTACAGAATCCATATTTTTGATTCAAAATTCTGTTTAATTAATGGTCCAAACTAGTGGAAGACTCGAGGGCTCGGTACGAATAAGTCAAGTGAGTGGAACTTGGAAGAGTCTGAGCAACATAGATGTACAAATATTGACCAATTGTGTTATAAGTTTTAAACTGATCGCAAATATTTAACTCCCCTGTAGGATAGCGTAAAGCTAGAGAAAGGAAGTCGAGCAAGTTTCATCACACAAACTCGTCTTCTTACTAAACGGTCTTTTGTGAATATGTACCGTGATCCGGGTTATTATAGGCTTCGTTTGGCTATATATTTGGTGATTTGCCTGTGTCTCGGGCTTCTCTATCAGGGTATGGATGACAATTATGGATCGATTCAGGTAAATCAAGTCTTCCAAAATCTGCCATGTTTAGAGGAAATAATCTCTATTGTAGATAAATGAGAAGCGAAGTTTCATGACAATATAACACGATTTATGACGACAGGCAAGGATTTCAATGCTCGTTTATATTGCGGGATTTCTTACATTCATGGCTATTGGAGGATTCCCTTCTTTTGTTGAAGACATGAAAGTAAGTTGTGCTGAACTGAATTAGGTCTTCTCATTGTTTGTATAACAAGTCTTATATTTATTACTAAGTCTCTTTTTCTAGTCTGAGTTTTAATGATTAAATCTGCAGGACTTTACCAATTGAAACTAATAAAATCTATTTCTACTTGTTAAAGCTTTTTCGTAGTGAATGTATCAATCTTTTTTCTCTTCTATTATGCAATTAGTTTTATGATTTCATAAAGGCAAACTTGGTCTCAATATGATATCTTGGCAGCATTCCGAGTATCTCCTCAACCTGGAGTTCCACCCGAAGAAGCGGGGGCTGCAGTAGCTGCCGAATCTTCTACTGGTACATGGACAAACTATGACGCGGGTGCATCCAACACCACCAACTTTGATTAGTAGTCAAAACACCGCAAACTATTGGCCTAAGTGCAGCGAGTATCATAAATGACATACAAGTTAATTTTTTTTGCTGGCGGCGGGGAATCAATATTTTTTCCATTTTCCCCTTTTTCTTTCATTTATCCTATTTTTTCATTAATTTGAAGCCTAATTCGTGATAATGTGTCGAGAAAAGTTAGCTTCTGTATCATTTGTGACACTCGTTGTACCGAACCACTAGTTTGTGCTGTTTTGGCGACTAGTTGAAGTTGGTGGCGTTGGGTGCACCCGCCCCATAATTTGTGTTGTTGAGGCCAATTTAGCCTTTTATAAATGACGAAAGTTACAGTCTTTCAACACTCTCAGATCTCACACACTGAATATGATGAAGAGAGAATAAAGGTTTGAGCTTTGAATTTAATCTGTTATTTCTTTCAAGAGACTGCGCCTGACGTTTACACCCTCCTAGAAGATGAATTTGTAGAAAGAAAGTATTCTGCTTTCTATTTAATTACTGAAGAATAAAAGCCTTTAAATAGGCATTAATACAAAACTAACAAAAGCGCTAAAGTGGGGAGTGTGACCCACGTTTTAAACTAAAGCAAAACACGAGAAACTCAACTTTAGCAGGAATTCGTACATATATGTACATATATCTATATATATATATATATATATATATATACATACATATTTTATTAATCCATATGAGCCACAAAGGCAGTACAAAATATATATTTTATTAGATCGACTTTAATTACGAAAAACATTATACGTCATTATCATTACCAACATTTATCTTATCGCATTCCAAATGAGGTGTACCTTGTACGTAGTAGTAAGTAATCCCCCCATTTAAATAAAATTTTTCCCTCTTTTCGTGGTAGCTAATTTCTAAGTTCCTAATTTTCTAATGCCATTTTTTTTGGTAACCCTTTTGTTTCTCCATTACCTGGCCCAATTAATCTATTAATCACATGTATATTTCTAAGCAATTTTATCTCATACACAAGATATTACTCCGAAATTGACCTACTTTGATCAAACTCCCTGATTTTCCTCAGTTTCTGTTTTCACTCTAACAAGGAAGTTTGGTAAGATACAGAGGGAGTAGTAGACCTGTAAAAAACTTATATGGACTTGGTCCACACTAAATTAGTATGGATCTAATGCTAATTCATGTTATTTATGGAAAAAAGGATCACTATATAAAAAAAAAATATATAAAAGATGAATAGATATAAATTATGAAGTTTGACTATGAAAAAAAAAGTTACTAGGTCACAAAGTGAAAATTTATCATGATAAACTAATGTGAGAAACAGTTACTATATTAAAAAAAGGGAAAATTTCATAAAACTACCTTTTATAATCAAAAAATTTCAAAAAACTACCTTTTAAAAATTTTCTTTCAAAAAACTACCTTATATAACAAATTTGTTTCAATATACTACCATCTTATCGTAAATGGGGTTTAATGACTAATAATTGAGTCACCCTAAATTGCTTTTCTTTCTTCCCCTCTCGTTTCTCTCTTCTTTTCTCACTACCCCATCGGAAACAACACCTACAGTGACTGTCATTTATTGATTAGTGTTAAATATAAACGTAAAATGGTAGTACATTGAAAGGAATTTGTTATATAAGGTAGTTTTTTGAAAGAAAATTTTTAAAAGGTAGTTTTTTGAAAAAAGTTGGTTATAAAAGGTAGTTTTTTGAAATTTTTCCTTAAAAAAAACAGTTACTATGGTAAATAGTATCGGTATATTGTAACTTAAAATTTAAAAATGTTACTATGTAGAAAAAAGGGGTCACTATGTTAAATAAGTGGTTTTGGTCCACAATAATGTTATTGTGGACCAGGTCCACGCAAGACTAACTCTTAGAGAGCTATCTTGATGGGCTTATCTAAACAATTTCAGGGGCTTGTACTAATTAAGAAAAGTTGGACCCTACAAATAGTAATATTATGCGCAAGATTTCATATATTAGCTTGGATAAATGTTAAGCTGAACATAACTGTTTAATGTTTATTTTCACGAAATTTCAGATCTTTGAACGCGAAAGACTTAACGGACACTATGGTGTTGGTGTATACGTAATTAGCAACACTTTGTCCTCCTTACCTTACTTGTTCATCCTCTCCATCGTTCCAGGGGCCATAACTTATTACCTTTCTGGTCTTCAAAAAGGATTCGATCATTTCATATACTTCGTTTTGCTTCTTTTTGCTAGCATGACAATGGTGGAGAGCTTGATGATGATCGTTGCAAGCATCGTGCCCGATTTTCTCATGGGTATCATCACAGGTTCTGGAATTCAAGGCCTCATGATGCTAACCAGTGGCTTCTTTCGGCTACCTAACGATCTTCATAAGGTTTTTTGGAAATATCCAATGTATTATATCTCATTTGGCACTTATGTGAATCAAGGATTCTACAAAAATGAGTTTGAAGAACTTGTTTTCTACGATAACACACCTGGGGCACAACATACGGTAACTGGTGACATGATCTTGAGCAATACTCTGCAAGTACAAGACCACTCTAAATGGGTCGATCTTTCTATTTTGTTAGGTATGGTGGTGCTTTACCGTCTTACCTTTTTTGGAATTATCAAAGTTGCTGAAATTCGCAAGAAATTATCCCATACCACCAACTCGGCTTAATCTGAAGCTTACTTTGGTCTCAACTTCCTACGAATGAGGTGAGTTGTAATCTACTTATATTGTAATCATTCGTATACAAGATCATGCATGATTTGCATATTTAAATATTTTGGTACCTTGATGATTTGTCAAGGGACATTATATTATTACTCGATAGATGTAATCAAATATCTACAGATGTATTTTTTTTTCATTTTTCATTTGCAGTATTTCGATTTTTACGATTGATAACACAAAATTTGATTATAGATATATTAAATTTCACTTTTCGAATATTTATCAGTTTTTCTAGTTGTAATTACCTCATCAATTTTTTTGTATAAGAAGTTATGAGCAATACTGTGAAGAGGTGTCATATTTCGCACAATAATGAAAAGCTCTTTGTATCTTCTTCAATTCCAATTTGTTATGGGCATATGATATATTGTATCTTCTTCAATTTCAATTACATTAAAACACCGAACAAGCCAAGCAAATAACTTATAAATAAAGGGCCAAATATGCACAAAAGCAACGTAAATGCTCTAATACTACATGAAAATGTACCTTAATATGCAAGTAAATGATGTTAGAATATGCACTTACCAAACTCTCCCAAGCTAAACACTTGCTTGTCATGAAGTAAAGCAAACTAATTCGCAAGGGAAGAGTACGTAAGAGGATCTGCACCACAAGAGATGTGTTGAAGCAACAGTATTATTTTGATGAATTGAAGCAATTCCTGTTTACTCTGTTAAGCAGGTTTATCTCAAACTTGCTGAGCAACATGTGTATGTGCACGAGAACAAGTTAGCGTGGAATAGACTGAGCACTCCAAAGCACATATTCATTTGTTTGCTAGCTATACAAAATAAGCGACGGACTTCAAAGAAACAGGCAAGGATTGACATTAGTACTTCAAGTGATTGCTAGTTGCGTGGTTCTACTGTAGAGAGTCATGCACATCTTCTTTTAATTGTTATTACAGTAAGGCTTGTCTTCAGTGGCTTAAGAACTGGATGTAGATCTCCTATCTTGCTACTGATTTATCAAGGATCCTGAGATGGATTAATTCCAGCAGATTATCCAAATTTCAGAAGGTTGTATATATGTTATGGCTGCTGTTATCTATATCATTTGGTCGAGCAGAAATGACTGCTATTGGAATCAAAGAATTTCTACCATTGCTAGTGCTACCAGAACCTTACAAATTAAAGTGTAATTAAGATAAGAGTTTTAACAGTTCTTCCTAAGAAAGTGTCTAGGAGAGACAGAGATTGGTTGTATAATATATCATAGGTTACTTGTAATTAGTCTTGTGTTGGAGTTTTGGTGCTTTGTATAGTTTGAGGTAGCTCCTGTGTTGGTTAGGCTTGTGTAGGGTTGTTTAAGTTGTAAAATTGTTTTGGTGACTCAATACAACTTATCTTAGCAAAAAAAAATCCGCTGGATCTAAATTTTCATACAAACTAGAAGTTAGGAATTAAATAAAAAATAAAATTTCCTAAATCTAAAATTAAATCCACAAATAAGATTAGAAAATTTTGGTTGTCCCCCAAGAATAGCTCGTTGAAGGCTTAATAGCTTTTCAAATGCATCTACATGCATATAACACAATCGCAAATAATATACAAAATAAAATAATTAGGTCTAGAAGTCTACAAAATGTGTAAAAATAAAATCCAAGAAAACTTATATCCACATTAGTCTTTTTAGGACCCAACAAGTTGGAAAGAAACTGAATGTACATCAATAACATGATCATATAGGAACAGCATAGCAATGACAGTGACGTAGGAAGGTTAGCAGAAAAGTTCGACGAAGAAGTTCGTCGAAAGAGCCTGAAATGATTTCTACTAGTCAGGCTCCCGGAGTCAGAATGCTTAATAAAATACCTTTTCAGAAAGGTAAACGGGCCAACCAGTCAAACTCAGTACTGCTAGGCTGTGTTCGACAGGCTTTTTAAGCCATATGAGTTCGTTTAGGACCCCAATTGCATCATTTTAATTATTTTCGGATTTTATTATTTCCTAATTTTCGTATTACGGTGTTTTTAGACAATTTAAACATTATTAGCCGTCATTAGAAGTCAGCTTTTCTTCTAATAATAATATTTCAGAGTTTTAACTCTTTTCTGGTGGATTCCGGAGTTTTACAGATTTATCGCTTGTAAATCTGTCATTTTGTTCTAGGAATTTCGCTTGCTTTTCCTTTGATAATTCCGACTGCGTCAGGTGTTATCAGAGCAGGCTTTCTCTTGTTTCTTTTCGTATCTTGAACAACCATGGGAGAACAAGTGACCAAAGCAGATCTCGAAGGAGTTACCGCGGCTTTTACCATGGCCCTCACTGCTTTGACTGAACAGATGACTTCGTTGACTACGTAGATGAACAATATGCAAAATAATAATATAAATAATCAAGGAGACAGGAGGGGAGAACTGAAAAAAGTTCCACGAGGAAGAGGCAAACGAACTGTTATTGTCAATAGTTCGAGTTCTGAGGAGGAGCCTTTCGAAGAAGAGAGGAGTGAGGAATGTAATCATTACCATAAACATGATTATCGAGTGCAGCCTGATATTCCTTTGTTCTATGGAACTATGGGAGTGGAGGAGTTTCTAGATTGGCAGATTGATGTCGATAGGTTCTTCAAAGTGATGGAAAATTCCTGAACACAAACAAGTTAAGATGGTGGCGATTAGATTGAAGAGCACTGCTGCTATTTGGTGGGATAAGTTGGTTACACAGAGGCAAAGACAAAGGAAGGGGCCAGTTAAGACTTGGTGGAGAATGAAGCAGTTGATGTTGGAGCGGTTTTTGCCAGAAGATTATGAGCATATTCTATATAAGATGTATATAGAGTGTGTTCAAGGGAAGAGGACTGTGACAGAATATACAACGGAGTTTTTGCATTTCTCTGAGCGCAATGATTTGGGAGAATCGGAAAGTTATAAAGTGGCTCGATATATTAGTGGTTTGAAGAATTCTCTGCAAGAGAAGATGGGCTTGCAAACTGTGTGGACTGTTGCGGAGGCATCCAATTTAGCTTTAAAGGCAGAGCAGATAGAGAAACCCCCTCGAAATTTCTCTTCTTTTACAAGATACTCACCCCAAAGTAACTTTGATTCTGTAGGTGACAAGGAGAAGAGTGCAGTAGATAAGGATCCTAGTCTTGCAAATAAAGGAGGTTCTAGTAGTGTGCAACAAGGAAAGTCAACTGTCCAGAAGCTGAACAATCCCTATGCCAAACCAAGTAGGGACACTTGCTATCGCTGTAATGGCAAAGGTCACTGATCCAATGTTTGTCCAACTCGGATAGTTACTGCTGTCTTAGAAGGGCATGTATGGAGAGGAGGATGAAGGAGAGAACGATGAGTATACATATGTGGAATTTGCAGAGGAGGAGTCGGATGAGAGAGTCAACTTTGTGATGCAAAGGGTCCTGTTAAAATCTAAAGACGAGGGCCAGCGCAAGAATCTGTTTAAGACTCATTGTTCAATTCAGAACAAGGTCTGTAACTTGATCGTGGATAATGGAAGCACGAAGAATCTGGTGTCACAGAATTTGGTAGATTATGTGAAGTTGCCCACAGAACCTCATGAGAAGCCGTACACCCGCGGCTAGGTCAGCAAGGGGTCACAAGTTCGGGTCACAATGACTTGCAGAGTTCCCATCTCCATAGGGAAACACTACAAGGAAGAGGTAATTTGTGATGTTCTTGAAATGGATGTTTGTCATGTTTTACTTGGTAGGCCTTGGCAATTTGATAATGATGTGACTTATCGGAGAAGGGATAATGTGATAATGTTTACTTGAGGTACCCATAAAATTGCAATGGCTCCTGTTTTGAATTTTGACCATAAGTCAGGGGGAAGAAAACCAGTTTCTTAGTAATGACTTACAATGACAAAGAACTTAATGAGGCTGTAAAAGAAACTAATTATTCCTGCCCAGTGGTGGTTAAGGGGTTGTTAGGTGCTGAAAAGGAAGAAACCTCGATTCCTGTAGAAGTGTTGGAAATCTTAGAGGATTTCAAAGAATTAATTGCTGATGAGTTACCGAATGACTTACCTCCCATGCGTGACACACAACATCAGATTGATTTGATTCCTAGTTGTAGCCTACCAAACCTTCCTACTATCGTATGAGCCCTAAGGAGAATGAGATTTTGAGGGAGCAGATTGAGGATTTGTTGAAGAAAGGGTTCATTCGGGAGAGTATGAGTCCATGTGCAGTTCCAGTTCTTCTAGTCCCTAGAAGGGAAATCAGTGGAGGATGTGTGTTGACAGCAGGACCATCAATAAAATAACTATGAAGTATCGCTTTTCAATTCCTCGACTAGAAGACATGCTTGATGAGTTGTTGGGTTCTAAGGTTTTTACGAAAATAGATCTACGTAGTGGGTACCATCAGATTAGAATTCTGCCTGGAGATGAGTGGAAGACAGGTTTTAAGAGCAAGGATGGGTTGTATGAGTGGTCGGTGATGCCATTCGGATTGTCAAACGCACCTAGCACTTTCATGTGGTTGATGAATCAGGTTCTTCGTCCTTTTACAGGTTCTTTTGTTGTGGTTTATTTTGATGATATTCTAATTTACAGTAAGAACAAGAAAGAGCATCTGGAGCATGTGAAGCAGATGTTGCAAGTTTTACAGGAGAACCAACTGTACATTAATCTGAAAAAGTGTACATTCTGTACCAACAAATTGCTCTTCTTAGGCTTTGTTGTTGGTGAAGAAGGAATTCAGGTGGATGAAGAGAAGGTGAGTGCAATCAGGGATTGGCCCACACCTACATCAGTGACTGAAGTTCGTAGTTTCCATGGCCTAACAACTTTTTACAGGAGATTCATCAGGGATTTTAGTACCATTACTGCACCTATAATTGAATGTTTGAAGAAAGGGAAGTTTCAATGGGGAGTTGAACAGGAAAGGAGTTTTGCGTTGATTAAAGAGAAGCTTTGTAGTGCCCCGGTGTTAGCCCTTCTCGATTTTGATAAAGTATTTTAAGTTGAGTGTGATGCAAGTGGGGTAGGTATTGGTGCAGTTTTGTCCCAAGAAAAGAGACCAGTGGCATTTTTCAGTGAGAAATTAAGTGATGCACGGCAGAAATGGAGTATATATGATCAGGATTTTTATGCGGTGTTTAGGGCACTGCGTCGATGGGAACATTATCTAGTTCAGCGAGAGTTCATTTTGTTCACTGACCATCAGGCTTTGAAGTTCCTGTATGTGCATTGGAACAAGTTAGTGGGAATAGACTGAGCACTCCAAAGCACATATTCATTTGTTGGCTAGCGATGCAAAATAAGCGCCAGACTACAAAGAAGCAGGCAAGGATTGACATTAGTACTTCAAGTAATTGTCTGTTGTGTGATTCTACTCTAGAGATTCATGCACATCTTTTTTTAATTGTTATTACAGTAAGGCTTGTCTTCAGTGGCTTAAGAACTGGATGCAGATTTCCTATCTTGCTACTGATTTATCAAGGATCCAGAGATGGATTAGTTCTAGCAGATTATCCAAATTTCAGAAGGATGTATATATGTTATGGCTGTTGTTATCTATATAATTTGGCAGAGCAAAAATGACTGCAATTGGAATCAAAGAATTTCTACTATTGCTAGTGCTACCAGAACCACAAATTAAAGTAATTAAGATAAGAGTTTTAGCAGTTCTTTCTAAGAAAGTGTATAGGAGAGATAGAGATTGGTTGTATAATATGTCATAGGTTACTTGTAATTAGTCTTGTGTTGGAGTTTTGGTGCTTTGTATAGTTTGAGGTAGCTCCGGTGTTGGTTAGGCTTGTGTAGGGTTGTTTAAGTTGTAAATTTGTTTTGGTGACTTAATACAACTTATCTTACCTAGGCAAAAAAAAATTCCCCTGGATCAAAAATTTCATACAAACTAGAAGTTAGGAATTAAATGAAAAATTTAAATCTCCTAAATCTAAAATTAAATCCACAAATAAGATTAGAAAATTTTGGTTGTCCCCTAGGAATAGCTCGTTAAAGGCTTAATAGCTTTTCAAATGCATCTACTTGCACATAACACAATAGCAAATAATATACAAAATAAAATAATTTGGTCTAGAAGTCTACAAGACGTGCAAAAATGAAATCCAAGAAAACTTATATCCACATTAGTCTTTTTACGTATAGGACCCAACAAGTTGGAAAGAAACTAAATGTACATCAATTACATGATCATATAGGAACAGCATAGCAATGACAGTGACGTAGGGAGGTTAGTGGAAAAGTTCGACGAAGAAGTTCGTCGAAAAAGCCTGAAATGATTTCTACTAGTCAAGCTCCCGGAGTCAGAATGCTTAATAAAATACCTTTTCGGAAAGGGAAACGGCCAATGAGTCAAACTCATCTCTATCCCATGATCGATAGGCTTTTTAAGCCATCTGGGTTCGTTTAGGGCCCGAAAATAGCATTTTAATTATTTTCGGATTTTATTATTTCCTAATTTTCGTATTAAGGTTTTGTTTAGACTATTTAAAAATTATTAGCCGTCATTAGAAGTTAGCTTTTCTTGTAATAATAATATTTCAGAGTTTTAACTCTTTTCTGGTGGATTCCGGACTTTTACAGATTTATCGCTTGTAGATCTGTTAGTTTGTTCTACGAATTGCGCTTGCTTTTCCTTTGATAATTCCGACTGCGTCAGACGGGGTTCCATCAACTGGTTCACGACGTTCAATGACAATGTTAATATTTTAAACATGATTTTTAGAATTATGGTACCACAACTTTTGGTGTAACAACCCACATAAATTATGCTTCTCCTTTGTCCCCCTCTCTCCTCCCTTCTGCTTCACTCTTTCGATATTCTCTCTCATGAACTCTCCCTTTTTTTTCCCAAATCCCCATTTTCTTTCTCCTCCACGGCTCCACCCATCTACCACCGCCGCAATCGCTGCCACGACACTTAAACAGCCGACAACGAAAATCTTGTGATCAAGTCCGTAGTCTCATGAAGTCCGTAGTCCTCGCCAAAATATATGTCAACCAATTCATTTGCCATAATTCTGAGGTAGGTTGCACAGAGACGTATACGGGTACAGATTCGGGTAAGGAGACGGAAAACGTCAAGATTTTGAAATTTTAGGAATGGGTACGCGTACCCATACATGATATGTATCGTATCAGGTACGGGTACGTGACCTTACATAAGTACCTATACTACATAGGTTATGAGATCTTCATTTTCATGGAACTCAAAGTTTTCCATAGCTTCAATTCCATTCCTTCTCTACAAGCTCTGGTCCCTCGTTGTTTGGTTCTAAATGATTGCATTTATTTTCAAATGGAGATTTATGCCTTCTCTTAATCTGATACTTGGGTTGTAGACTTGAAGGTGGGTGTTCAGTATTGACAGGGCCGTCTCATGAATTATGGAGGCCCTGTGCTATCCATCAAAATAGGGCCCTTAAAAAATTATAAAAAAGAAATTATAATTTTTATTATTATTATTTGTCATAAATCCGATCGGAGGTTGTAGACTGCATTCTCACAAGAAAAACCAAGCAAAGTAATTTCAGATTAGAGAATTGTAGAAAAATCAACTAGGTGTAAGTTTAGAGAAAGTGATAAATATTCTCATTAATTGAACAAGTATATATAATACAAAGTAGTTAGTAAGCTACGTAATATGAGGAGATAAAAAAACAAAGAATAAGAATCCAGCTAGAATATATCTAACAACCTAGAGAATAATAGCTAAGTATTATCTAGAATACAACCAGCAGAATAAGTAGAACATAGAGTTGAATAGTTCAACGTCTATCAATTATCATTAACACTAGGGAGAGTTGCAAAATTTGCAAAAAAATTGCAGCAAAATCAATTAGGCAGAATTGCAAACAAACCAAATCATGAAATCAAAAATCAAAAGTATAATTGCATCAAATAGGCAGAATTGCAGAAAATCAAAATCATAAGAATTACATATTATAAATTTTAATTTCAAATTATAAAGTTTCATAATTGCTATAAATCTCTACTTGAAAAATGGCATAAAAGAAAAGTGAAATTACCTTAAAAGGGAAGACTTTGATGACAAATTAGCCCACAAATTCTTAATTTTTCACCTTCGGACCTCCCACAATCAAAATTGGTGTTCTTGAGTAGAATTGGAAATATGGAAGGAGTAATGAAATTGAGCATTTTTTGGCGAAAATTAAGATTGGAAATGAGATGATATCTTGAATAAAGAGAGTGATTATTAATTTCAATATGGGAAGTTGAATAATATCATGATTTTTGGAGATTTGATTTATGAAGAGGAGAGAGAATTGTGGAGTGAAGAAGATGGAAAGTCTCGTCTGTTCTTGCGGGAGTTCTCAAATTTTTTTTTTTTTTTTGTTTCTTTCCTCCTTCCATCTGCCAACCAAATTTGGGCCCCCAAATTTTTGGGGCCCTGTTCCGCTGAACCGGTTGGACCGGTATTCAGCCGGGCCTGAGTATTGATATTGTTTAACATAAGTTTGCATGATTTTTGTTGTTACTTTTTACTTCGATTAGAACTAGCTATTGTAGTTTTATGATTTAATGTTCAAACTGTACAAGTCTAATTTTAGTTTTCTATCTTAAAAAAGAAACAGTTCAAAAATGATATGATACAGTGTTTTAAATGACATGAAACAGTTCCAAAATGACATGGAATTGAACCTTAAGTGATATAAAACATACCAACAGTGACATAAAGCAAATTTAAAATGACATGAAACAGTTTTAAATAACATGAAAACATACTATTAATGACGTAAAAGAGTTTTGTAAATGACATTAAACAATTCTAAAATGACATGGAACAAAACTCTAAATAAATGATATAGAACATACCAATAATGACATTGAGAAGATTTCAAAATGATACAAAATAATTCCAAATTAAATTGATATGAAATATACCAAAATGACATGAAAGAATTTAAAAATGACATGAAACATATTTTAAAATGATATGAAACAGTTCCAAAGAGATATAATGACATTGAGCGGATTTCAAAATGATACAAAACAGTTCCAAAATGATATGAAATATACCAAAATGACATGAAAGAATAATAAAAATGGCATGCAACAAATTATAAAATGACATGAAACAGTTCCAAAAAGATATTAAACACACTAATATTGACATGAAAAAGTTTTATAATGATATGGAACAGTTATATTAGTTCGCACATGTAAGATTTTGTTACACAATAAGCACTTATAATATAACATTTTACACCAAAGACGCACTCTTTTTACGCAGAGTGAAACCCATTAAATGCTGGAAGATCGCCACGTGTAGTAGAAATTGATTATCCAACCTTTCAATAGATTCAATTAGGAACTTTTTTTTTCAAATTCATCTTCCTTTGAGACAAAACAAATTTAAAATTAGTGAAATGCTTATTGGAAACGCTTACTTCCTGTTTCATTCAAAAATTAGGGCGCAACCACCATCAAATTTGTTAGCTATCTTCTATTTTACATTTGTGGCAACAATACCATCATTCCCTGCCAATAACCTATACTTATCCTTCCTAGTGAAGTTGGTACATTCGAAGTTGAGAGTGGCAGCTAATAGTCGTTGCACATAATTTGCGACCTCAATTGTGGTTTTACCATGGGAGCAAGTAGTCTCAATGGGAAGTTTATCTAAGAAAGTGAACTCATAAACCGACGTAGGATTCATAGCGAGGAAAACTGGATCCAAGGCTTTCCATCCACTAGCTGTGGTTGCGTGGAATAATGGAGCCTTATAATTTATGGCAACGGGCACGATTTGATCAGTTAGTTCGGCAAAAAGACAACTAAACCTTAAGAGGAAAGACTCACGGCATGTAGTTCCTTCAGGACAGATTATTAAGTCACCTTTCGCTAACTCTAGTTTTATCTTCTTTTCATCCCTGTTGCGAATTCGAGATAGACGAATTGTTGGAATAGGTGCAACGGCCTCACATATGGATGAGAGTGAGTAAGTGACGGCGGCGATCCTTCTCCTATTCAGGATGCTGGCGACTAATACGGGGTCAAAGAAAGTGCGATGGTTGCAAACAAAGAGGACACCGGCGGATGACGAAGGCGGCAGGGAGGTGGGTTCGCCTTTGACAATCATGCGAAGACCCATTATCTTTACCCCGTATTGAATTGCCGGTAGTGGAAGCATTAGGTAGGATAGTATGCGGATGATAGCAAGCATCACTCCGATGGGGAACCATAATAAGATGAGGAGGGCTGTTGCAGGTTTCGGGAGCTTAATAAGTCGACCATCATGAAAAATCACAGGAATTGGGAGGTTCGCTCGGTCGTATTCTTCTAATGGCTTATGTACGAAAGGAGGACTGCATTTCTCCTGCAATAGTGGAAACACCGTGTCTTTGATTATATTTTCTTCTAATACATAAACAAAATAATGATCTTTATAACTTTGTTTCAAGCTAAGGTGTATTTTCAAATTCAAATCGTCATGAAAGTTGTCTTAATTAATGCGTAATTATGAATATTGACATGTTGATAACCACCTCAAAGAGTTAAAAGTAGATGTGAATTTAAGGATGGGGTGATATCACGTAATTAGTTGATGGTACAGTTACGTCAAAATTTCCCAATTAACGACTAGCACATAGAGCGAAAGCACAAATAACAATAAAGAATTAAACACAAGAGTTTCAAGTACTCTTGTTAATAAAGACATAAGGTTGTCCACAGGGTCGTCTTGTACAATTTAGGGGCCCTGTGCTAAATTAAATTATAAGGATCGAAAATTTTTGGTGAATAGGAAGAGAAGGAAGTATCATTAATGGCTTCTTTTAGAATATGAAGAACGAAACAAAACACCAGATAGAAATTAACCTCTTTGAATATGCATCCAATATACACTTGATAAATTGGAAACGAACACATGTAGTTAGATTTATTTATTTTTTCTTTTTTAATTTGGGCGGACAACTAAAAAAATTAGGCCCTTATATTTTTGGGGGCCCTGTGCAGTCGCTCACCCTGCACATGGCCTTAGCCGCCCCTGGTTGTCCATCAAAACACGAAAAGTCCTCCTGAATGAGGGTAAAAATAACCTACATCAAAAAGTTAATAGTTATTTTTAGCATAGGTTAACACTAGTAAGTCAATATCTTCTATTTATTTTACACAAACTCAACCGACTCATCCTTGATTTTCACAAGAGCATCTATGGGCACCACGATACAATCCCGCGTTCCTTGTAGACTACATCATCATGACGAGACTTTTCTAAGAATTTGTAGCCACAAACCCTTAATGTCCTAGTCCATGTCTACACGAATCAAAATGTGGAGTGCGCAAACAGTGGCGGATCCAGAAAGTTCGGCATATGGGTTCGAACATGTGAGACGACTAGAATAATTTCGTAAATTAAAATATATACCTTAGTTCAATTTTTTTAACTATAACCAAAAACACAAGGTGGGAATACGTTAAGATTTTTATAGGAAGACGAGAAATTTCATTGAAAACAATCAACATTTCCTTATAATTTTATTTATAAAAATAACTAATTTTAAGTATTTGTTGCATATACATTTAAATTGAAAACAAGAAATTAGACAAGAGAAAGAATTATATAAGAAAGCAGACAAGATAAATTAAATGAAAGAAAAGTTGGAAGAAGAAGGGAATGTATTGCTAATTGCATGTAAAAGACAAGAGAATATGGAAAGGAAATGACAAAAAAAAAAGGAACAAAAACTATAGAGTATAGAGGCTTGGAGTCGAACCAGCGACCAACATATCAGGCACATGTATTTAAAATGTACACGGACTACCACTCTGCTGCAGCAAGCTTCTCAAATACATTGTTTCAAGATATTATATTTAACAGTTTTTTTCCTATAATATTTGACAGTTTTTTCCATATCCACTATGGGTTCAACTGAACCCAGTGAACCCATAGTGGATACGCCCCTGGCGCAAACTATTATGGAGGAATCAGGAGGATCTTACTACTGAGGAGACATTCCTCTACACTATCAGATGTGCGCCAGCTCATACCCAGCACATCAGAAGCAATAATTACTAATTTAGCAGCTCAGCATCTGATCCCTTGCTTTCTGTTATATTGTTTTATATTAATTATTCTATATCGTGATATTTAGTTAGTTAATTAAGCTCCTTTCATCCTTTCTTTATAACTAGCCTTATATACACGCGATGCGTGCGTTAATTTCAAAACTTGTTATTCTATTATATACATCATCCGTACTATAATTATGATTACACTTAAAATATGAAAGATTAATTAGTTAGATGAATTTAGATATATTAATTCGCTAATGTAGAAAACTAAAAAAGTTTGTGAGTGATTTTTAATATTAATTTTTTGTGAATGAATTTTGAACGAAAAGAATAGACATAATGAGTTTGTTTGACTGAATTAAAGAGTATCAAAGGTAGTGAGTGTTTCAAACTTTTCAGGTGGACGTCATGTATACCATCTTCTCTTATAAAAAAAAAATAAGATATTTTGTCTATTTAATTTTTTGATTGAAATATTTGATGCATATACCATTTTTTAACTTGCTTAGAATGTAAAGTTGAAATGAGAAAGGGTTCTTAAATTCTTTTCTTTTGTATTTTTTTATTCCATTAGATCATTAAGGGAAATATATTATTTTCGAAGGGGGACACCATCTTCCTCCCCCCTTCCCTTATATAATAGAGATATAACATATTAGTATAAATTTTATGATCTAATGATTGACTCGTTCAATCACAATCTGATGTAATAACGTTCTCTTTCTTCAATAATTAAATTTTCTCTAGAATAAAAAAAGGATTTGTCAGAAAGTACCTAATAAAACAAAGTTTTGTAGGGAATGACATATTAAATTTTTTTTGTCTAAAAAGACCTATTAAAATAGTTCTAGTTGTTAATAACAACCATTTTATGAATTTCAAGCCAAAACACCAAATTTCGGCGTTCGATGTTTGAGAGGAAAGTTTTGTGAGAATTGAATATGTTGGGGAGAGGCCAGTTAAAATAGGAAAATTAAAAGAGTCAATTGGAGTTAAAAAAAAGTCAACGACGGAATTTGGTGTTTTGGCCTGAAATTCATAAAATGGTTGTTATTAACAACCGGTAGTATATTAATAGGTGTTTTTAGACAAAAAAAAAATTATTAGGTCCTTCCCTATAAAACTTGTGTTTTGTTAGGTACTTTATGACAGAAAAAACCCAAAAAAAAAAAATTTAGTGCCACAGCTCAAATAGAGAACAATGATGGCTTAAGTCTTAAACACAATGTGTTCGTCTCAACCATAGTTTAAAATGCAACGTGTCAACTGTCAAGCACATCATAACTCTTTCACCTCATATGCATATGATTGTCACTTTGTAAATGTAACAAAGAATAAATTATAGGATTTTTTGATGGGAATAATCCCATCTTTGCCCGATTTCTCCAAAACAGTCCCACCTTTCATAAATTTAGGAATAATCCTATTTTTCTGGGAGATTTGTCAAAAACATACCTTTTTACTGGTCACCCGTTCAAAAGGTGATGACTCACTCTTTAGGTTTTTTTTTTTTTAAAAACACCCTCCCACCCCCCACAGGCAGCCAGCCACCCTCCACCCGGCCTTCATCTCTGCCCACCTATTTCTCCCGTCCCCGTCGCCCCTCCCCCCGAAGAACTGGAAATTAAGAAAAGGAAAAGGAGAAAGAGGGGGGTTGCGAAATTAAGAGGAAGAAGAAGGGGTTGGGGGTCGCCGTGGAAAGAGGAAGCGATGCCGCATGGGGAAGCGCGCGAGCGGTGGGGTTTCATGGGGAGGGGGGTTTGCGGGGGAAGCGCGAGGGGAGGGGGTTTGCGGGGGAGAGAGGTTTGCGAGGGAAGCGCGGGGGGAGGGAGGTTTACGGCGAGGGGGTGGGGAGAGACGAAGGGAGAGGAGAGGGGGAGGGGGCGACGGGGAAAGGGTTTAGAGGGGGGAAGGGCGGCGACGAAGGATGGGGTGGGGAGGCTTGTTGCCTGCGGGGAATGGAGGGGTGGGGGATTGGGGTTTGGTATGGGGATAGGACCTGGGTGGGGGTGGGGCCTGCAAGGTGGGGGCGCAAGGGGGGGTGGTGGTGGGGCGGGGGGGTGGGGACGGGGTGGGTTAGTTTTTGTGGGGTGGGGGGGACCGAGGTTAGTTTCTTTGTGGGGGTGGGGTGGCTAGGTGGTGGTTGTTGTGGAGGAAAAGAAACTGAGGAGGGAGAAAAGAGAAAAACCTGTATTTACAGGTTACCAACAGGTAAGGGTTCATTTTGAGCAAACACACCCTAAAGATGGGATTATTCTCAAATTTATAAAAGGTGGGACTGTTTTGGGAGGATCGCTCAAAGGTGGGATTATTCCCATCAAAAAATCCTAAATTATATGAGAATACTACCTGTAATACGCGAATGTGATACATCAAGTAGGATAGTTTGGAGAAATTTTACTTCCCAGTTGCCAAGCAATGCCACGGAACACTAATCTAATCATACATGCTTCCTTCGAATCTAAATAAGTGACACACTTTTTTTAAAAAAAAACTCCCACATAAAGAGAAGAAGTGTGTTACTTGTATAAATGTGAAGGTTAGTATTAATTTGTACAAGATAAGCAAAACAAACTAACCTCTCCTCAAAGAAAAAGAAAAAACAACAAAAAAATTTAACTAACCTCACAATGTGATAAGAATGTGGTAGTATTAAATCCCATCGAGCTCCCTAAGCCTAAGGAAGGATTTTCAGTACCAAATAACTTGGAAACCCGATCTGAGATCGACCCAACATCTCGAACCAAACCCGTCGCAAACCCGAAACGGTTCATGTCAAGCTCGCTGCCAATAACCTCCTCAGCACCCAAGTGTTCCTTCACAAATCTCTCCACCATCACCCTTGGGGTTTTAGTCACAACAACTCGTTTACCATATTGGTTAAAAATTCTCCAAGCATCCATATTCATATGATCCATATAGAACTTGGGCAGAACCGCTCTTCCAATATACTCTATTTCAGATATCCGGATCCCAGCAACCGCGATGAAAACGGTAAGCCTAAACCCAAAGTCCTGCATACCTAGTAGGTCCAACAAACGGATGACAGGCCAGAATAGGAGCAGCAAAGCAAAACGAATCGGACCTGAGGCTTCAAATGCGATCAGCATGAAATATGGAAACGGATCCGGATCCCTCACTAATATCCCTTCTAGCTCTGCTACTACTGACCCCATCCCAAATTTCTTCATCACAATGTGAATTCAATTTTTAACCCTGATTCGCAATATATGGTGAAGAGAGTTAAAGGCGATCAAAATGGAGGAAGTTACCTAACTGTTTGAGTAGTTGGAGAGGGAGATGGGGCTGGTGAACCGATAGGTTCTTCAATATATAATACTTTTTTTGACTTGCTATATATGGTTGTCGTCCTCCACAAACCTTCCACTCCTAGTATATGCTTTCATCTTTTTTTTCTGTTTTCCAATGTCTCCCTCCTGGCCACTTCCTACTTCTATTCATATAGTAACATTATGGAAAATTTCCCAAAACAAACCTTTTAAAGGTTCAATTTTGCGAAAAAAAACCTTATAAAGCATTATTTGCGAAAAGAAACCACAAACTTAATTTTTCTTGCAAGAAGAAACCTATTCCCATTTTCCGGTGTGTTTTTTCTCAATTCCGGTGCTGACCCTTCTATCTTTCTTTAACCCCCTATTTCGTGTGAAAGATATTGTTGAATTTATCTCAATGTACATCTTTGAAAAATCAATATCTTTATAACTTTTAGTGATAGATAATTAAATAATTCTTCCGTTTTTTTTAATTGCACTATATGTTTTTTGGCACTATTAATCAACCAATTTCGTTAAGCTATCTTGCATTATCATGTAAGAAAAAAACATAGTCAATTGGGGTCTTGTTAGATTCGTCTCAATACAAGGATTCCAAATATCAAATTTTTATAATTTTTACTTATAGGCAATTAGAGTTATTATGTTTAAGAAGCGTCTCGACATATGTGAAAAAACAAATGATGCAATTAAAAAAAGACGAGGTATATTAAGGCCATGTTCTTTTGGACTTATTTTCAGCAAAAATAAGTAAAAGTAAGTTCATGTAGCAAAAATAAGTTCAGTATTACTATTAATGTTGTAATTATTATTTTTGTTTTCAATATTACTATTAATATTGTTATTATTATTAATATTATAATTATAATAACGATGAATTTGTAATTTTTTTATTTTTTTATTTTTATTTTATTTTTATTTTTTTTATAATTTTAATATTTTTATCATTTATTATTTAGTAATTATTTATTATTTACGACAATTATAATAATTTATCATAATTTGTTATTTATTATTTATTATTTATTATTTATTTTAATTATTATTGTTTATTATTTAATATTTAATATTTATTATTATTATTATTTATTATTTATTATTATTATTATTTATTATTTATTATTATTATTATTATTATTTATTATTATTATTTATTATTTATTATTTATTTTTTATTATTTATTTTTTATTATTTATTATTTATTATTTATTATTTATTATTATTATTATTTATTATTTTATTAGTTATTCAGTTATTATTTATTATTATTATTATTATTTATTATTTCTTAGTTATTTATTATTATTATTATTTATTATTATTTATTTATTATTGTTATTATTTATTATTTGTTATTATTATTTATTATTTATTATTATTATTTTTTATTTTTTATTAATAATTATTATTTTGACTTATTTTTTATTATTTATTATTATTATTATTATTATTATTATTTATTATTAATATTATTATTAATTATTTATTATTATTAATTATTTATTATTATTATTTATTATTATTATTATTTATTATTATTATTTATTATTTATTATTTATTATTTATTATTTATTATTTATTATTTATTATTTATTATTTATTATTTATTATTTATTATTTATTATTTATTATTTATTATTTATTATTTATTATTTATTATTTATTATTTATGATTTATTATTTATTATTTATTATTTATTATTTATTATTTATTATTTATTATTTATTATTTATTATTTATTATTTATTATTTATTATTTATTATTTATTATTTATTATTTATTATTTATTATTTATTATTTATTATTTATTATTTATTATTTATTATTTATTATTTATTATTTATTATTTATTATTTATTATTTATTATTTATTATTTATTATTTATTATTTATTATTTATTATTTATTATTTATTATTTATTATTTATTATTTATTATTTATTATTTATTATTTATTATATATTATTAATTATTTATTATATATTATTAATTATTTATTATTAATTATTCATTATTCATTATTTATTATTCATTATTTATTATTTATTATTTATTATTTATTATTTATTATTTATTATTTATTATTTATTATTTATTATTTATTATTTATTATTTATTATTTATTATTTATTATTTATTATTTATTATTTATTATTTATTATTTATTATTTATTATTTATTATTTATTATTTATTATTTATTATTTATTATTTATTATTTATTATTTATTATTTATTATTTATTATTTATTATTTATTATTAATATTAAGCAAAAATAAGTTCAATTCAGCAAAAATAAGTTCAGTTCAGCAAAAATAAAATAAGTTCAGTTCAGTTCAGCCAAAATAAGTTCAAAAGAACTGGGCCTAATAGTCATATTTGTGCATTGACTATAAATATTAGAAAAGGCTTGATTAAATTTTATTAACCACTCTAGCAAATATATATTGTTCATCAATAACGCTAGTGCAGACGGGAAAACAAAATTATATTAATTAAAGAATATTATTAACGAGCGTAACTGAAGGAGTTGACATCTAATTATATCATGAATAAAGAGATACTGCATCTAAGATCCTCTAGAAAAAAAAGACACTGCATCTTAGAGACATGAACAAGAATTTACATAAATATCACAAGATTATAGAAAGAGATTGGGAAAAAAAAATTACGAACCTGTTAGTGTGGACCTAATAATGCTCATACATGTGATTTATGAAAAAAAGGTCACTATTATAATAAAAATATAAAAGAGGAATAGCTATATATTATAAAGGGTGACATGTGAGAAGAAAAATGTTATTGCGTTACAAAGTGTAACTTTTATTATAATAAAAGGATGTAAGAAAAGGTGAGTATATAAAAAGACATTCACTATGTTATTAGATAATTGGTAGATTAGTATAACATTTGATTGTAAAAAGGTGACTATATGAAAAAGGGTTACTATGTCCACGCAAGACTAACTCCCTTGATTCACTAAGAAGAGTGATCCTTATTATTATGAGTTTAGAAAAACCCAACCCGATTGACCTATTGAACTGCGACAAAAAGGGTAATTAATACTTCCTCCGTTCCAAAATAAGTGAAACACTTCTCTCATTTATGTGAGAGCTTTTTGAGACAAGTGTTTCACTTATTTTGGAACGGAGGAAGTATAAAATTTCCAATTTCAATGGGTCATGTCTCATGTATCCGACCGGGGAAAAGGGATAAGAAACGGGGTCGAGGAATGGGCCTCTTAATTATTTTGGTAAAGTGGATACACGAAAAAAATTTATATACTTTTTAAAAGTTTTGATCCGTTGGCCTCTCAACTCTGTCTCTCACGCCTCTCCGATCTCACAAAACAGTGTTGCTGGTGCCTGGTGACTGGTGAGGGTCGGTGGACTGAAAACTAATTGCATACAATTGGGTACTGAAAATTTTTGCTTATGTCAATGAATCTAGTTGCTTTTAGCTATTATGGTTGTATGTTTAGTAGCTAATTGTTGTGATATCATGATCAACTAAATGATCATAGAGCACTGGCGGTTTTTTTTTCACTTGGCATTTGAACCATTTGGGTAGGTAAATCTTGACTTATGAAAACTAAAATACAAAAAACATATTTTTTACTATAAATCTCTAAGTAATTTTGTTTTTCACAATATAACCTCTAACTTTTCAAATTCATCATATACCCCTCAATTTCTTTACAATTCACAATATACCCTTAATTATTAACGGACGTCAAATGTTTTTGTCATTAGCTCATAATTAATTATGTACTAAATCCAAATTGACCTCTATTTGACCAATTAATCTTAATTGACCATAAAAAAAACACCAACTATGGCCCTTTTATCATTCTTCCTCCACAATTATCTTCTCTCTTCATTAGTTATAATTGGTGTTTCAGATGGCGGTTCATTAGAATAATGGGTCAGATAAGAGTTAATTAGGGCATAGTAACGAAATCTAGTGTTAATGATAAAAAAAGTTGATAGTTGTTAGTCATTAAAGTCATATGGTGAATTTTAGAGACATTGAGGGGTATATGGTGAATTTCAAAAGTTGGATGATATATATGGCAAAAAAAACAAATAATTACTCAGGGATATCTGGTGAAAAATCCAAAATAAAAATTAGATCAAGTCGGGTATCCTATGAGCCGACTAGGAAACATTGGGTACCCTAATGAGGTGTTATCTTTACCTAACATTACACTGACTTGGATAACACCTCAAATATGTTATCTTAAGCCCCAAATAACTGTTATTTTTGCCCTATTTTGTAGTAGTGAGTACCAGCAAATGCGGGTACCCACATATCCGTGTAATAGAAAAACCGACAATACCCGTTTATGAGCAGCCCTACTTATTTTTAACAAGTGTAAAAGTTAAAGTATTTGATAAGTTTATGTCTGGCAACTAATACCAAATTCAATATTGGTCACACCTTTTCACATTAATCAATCACGTATCTATACTAAAAGGTTGCTAAACACTTGCTCAATATATCCAACTAGACTACTAGATGTACAATAGATAAATTATATTATCTCCTAATTTAACCGTATTGTATTTTTTATATAAAAAAAGAACTAGTTGTTAACAATGAAATTCAAACGAACCAGTCAAATATTTGGTAATGGGTGCGGAACATGTGGTGCGTTTTTGGTTTAGTCGTGGTAAAAGTCATATAATAGGCAAAACAAGAACAAATCAACGACATTAGGCCAAGTGGCCAACACACAGCTGTATCAAAATCAACACGACGATGCGGCTTCTAAGAGCATGCCCACTCATGGTTTTTTTGGGCATCAATTTGAGTCATGAACCTTGCTAAAAAAAAACAAGGAAAGTGCAAGTTTATGGAAGGCTGACACACCCGTCACAATAACCACACGACAGTGTTGGTCTATATGATTGGCTCATCACTCATGGATATGACTGGCCATCTTGTGGTTTCACAAATTCTTGGAAAAGACGGTCTCACGTTAGTCTTAACATGAGACCTGCACAAGTCCAAGAGATATATGTTTTTTTTTAAAAAGAACCGCGTTTCACAAATTCTCACGATAATATTTTTGGCGAATTAGTTAATATTTTTGGCGGATTAGTTAAGTATTTTAGCACAATAGTTTAGAGCTGGTAATCAATATGTAGACTTACATTATTTTGTAGTTAACATATCCAGTACATTAGTTAGTGTTGTTCTATAATTAGTTAAGATTTAGTGAGCTTTATTTAGTTTCTAATATAAACGAATAACTTTTTTATAAATCTAAAATGTCAAATACAAAAGACAACCTGAAAAAAAATTAAAACAACCTAGTATTTGGAGTAATTGTACTAATTTCAGTTTGGTTCTTGGAATTTGTTTTTTTAGTCTTCTCAAAATGACTTTTCTTCCTTGCACTTCTTCCCTTTGTATTTGCACGATCGGGGTCTAAAATAACCAATGTAGTTGTACTTGATGAACATTGTTCTTCTACAATTGGTTTTGTAGTTAAGACTTTGTTTATACTTGCAGCAATATTTTCGTACTATACGTAGACTTCTTACAGTACCTTTCTTCCATCTTCATTATCTTGAATTTTTAGAATGAGATTGTAGAACTTTCTTGTAGTTTCATATCACTATGGGGTTATGTTGTTTGTAACTGCTCTAGAGATTTCTCTATCCATTTCTCTTTTCCACACTTCTTTCAAATCTAGTCCACCTTTTGCACATGTACATATGTATTGTTGTGATTGCACGCATGTGCATGATTGATTGCATGTGCATGATCAGTGGCGGATCTAGGATTTTAGAAATAGTTGGTCACACCACCGTTCATTGTCCATCAACCACCAACCATGTTATAACTATAGTCAATGTATTAAAATTTTTTAATAAAAAGTTCTCTTTTAAAGGCAAAATATTCATATGACAACCAATGAAAGTTATGAAACAAATAGTACTTAGAAATTAGTACAATTGTTCAAGAAGACTTGTACTAAAGAAACTAGAAATATTCGGCGTATTATATATTTTTCTTCTAAAATTTAAATTGTAATTTTATTTAGACTAAACAAGCCAAATTTGTCAAACTATGATATTTCATAAATGATGATTATAAAAAATTTAATCAATTTTTATATAAGATAATATATTGTATAATACTAAATTTTGTCAGTTGTTACTTATAAACAATAATGACAGAAAACTCCAATCCTTAATATCAAACAATTTAATTTAAATGACAGCATTCATTCAAAAGCTTAACTCTATGCAACAAATAGTAGATTCCAAACAACATCTTCAGACTAAATTCATATAGGTTGAAACTTGATGAATTCATTAAGCAACCAATTTAACCACACAAGCAACTTTATTCAACAACAAGCAATTAATCAAAAAATTTGACCTCCAATTGCTTCACCAAATTAACATAATATTTTAAGGAAATCACTCGCCCCTTCGAACTGTCCTTCCTTCTGCATCTCTCAAACTCTCTCTCTCCCCTCTTGTCTTCAATCTCTTAATTTCAGTAACACTAGCTCAAATTTTTGTATTTCATCTTATCCAATCTCGCAAGCTCGGACTATTTCTCAAATTTTCAGAAACCCTGGCCTCAAAAAAAGGGGAGGAAAACCAAAGTTCACCAATTTGTCATAAAAATTCAAAAATTGAAGTTGCTGGATTTCTTGTAAAATTCAGTTCCTTCTTCTCTCTTATTCCTTCGTTTTCCTCTAGTAATTTTGCCTCATAAAAATTGTAAATTTTGTGTTTCTTGTTATCATTCATGGAATCAATTGAGTACCTACTCAATTTGAGATTGAAGTTATAGTTGTGCCTCAATTTCCTCAAAGATGGTTATGAACATAGCAAATCAATTGTAAATTAATTCATAAACAAATCGAAGAAATCTCGAATAAAAAATATCTAAGTTGAAGAAAATTATGTAGAGCAAAATCCCTAACTTGAAATTTGAAAAGCTGCGAAAAAGGAGAGAATCAAGAGGAAGTTTCAAACAAGAAGAACCTCGCCGGATTTCGACCATAGTTACGAAAGGAAGCTTCTCTCTCTTCAACTTCTTCTTCTTCGATCTGTTGGTATCTTCGCATGAAGTGAGAAATTTAGAGAGATAAAAGACATGGGGAATTTTTAGGAGAGAGAGAGAGACGCGCTAAGGAAGTTGGAGAGAGACTGAGAGAGAGAGAGTGTGTGTTGAGATTGGACGTTTGGAAGACTGCCAGACTGGAATGGGTAATGCGTGTGAAGACTGCAGCAAGTGAGTTTTTTTTTTGGGAAAATAATAGTTGGTCACGTGACCAACTAGGACTACAACTAGTTCCGCCACTGTGCATGATTCTCAAGGCATGAAAACCTAACAATCATGGCAGCATAACTTTTACATCATGTTATTTAACTATTACGAATAAATTAATAACTAATAACATTTAGGTATTAGTTATGTTTTTCATATAAAAAGTTAAACTTTCAAATACAAAAGTTAAGTTTTCGGTACCAAAAGTGGTCTGACCTGTTTCTTCAAAGGTTTTGCAAGTGTAAGTTATTGTCTAATCATGGGTAGTACATATCACCCTTTGCGATGAATATATGTCAAACTCTTCTTTCACTTCAAACATGATAGACATCTTGTCAAGTGAAATAACAACAAAGTAAGTGTTTGTGGACATTGCCATTAATGACAAGCTCGTGCTCAAATATATAACTTACATTTAAATTACACAACGAATTCAGGTTGTAGGCAGAGAATGGAGGAGGAAAACAATGCAGGTTTTAGGGAGTCTCGATAGATTAGAGAAGAAAGAGAGAATTATTTATGCGTGATACATAAATTTGGGCCAATAAAATGCATTATAATCTGGTTTCTATGATATAACTAATATACTTCAGCGCTTAACTAATTCATCCAAAGCAATTTAAGGGTAGCATAACTAATAGGTCCAAGTGTTTAACTAATTCTGCTCCTAGTTTGATGTACACGTGTGATGTCAGCATGACATCAGATGGTGTCACGTTAACACTAACGTGAGACCGTCTCTTAAAGTGTTTTTGAGAGAGGGTGGTTGTAATTTAATGGGTGTTCAACGGGTTGCTAATGTTTGCTGATTGTGATTTTTCTCCCTATACTGGTAAGTGAGAGTAGTTATCCATGTACATCATTTGTCTTTGTCTTTAATTCTCGCGTCCTACATTTGTTCACATCTTGTTTGTTATTCCGCAGTTCCGCTCCTAACCTCATAAGTAGTACCAAAACTTTAGGTTTAATCTAAGAAAGATGGACACAAGGTTTATGCTGGATTATTCAAGGTGGATTATTCCGCTCCAAATCTCATAAGTGGTACCAAAAGTCTAGGGTTATTTTTGGGTAAGGGTATCTTAAGAGAAATTTATGTCAAAAATGACATTAAACACTTTTTGTTTCGGTAGTGAAACATGTGACCACTTTGTGCTGGAAGCTGCGACCACGATGGAAAGTGTGGTGTAGCCGTCATGGAAACCCTGCAAGGCAGCGAACATAAACTACCCTCGGGGGTGTCGAGGAGACCCTCTCCAACGGTCAACTCAGAGAAATGTCCGCGAAGGATTTAAAGAGAGAAAGTGTTCCGAATCCCCTCAATGTAACTACAAATGGGATATTTATAGTACTACTGTTCACTATTGAGTGCCCTGTACCCGATGTCCACGTGTACGATCTTCATGTAGCCAAATGTAGTGTAATGATCGACTCACGTGTTCTTTGGCATGACCATGGCCGCTATGGGCCTGACGACCTCTATCATGTACTGACTGACTGACTGACCTTGAGTTATTGTTGTTAACTTGTCGTCGCATCCACCATTATATCCATGTCCGCCATGGTAGTGGCCGCTAAGAGAGGTTGTTTTATACCCATACAACTATGTCACCGCATCCATCATTATATCCATATCCGCCATGTTAGTGGTCGCGAAGAGAGTTGGGATCATACCCATATACTTATAAATCGACAAATTACTACGTCCCTTCATAAAAAATCTATATGCTTTGCTTAAAAAATCTACGCACTTTACTTTAGAGGATAATCAAGACAATTCCCCAAAAGTAAGAGAGAGAAAGGCAAAAAGCTAAAATATAAGATTGAGAGAATATATGAATGTAGCGATGGATTGAAAAGGTGGGAAAAGATGATGGAAAATGTTACTAATTGTAGATAAAGTAAAAGTGTGTACAATAAAAAGAAATGGCTTAAAAAGAAAATTGTGTAGACTAAAAAGAAACGGGTGTTCTATATGCTAAATATGATATTAAAATTTTCTAATTGATAGATGATTATGTCAAAATGACATCTAAAATGTAAAAAACGGACATATAGTTATGTTAAAATGACTCAAAGCATGTATAAACTGACACAAGTTTGTGTTAAATCAAAACTGTAAAAGCCACGCAACATTTATTATAATTTTGTCGTGACACATCTCATGCAAGACCTTTTATAGAATCATACTCCCTTGGTTTCTTTTTAATTACTACATTGTTTGGCCACGGTTTTCAAGACATGTTTTAATTTTTAATATCTCTTATTCCTTATAAGTTAAAATTGTGAAATTTTGATGTTAAGAATCTACACATTGATATGAATCTAACAAGACCACATATGACTATATTTTTACTTATCAAAAAGTCAAAATAATCAGTCAAAATTGGTAGCTCGATTTTCTAAGATAGAAATTTAGCAATTAAAAAGAAACGGAGGGAGTAAGTGATTGTAGACCAAAATTATGAGATTACGTGGAAATTGGTTACTAGATATATTTTGGTAATAAAACAATTAAATCTAAAAGTACACAATATAAGATATAGCACCCTTCCTCGATTTCATACTAACATAATAGGTTGACACACTTTTTAAGGAAGTCATGTGGTGAAAAAAGAAATTGAAAAAGATAAAAGGAGAAACTCCTTGTGATAAGTGATATATAAAGAGAACATATTACCAAGGCAATATTTTAATAATTAATATGAAACTTTCACATAAGAAAAATATAGAACAGAGGAATTATAACTGAATTGCTAAACACCGCCCTAAAATTTCTGACTAACTCTCTAAATACGTATAAAATACTATATTTGTATACTTTCATTTCTTTTCACTTTCTCCCCCTCCCTCACTTTTCCTTCCCATTCCCCTTCTTCTTCCACACCACCACTGGCGCCACCACATCACCACCGCCACACTACTACTAGAGTCGCCGCCGTCGTACCACCATCACCATCACCATACTTTGGAGAAACCCATTTGTAGTTCACTCCCCACCACCACCACCACCTTCACGCCCCATCACCATCTTCACGCCCCATTAATAGGATTTACAATGCAGAAGTATAAACTATTTATACAAATCCTATTCCCAAGAACAACCTAAAATACTATAATGAATCTACAAAAGGGAGTTCAATAATTATTAAACCTTTGTTGCGTGCCTCGTTGATGTTAACTTTAAAATCTCAAGTAAAATCCCTCCACAAGTAGTCCACGACCACAATGAAGATTAAACTTTTAGGTTTGCTAGAACCTTAGAACAACTATTGTTTTTGTGAATTTTTGATTTTGCCAAAGTTGAACAAAGTTTTCAACTCAAAAATTGAATTACCACCCACTGTAAGAAGTTGAAACATTATATATGTGGAAGATGATTTCTTATTCACGTCCAAGACTTAGCATATGGCAAGTATCTAATCCTTTCCTATTAAATAAATAACAATCAAACCTTTTTGATTGAGCAAGCCGTGAATCATGCAGGAATTAATTCCTTCCATTTAGAAACTATCAATCAATGATTGATATCAACATATATATCAAATATTGATATTAACAATTAACCCATAATTGGTATTATTACTATACCAAATAATCATTCCTTATTTGCAAAATACTATTTCGTAATTATCACATAATGTTAGTGTCAGTTACACTAATTAATCAACATTGTAGTTTAGGTGTGACCCTATGGGTCCCAATCAGTTTAGCGGTAAATATTAATCATTTATTAATATTACAAGTCAAGATTGGACTCTAGCAAAGCATCATGACTACCCAAACTATATTCGGATTCATGTAAATACACTAGTGGAATACAACGCAAGGGTTCCGGTCAAAACATCCCCAAGGGCTGTGTTTTTGGCCAGCCGCCCTTCGGCAAAAATTAAGGGCTGCGGTATAGGCTCAAAAACGCAGCCCTTCCAATATGGAAGGGCTGTGGTTTAGACCTAAACCGCAACCCTTTTTATAGATAAAGGGCTGCGGTTTTGATCAAAACCGCATCCCTTTTGACCCAAAAAAAAAAACAAATTTTTTTTTTCATTTTTCAGTCCTAAATTATCCCCAAACTGTTATACATATATAAAAGTATCATTTTTCATTGTAAATTATGTTTTAAGACAAATAAAGAGAAAGTTACAAAATTATGTATCTATTAGTACTCTTGCTGAGCAGGAGCTTGTGGGCAGCAGCAGCTCTTGGGCAGTAGCTAGGTGTAGGCAATTGCTCTGCTTCATGCTGTAGATGCATTGTAGTCCAGGTTTACCAAAGCCTCCCTAGATACCGAGCAAGTAATGTTCATAAGGTGTAATAATAGCAACACTAATATATCATTAACCAAAGATACTTAAACATTACATGGCAAGGGAATGGAGCACAATAACCTATACTACAGTTTTATGAAACTCTAATGGAAGACAAAGATCCAACTTAACAGAAACATAAAGAATAGCCTCTGATCTTTTCCTTCTAAGAAAAAACTATCATAAACTTCACAGAGAAAAGTGATAGAGGTAACTAAGCCCTTCATATTCATACCTGTAGAGACGAAGGCTTCAGTTGTGCTCTCAATTCCCAAATTGCAGCCTGAAATTGCAATTTAGCAGGGAGTAAAACAACTAGCTAATAGAACACAAAGATAAATACCCCAAAACCTATATGATAAATCTTAATCATGAGGAAAAGAAATATGCTTTGGCATTCAATCTTTCATAACTGATGTTTTCAAAGCGAGGTGAACATATGACTGTCGACACATAATTTCAGGAAAGGACTGAATTATTATTGGTGGGAATTTAACAATCAAATAAGATTAATTGTCAGTCATCAGCAAATAATAGGCTCTCTATGAAACTCACGAGCCATCCTAAAACATTACCGTTGCCTCAGTGATGTTTAGCTCTAACAAGGCACTTTCCAAGAACGGGACAAGGGTAATGACCACTTCTTACATAACGAGAGAAGGTTAAGGATTAATCCTACAAGCCCATGCATCAACATTAAACAGTTGAAAAGAAAATGCAAATTGTTTAGTACTTTAGTTCTTCATGCAGAATAAAAACATATTTCTGCTTTCCGAATGTGGCCAATTATTATTACTTTTTGCCATCCTTCCTAACAGCGACTTAGAAACAAAGCAGCTTGGAATAAACAAGATGAATGTAAGTTAAAAGAAAGAGCAAACAAGATAACAAACAAAATGAAAAAATAGAAAAGTTGCTCCTGGTCTCTACCATAACTACCACCGCCGCCACTACCTAGTAAGAATTACCTTATATCAATCAAGAGTAATAAAAAACAATTCAAAGTTCCCAAAATAGAAAGAATTTGGAAAAATAATAGCCACACCTCTAAGTAGAATTAAATCACGAAAGTTGAGAGAAGAGAGCAAGCATAAAAACAGTAGCTAGGTTATACAAATAGACAATTACAATCCTCAAAAATGAAAACATAGAGAGACTAATAGCCTCTTCAACATCACCGAGAAATATTGCACTCACAATTCTCCAGGTGAAAACAAATGAGAAACAATCTCTCACCTTTAATTCTGCTATTTCTTGCTCGCGCTTGGCAAATGTCACAATGAATGAAGCTTCTTTCTTCTTTTCTTTTTCTGGCTGATTAGAAGAAATGACAATTTAATTACAATCCATAAAGTAAGCTGATAAGATATAGAGAAAGAGACACAAAACCTGCTCTTTAAATGACTTTTCTGATGACCTCAAAGTCCGGATGTAGTTAACCACCAATTTAGGTTCTATTGGAACAATAAAAACTCATGGCATCAAGATGAATAGTTGCTACAGGATACAATGGAAAGAAATTACAAAAGCAGCAGAGGTATAAACTAAGAGACTGACCTAGAATAGTAGCTGGGGATATAAAGGACTCGTTTTGAAATGAAGAATGCCACTTCTGAATTTCGGACTTTGCAGATTCCAGCTCCATCTAAAATAAAAGCAGCCAGAACTAAGTACCCCATGAACAAAATATAAAACCCATAGATTTTAGAAGTAAGATTCAAACTTAGCATCAATCATTATGCATCTCACAACAAAATCTGCAATTCACGTACATTTGGCAGATATTTTGCATGAAAGGACACAATTCAGGAGACTACCTCAATCAAGAGAAAAACTAAATCCTCAACCTCCCTATCATACATGTTCAGTACTCATTAATTCGAACAAGCATTCATAAAAAAATCTGCAAAATGCAAATCCAACTACGCATTCACAACTCTGTTAAAACAATTGCAAAGCACGACATTCAAACTAAACACAATGTTGAGAAAAATAAAACATATAATGAAAAAAAAACCTAGATCATAATATAAACACAAATCATTTGATTCACTTTCAAAAAAAAGAATAGTGGAAATTAATAAGAGCTAGGTCAAAATCAAAGTTTGCGAAACAAAAAAAGAGGGGAGAATTACATGACTTTCATACGAGCAAGACGATCGGCAAAAAAATAGTGTAGCTTGATAATGGGTATACTGCCACCACCGACGTTGACGCCACCATTTTTATTTCCTCAGCCGGCGATATGTTTTTCACTCCAGTGGGCGAACGGCAGCGGAAGGGTGAGGAGAGCTGCGAAGAGAGCGAAGGGCTGGGGAGATGAGTTGCGAAGAAAGAGGGGGTTTGATGAGGTGAGGGAGGGAAAAATCGGGGACTGGGGAGAGAGAGGGGGAAAAGTTAGGGTTTTAGTATTTAGGGGAAACGCGCGTAAGTGAAAAGGCCTGCGGTTTTAATATGGACATCAACCCTTCACTAAAGGGCTGCGGTTGAGCCCAAAACTGCAACCCTTTATTACTAAAGGGCTACTGTTTTTAGGCTAACCGCAGCCCTTCACTATTAAGGGTTGCGTTTTACAATAAACCGCAACCCTTGCAACGCAGCCCTTGCGTTTTTTTCCACTATTGATATTTATAACGTTATTATTAATTGAGTTATGCACTTGATCATAGGACATACTCCAACAATCTCCCACTTGTCCTAGAGCAAGTGGTGCTTTATAATTCCTTTGTCTCTTATTGTTATATCTGAACATAAGGTAAGAAAATTTGTCATCCTTATGAAGTCCAGAACATTTCCCAGTCTCCAAGTTCAATTGTCAAATGAATGATTGAATCACAATCCATTCGAGCATGGCCATGCATGCAAGGAATCAGTAGTAAACTCAAGTCTGAGGAATCAACTCATTTATATTTTAGAGAAACATATGACATTCAGTTCTTAAAGATTTCTCTATGTGGGTCAAATCGAATGTGTATTCACCAATTCACATTAATATAATTGATTAGACATCCAATGCCCCTATTAACCATGAAACATGATCATCAATCAATCTATAAACTAATCATTATAGGCCATTAATGTACCTACTTAATGACCTGATTAGGGACAAGGTGATCAGTTATTTTAGTTCACTTAATAAGGTTCCATGGTTGAGTCCTCGTACTTAACATCCTATATAAAACAACTGATTACTTTGGACATTTGTTTAATACTAAACCGAATTTAAACAAATATAATTTTATATAATAAACATAAACCTTTTATTTCAATAATGAACAACGTTCAATATTTAAGTACAAATATAGGTCATTTTCCAATATTCCTAGTTCCCATAGCTGAAGTATGACTCTCATGTTTCTGCTGAGAAAGTGGCTTAGTAAGCGGATCTGCAATATTGTTATCCGTATGAACTTTACATATCCTAACATCTCCTCGATCAACTATCCCTCGAATTAGATGAAATTTCCTGAGTACGTGTTTGGATTTTTGGTGTGATCTTGGTTCTTTTGCTTGTGCTATAGCTCTAGTGTTATCACAATAAACATCCAAAGCACTAGCAATACTAGAAACCACTCCTAATTCAGAAATGAACTTCTTTATCCAAACGACTTCTTTTGCTGCTTCTGATGCAGCAATATACTCAGCTTCAGTTGTAGAATCTGCTATAGTGCTTTGCTTGGAACTTTTCCAACTCACTGCTCCTCCATTTAAACAAATTATGAATCCCGACTGCGATCGAAAATCATCCTTATCTGTTTGGAAACTAGCATCAGTATAACCTTTTATACTTAGCTCATGCTCTCCTCCATACACTAAGAATTTTTCTTTAGTCTTGTTAAGGTACTTTAGAATATTCTTCACAGCAGTCAAATGGTCATCACTTGGATTTCCTTGGTATCTACTAGTCATGCTCAAAGCATAGGAAACATCTAGTCTAGTACATATCATGGCATACATGATGGATCCAATAGCTGACGGATATGGGATCTTGCTCATGCGATCTTTCTCATAAGTTGTCGAAGGACACTGAGTCTTACTTAGACTTATACCATGAGACATGGGTAGAAAACCTCTTTTACAACCTTTTCATATTGAATCTAGTCAACTTATTAATATAAGTCTCTTGACTTAGTCCATTCTTTTAGATCTATCTCTATAGATCTTAATGCCTAGTATGTATTGAGCCTCACCAAGGTCTTTCATTGAGAAACACTTTCCAAGCCATATTTTTACAGACAATAGCATAGGAATGTCATTTCTAATTAGAAGTATGTCATCTACATACGAGACCAAGAAAACAATTTTACTCCCACTCACTTTCTTGTAAACACAAGATTCCTCTTCATTTCTGAGAAAACCAAAACCTTTGATTGACACGTCAAATCGGAGGTTCCAATTCCTTGATGCTTGCTTCAATCCATAAATGGAACTTTTGAAGCTTGCATACATTTCTAGGTGCATTAGGATCAATAAAACCCTTAGGTTATGCCATGTACACTTCTTCTTCCAAAAGACCATGTAGGAAGGCTGTTTTAACATCCATTTGCCATATTTCATAGTCATAATATGAGGCAATTGCTAGAAGTATCCGAATAGATTTCAGCATAGCTACTGGTGAAAAGGTTTCATCATAGTCTATACCATGAATTTGCTTGAAACCTTGTGCCACTAGCCTAGCTTTGTGGATATATACATTTCCATCCATGTCAGTTTTCAATTTGAAAACCCATTTGCATCCAATAGGTTTAACCCCATTGGGTAAATCAACAAGTTCCAAACTTGATTTTCATACATGGAATCCATTTTGGATTTCATCGCTTTTGACCATAAGTCGGAATATGAACTAGCCATAGCTGCTTTCTAGGTAGTATGCTCATTGTTTTTCAAAAGCAATATTTCTTTATTTTCAGACACAAGAAATCCATATCTCTCAGGTGCTGAAACTTTCCTAGTAGACCTACGAGGGGCGGGTGCCATAAAGGTAGATTCCACAACAGGTTGTGGAGTCTTATCAGTTTCCACAACCACTTGTGGAGGCTCCTGATTTTGTGGCACATTTTCAGCTCGAGTTTCTTCGAGGTGAATATTTCTCCCACTTGAATTTCTAGAAAGATGTTCTCTTTCGAGAAAGGCACCAGTTCGAGCCACAAACACTTTGTTCTCAGTTTTGTTGTAGAAGTAATATCCCTTTGTTTCTTTTGGATAACCCACAAAGTAATATTTGTCAGATTTAGGTGCAAGTTTGTTAGATTGTTAACATTTTACATAAACTTCGCATCCCCAAATCTTAAGAAAAGACATAGTTGGAGTTTTTCCAGCCCATAACTCATATGGAGTCTTTCTAATAGCTTTGGTTGGAGTTCTGTTTAAGATTAGTGCGGCAGTTTCTAAGGCATGACCCCAAAATGATATCGAAAGATCGACCTGACTCAATCGAACCATATCTAATAGAGTTCGATTTCTCCTTTCAGACACACCATTCCAATGTGGTGTTCCTGGAGGAGTTAGTTGGGAAATAATTCCACAACTTTTGAGATGGTCATCAAACTCTTGGCTTAAATACTCACCACCTCGATCAGATCGAAGGGCTTTTATTGTTTTGCCACGCTGATTCTATACTTCCATTTGAAATTCTTTAAACCTTTCAAAAGTTTCAGATTGGTGCCTCATAAGGTAGATATACCCATATCTACTGAAGTCATCTGTGAATGTTATGAAGTACTGATAATTACCTCTAGCATTTGTACTCATTGGTCCACAACCATCAGAATGTATGAGGCCTAATAAGTCACTTGCTCTTTCACTTACACTAGTGAATGGAGCATTTGTCATTTTGCCAAGTAAGCAAGATTCGCATGTATCATATGATTCGAAATCAAATGGTTCCAAAAGCCCTTCCTTTTGAAGTTTTTGGATACATCTCTCATTTATGTGGGCAAGACGACTATGCCAAAGGTAAGTTTTATTTAAATCATTTGATTTGGCCTTTTTAGTATTAATGTTATAAACTTGTCTTTCTAAATCTAGCAAATAGAGCCCATTAAATAAGTGAGCACTACCATAAAACATTCCATCCTTATGAAAAGAAAGACATTTATTCTTAATCTCAAAAGTAAACCCTCCTGTATCCAAACAAGAAACAATAATAATGTTTTTAGAAATAGTTGGAACAAAATAACATTTATTCAAATCCAAAATAAGCCCAGAGGGCATTATTAAACTAAAAGTGCCTACGGCTAAAGCTGCAACGTTTGCTCCGTTGCCAACACGTAGGTCCAGTTCCCCTCGAGCCAAGCTCCTACTTTTCTTTAGTCCCTGCACATTTGTACAGATGTGAGGTCCACATCCGGTATCAAATACCCAAGAATTAGAAATAGTAAGATTAACTTCAATAACATGTATACCTGAGGTAGAAGCAATATTGCCATTCTTCTTGTCCTCTAGATACTTAGGACAATTCCTCTTCCAATGACCTGGTTTGTCGCAATGAAAGCATTCTTGGTCTGGAGTAGGTCCAGCCTTAGTTTTGACAATCTATTTGCCCTTACCCTTACTCTGAGGGTATTGGTTTTTATTGCCTTTCTTCTTGAAAACCCCTTTCTTTTTCTGAATCATAAGAACAGGATTTTTTGGTGCAACCTTGATACTTGGTTCAACAGTCTTGAGCATTCCTAGATACTCATTCATAGTCTTCTCCAACTCATTCATGTTAAAGTTTAACACGAATTAGTCATACCCCTTATAAAGGGAGTGGAGAGCGATGTCAATTGGTAGCTCTTCACCTAAAGTGACACCTGATCGTTCCAAATTCTCAAAATAACCCATCATTTTGAGAACGTGTGGACCGACAGGTTCACTTTCTTTGAGAATGCTCTCAAGGATAGCCTTAATCGTTTCATAACGCTCAATTCTTGCTTGTTTCTGAAACATAGCTCTGAGCTGATGAATGATGTCAAAAGCCTCCATGTTTTCAAATTGTTTTTGCAATTCAGAATTCATGGATGCTAACATCAAGCATGTGACATCAAGGGACCTAGCTACTGCCATATCATATGCTTTTCGAGTCTCAGCAGATGCTCGATGGGGAGGTTCAGCAGGGATAGGATTTTCAATAACATCCAGTTTCATCTCAAACTTAAGAACTATTCTCAAGTTGCGATACCAATCCAAAAAATTATCTGCATTAAGTTTTTTCTTTTCGAGAATAGAGCGAATACCAAAAGATGACATAACGGAGTTTGAATTAGGAGAAACCATGCATCTACAAATGAAAAGTAAAGTTTTAGGTTTATAATTATAAACAATAACTTCAAATTTTAACCAAGTTAAAACAAGTTAAAGGCTTTTAGTCTAAAAACGTCCTCATTGAGGCTAAAAGATTTCGAGACCCCCAAGTCATTTAATCCTAAGCCGGCTTTGGCCGGTCACCTAAGAGATAAATGATTTAGGTAAATAACACTTTATTAGTTATACTCCTATAACTCTTGGTTAATGGGAAACATCGCATGTAAAAACCCATTCCTATACCCCAAAGCCTAAGTCCTAATTGGATACCGTGTTGAATAAACTTACATACTTGTAAATTTATTAAATATACTCTAAATGTTCTAAGATAAAAGGTAATACCTTGCTTTGGCAAGCCCATTACCAATGATCAAAGACATGAATAGATGTTTGTAAGGGTGGGTATCTAATTATTCAAATTTTAAAATTGAGGACTTAAGTTACTATGTCAGTTCTAAAATTAGTAAACTAATAGCAATTAGAACAAGAACATAATAACAAAAATAAAAGCTATAATTAAAATGATCCTAGTATGACCCCTGTTTATGCCAAAAATCGCCTAAGTGACAATCTTCGGTTGGGACATCGATAACTAGACTACAACGAGAAAATAAAGGGGAGAAAATAAAAGGAGAAGAGACACAAAAGATGGTGACACGGAAAACCCATGGAAAAGGGTAAAAACCGCGGGTGATTCTCTTGATCACCAATTCACTATGATGTTGTCACCGTTAATATTAGTTCCACAGTACAAGAGTGGTATGAATGCCTATGACAATATCAATGAAGGATGAAGATGGAGTGAGAAAGTGTGGTGATGTGGGTTACAGTGTGTAGGAAAAGAGAGATAGCTGAGAGAGTCCTTAATAAAAAATACATCAATTGCTTATATAAATATTTAACCCTAAAATAATCCCCCTGGGATCCGTTGCCTCCTCCCCACCAAAATAGGTTCTACGTTTGATATTAACAACTGCTCCCTTATTTTTCGTAACTAAATGCTTGTGGGCCAATCCCTTGAAACAACTTCACCCTTATCAAATGATAACTACCAACTCATATTTCCTTATTTCAAAAACAATCAGCTTGCCGCCAATAATGAAAATTATGGGCCCAACAATTGCCCCTAATTGATGTTCCGCTGCACAAACGTCTTGGGAAGTGGCATCAATTACACTCTTCCATAAATCTTCTCCTTCAAATGGCTTCAAGTACGTTGTTTGTTCAATTCCGACGCCGTCACTCTGTTGTAGTGACGTCGCTGAAGGAGAAATTGAATGTCAACAATGCTGAGATGACGTCGTTGAAGGAAGCAATGGACGCGCGAACTGCTGAGATGGAAACCAAGCTAACGGCGTTACAAGAAGAACTCACCGACACCGCCCGCCTCTACACTTGGAAAACCAAGGCGAGGCTAATGAAGCAATACATGGAAGGTCAAACGGCGTCATGGACTCCAGAAGACGGCGTCCATAAGTTCCTTGCTGCTCTTGGAACTCTCGACGACCTGCTTCCTGACGGCGTCGCTGCTGCTGCTGAGACGACGACAACTACTGAATTTGCCCCTGTTGTAGTGACAAAGACGCCATTGAGACAAGCTAATTTTAGGTGTTAGTTTTTGTGTATAAAAGTCGTTGTATATCTTTGCTGTGTGTTATGCAAATAATGTATGTTTGTATGTATGTACGTATGTATATAACTTTTCCATCATGACTAAAGGTTTAGTTTTGAAACTAAACGTTGTCATCCAGGATATGTCGTCAAGTGTAGGGCCCTTATGTTTGTATGAATGTGTGTACGTAAGTGTGTAGGTACCTTTGATGTTTGAAACCACTTGCAGTATTAATTGCTACGAAGGGCTAAATTGCCTCTTCTAATTAATTGCGCGTGGTGTTTTGTATGTTGTTGTGATGACTTCTTAAGGTGTGTGTCCCTTTGTGTATAGAAGTCATTTTGCGTTCACCTGAACGCCGTCAAACCTTGATGCCCCAGCTTAAAACTGTCGCCGTCATATTAAAGGTCGACGTCAATTATGATGTCGCCGTCGACGCTGTTGTTGGCGTCAGGTGAATGTGAACATTGTGGTGTTCGGTTGTCTCAGTGTTGGCTGTCGACGAATCCTCGTCCCTTTTGCCTGTCTTCATATAACAAAGGTGAGATGGTCGTTGGCGAGGCCAACGGTCCTCCGACGCTCAAGTCAGTATAATATAAAAAGAAATAATGCTTAAAATACGAAGGAAATCGAATATGTTGAGAACAAAATGAAATGGAATAACTCAATTTAACTTGTTGGTTACTTACCTGTAGTGGCGTCCCTTTTGTTGTCAACATAATACGATTAAAAGTGATAAGAGTTTTAGATGGACGACGTTCCAACTTTAGGGAACGTGCTTACCCTCCTTGAGATATGGAATAATTGACGACATCCAACTGACCGTCGCCGTCGCAGAGATTTCGTTGTCGTCGGCATCACTTTTTGGACGACGTCCAACTAGGATCGTTTTTCCAGTCGTTGGCTTGATGAGTCTGACGGACGCTATGAACTTGTTGTGGACGATCATAAGGCTTTGGACGCCACGAACTTTCCTTGTTTGGCGTCGATTTCCTGCTGTCGACGTCATAGAATTCCTTTCTTGACTGCATGTCTTCCTCCAACCGGATCTGGGCCAAGGCTTTAGCTTGAGCATCCTCGAACGTTGGACAGGGATACTTGGTAAGTTCTTTGTACAAATCTGAGTCTTCATCCAGTCCCCGTCGGAAAGCTTCAATCGCCGTCTTAACATCGCAATTTGGAATCGACACCTTTTCCCTGTTAAACCTGTGAACAAATTCTTTCAAGGATTCATCAGACATCTGCATGATTCTATGTAAGTCACTAGCCTGTTTTTCCATCTTACGACTGCTAGCAAACTGTAAATTAAAAATATTAATCAATTGAGCAAAGGAAGAGATAGTGCCGTTGCCAAGGTGGATGAACCACTGCCGGGCCGGTGCAGTCAACGTCGATCCGAATCCTTTGCACATGCATGCCTCGCGCATGCTACGAGGAATTGAGGTGGTGATCATCCGTTGTTTGTATTGAGCGACGTGGTCATTTGGATCTATAGTGCCGTCGTACATCTTCATGGTTGGGATGGAGAACCGCTTTGGAACCTCGACCATGGCAATGAAATCAACAAAAGGTGAGTCCGCATAACTGTTCGGCGTCGCTTTCTCCATAGGGCGTGGGACGCCGGGGATCCTGGCGATCATGTCTTCGAGCCGCTGAAGACGCTGCTGGATGGGATCGTCGGCGACGGAACGCGGTTGCCCCTTGGCCTGGTCTCCAATGATGTTGGCGTCAGGCTCGACGTCGACATTAGGCTCGACGTCGGCGTCAGCATCTCCATCTGAATCATCGCCGTGGGCAGGAATGTTGTGGCCCACAGGAGTTTCGAATAGGCCTCCGTCCAGGCCAGGCATTTTGGAGATATCGCCTATGCTGCGGCGCTTAGAGCCTTTGGACTTTTGAGCAGATTTCAGGCTTTGATTCTCCATGCATGATGCGACATAGCTATTCTGCAATTCCGCCATAGCAGCCTTGACGCGGTTGAGTTCGTCTATGACTTCTTGAGTGGTTACCCAATCTCCTGCCATTGCAAACACAGAAAAAGGAGAAGGCACAAACGAAATAGTAGACAAAAAGAAAGTGATGAACGATGTATAGAGATCTTGCTGAAGGCCCCACGGTGGGCGCCAAATTGTTTATGCCAAAAATCGCCTAAGTGACAATCTTCGGTTGGGACATCGATAACTAGACTACAACGAGAAAATAAAAGGAGAAGAGACACAAAATATGGTGACGCGGAAAACCCATGGAAAAGGGTAAAAACCGCGGGTGGCTATGAGTCCACCAATCCACTATAATATGGGCATAAAGCCGTTAATTACAAGTACATTATATTGCATATTTGATAATTAATAAGATAAAAACATAACGTAGGTAAATATAAATATACCAAGGAAAAAGAGTGAGAGATGATTGCCCAAATAGACAAGTGATGATGTTGCGGCATAACCGGAATGACATTGGTAACATATATACATATGGCAGTAGGATTTGATGGTGTTTATAAGTAAATATAATATCATAATTTGGTTTCCTAATAGTGGAATATTTAGATGAATTTACTAGATGGTAAAGGAGTAAAGTGTATATGGTTTAGGATAGTTTACATGGAATAAACAATAGTAGGAAGATGTTTAGTGGAAAATATATGTGGATTATCTAAGTGAAAGATTGACAGAAGGTATTTGTAGCTCTTTTATGTGGGAGGTGTATCATGGGTCATAAAGCATAGTCATATGGTATTATAATATAGTAGATGGTTGGTTGGGTGAATAATGAAGTATGGTGAAGGAGGATGGAAATATAATGTTGCCTCTAGTAGGAATATGCCGTGGAGTTACCTGCCAGACTCAAGGATATCACTCCTCTTTTATAGAGGTAGCTAGTGGGTAGTTACTATCTTCTTGCTAGTGACACACCTTATGCTCCTTGTTTTTCTCCAACTACTCCTTGATACCCTCAACCTCTTTGACCTTGCTTACCAAGTATTATATTTCACATGTGCTCATTGACTTTGCTAAGTAAGTGGAGATAATTATTCCCCAACATAACAAACTAACTTGCATTGACCATATCACCTTTGAGGCTTTGACCACGTAAAATGAGCCATAATAATTATGTCGCTTGTCGGCGTCGAACGTCGGTCGACGACGTCATATAAAATACGGTCATAACAACCCCTACACCTAAAACTAAACTTGAAGGTGCATCCTTGTATCCGCTTTTTAATCTCCATCAAAGCTTGATTCTCCAATCATCATACAAGTTAATTGAAATTTGAAATATAAATAAAATTACAAAAATACAAAACGGCTCGCAGTCCGTATTAAGATACAAAAATACATAAACGGCACGCAGAACGTATTTTCTATCCTAATTTGGGCCATACTAGTCATCCAACATTCAAGCATAAAATTATTCATGTATTCACTTACTTGAGTAAGTGACCCAGTTTATATTAGACAATTCTAATACAAAATATTACTTAAACTAATCAACAATTTTAACTAGTTCAAATAATCACAAAATTTAATAGTGTTAGAAATTATACTTGGACTTTATATTATCATGATAATAAAATTGCAACTTTTTCAAAAAAAAAATGAGAGTTGAACATCCAAATAATAAATTCCCACTTAGAAATGGATCACCGAACTATTAGGATTGAAGATTTGGATTGAAGAAACTTGGGTTAAGCATAATTTAATCTCAGTAACTAAATATAAGTAATGTTGTCCACACAAGCAAAACAAGTCCAAAACAGTTTTTTTTAACATGCTGTAGCCCATGCCCTATAGTAGGTCCACAAGAGCCACTGCCAGGCCTAGAGGACAGCAAGTCAGACTTGTAGCCCATGCCCTATAGTAGGCCCACAAGAGCCACTGCCAAGCCTAGAGGACAGCAAGCCAGACTAGTTGTCCGGCCTAGCAGTCCAAACCAGGCAGAAATCCCATCCCAGACGTTGGAAACCCATGCTGACAACATGTCCAACTTGCTGTCTTCACTCTTCAACAACATACAACATGTTATTGTACAATAACAACATACAACTTGCTGACAACGCTGTAACTTCTTCTCCCTTTTTTTCTTTTTCTTTTTTTTTCGATTTAAAATTCCATTTTCAAAAAACAATCAACTTTATATATTTTGTTTAATAATCATATTATTCAAACAAAAACTCAAAGAAAGGCTTATAATCGAAAAAAAAATTGTATTGATCTCATAAAAAAAAAATCGAATATAAGAAAAATATTATCACATGAACTATTCATAAAATAAATTGAAAAACGAAATTAAATATCATTATATCAATATTATTCGAATTCCAAGAAAAATATTATGTTGCAATTTCATAAGTCCAAAATTTAATACTAACAAGATTAAATGATATGCATCAACAAAGATCAAAATAGCATAATTAGGGAGGCGACTGATACCACTAATATATAGGATTTATGATGCGGAAGTATAAACTATTTATACAAATCCTATTCCTAAGAACAACCTAAAATACTATAATGAATCTACAAAAGGGAGTTAGTTATTATACCTTTGTAGCGTGTCTCGTTGATGTTAACTTTAGAATCTCAAGTGAAATCCCTCCACAAGTAGCCCACCACCACAATGAAGATTAAAATTTTAGGTTTGCTAGTACTTTAGAGCAACTATTTTTTTTGTGAATTTTTTATTTTGCCAAAGTTCAACAAAGTTTTCAACTCAAAAATTGAATTACCACCCACTGTAAGAAGTTGAAACAATATATACGTGGAAGATGATTTCTTATTCACGTCCAAGACTTAGCATATGGCAAGTATCTAAGCCTTTCCTATTAAATAAATACCAATCAAACCTTTTTGATTGAGCAAGCCGTGAATCATGGAGGAATTAATTCCATTCATTTAGAAACTATCAGTCAATGATTGATATCTACATATCAAATATTGATATTAACAATTAACCCATAATTGATATTATTACTATACCAAATAATCATTCCTTATTTGCCAAATACTATTTCGTAATTATCACATAATGTTAGTGTCAGTTACACTAATTAATCAACGTTGTAGTTTAGGTGTGACCCTATGGGTCCAAATCAGTGTAGCAATAAATATTAATGATTTATTAATATTACAAGTCAAGATTGGCCTCTAGCAAAGCGTCATGACTACTCAAACTATATTCGGATTCATATAAATATTTATAACGTTATTATTAATTGAGTTATGCACTTGATCGTAGGACATACTCCAACACCCATTACCACCACCACCTTCCACTTGTTGCATCGTCTCCTAGAAAAAAATATGTTGTTTTATTTATTAAAATAAAAATAGGGAGGCGTCTGCCATGGACGCCCCACCACCGACGTAGGCGTCCATGGCAGGCACTCCACCACAGGAAGAGGCGCCTGCCATGGACGCCTACCTCGGCGATGGGGAGTCCATGGCGGACGCCTCAATTTTTTTTAAATAAAAAACGGAAAATATAAAAAATTAATTCTCCATTTCTTTGCAAATTGCTGGTGGTGGTGGCAGCGGTGTTGGTGGTGGCGGATCCGGTTAAGGAAAAGGGAGTAAGAGAGAAAAGAAATGGAAAGTGAAAAAAATGGGTGTATAGATATACAGTATAAAAATATTGTACTTAGGGCGTTAGTAATAAATTTTAGGTAGTCAAATATTAAAACTCAATTATAATGTATGTACAGTACCACACAAGTTTAATAGCTAGTAATAATAATGCAGTAATAAATGAAACTTAGAAAATGCTTGGAACAGCACGAAGTGTTTTTGCTTTCGCTAAGGTGATTCCATATCTCTCTTCCATATCCATATGAGCGGGCGAAACCCCAGCTTCCAGCTTCCAATCAAACCTATGAATGAGTGATCCCAGCACCAAATGAAGCATCCGAATCGCCAACGGCAAACCAAGACACATTCGACGGCCAAGACCGAAGGGAATCGACCAAAATGGTGACCCTTGAAATCAATCTCCGACCCAAGAAATCTCTGTGGCTCAAATGAATTGGGGTCTTTCCATGTATCAGGATCTCTACCTATTGCCCATACATTTATTAGCAGCTCAGCTTTTTTGGGCACCGTGAAGCCGAAGATCATCACATCTGCATCAACTTTTCTTGGTGCTAATATTGGCACTGGTGGATGTAGTCTTAAAGTCTCTTTCACAACCGCTCTCAAGTATGGGAGTCGGGCGATGTGGGATTCATCTAGCGGGTTTCCTTTTCCGATGTTTTCTCGAAGCTCCGCTTGTGCTTTCTTAAGTTTTTCTGGCTTCTGGAGTAGTTCTGCCATTGCCCATTCTACGGTGCTTGACGATGTGTCTGTTCCTCCGATGAATACGTCCTACAAAAAGAGAAGATAAATGTGTTAGGGTTGTGAGTGCGTAGCGGAAGCAAATTAAAAATGTAGAGATTGAGCAAAATAATAGAGTTGGAAATATGTGGCAAGAAAAGTAGTAAGAGATGGACACACAATTTAACGTGGGAAAAATCCTCAAATAGAGGCAAAAAACCCACGGACGACGAGTACCCGAAAATCCACTATATGAAAATAGGAGAGTACAAGAATCACCCGATACTTATTAGGGTGAGTAGTATGTTAAGGCCCATGTCACTAATGGTCCATTAAGCTATTGTGTTCTCTCAGCAGTATAATGTACTAGGTAGATCAACCTAGGGATCAGAGCTAATGATTAGCTGTTTCTTTCTTGTCTTTTGTGTAAAAAAGGTTGGTTGTGTCCACCTGTCCTTTTTGGTGTGCTGCTAGGAAGTTTCCTGTAGCCTCATGTTAGTTTAAATAGGGAAGTTGTAGGGTTTGGAGAGGTGGATGAATGAATGAAAAGACTGCTGAGCTTTAAACCAAGACAATGCTATTTCATAATTTATCTTCATGGTATCAGAGCTGGAGTTGCGCATTCAACATCCTGCTCATAAAAATCACAAATTAATTTCTGTTTACAAAGTGTAACTCATTCTGGTATTTTTTCTGTTAATCTAAAATTGAAAGTTTTCATCTTTGAAACGTAGAAATAGCTAGATGAAGGAAGAGTATGACTACTATTGAAGTAACTAGCCCATTGTATCTTCACCCATCTGATGGGAATAATTTTATGGTCATAGATAAACATCAAGGATCAAGTAACTACGAGATCCTGGAGAAGGTCTATGGAAATTGCTTTGGCTTCAAAAAGGAAGTCGGGGTTTGTTACGGGGTAGAAAAGAAAAGCACCGGTGGACAATGTGAAGAAGGAAGCGTGGGATACCATAAATGACATGATAATATCATGGATATTAGGCTCGGTTTCGAGTCCATAAAGAAATCCATCATGTTTGTCAACATTGCTCACGGGATATGGAACCAACTTGAGCAAAGATTTGCTCTTACTAATGGATCCAGAAAATACAAGTTGAACAAGGACTTGTATGAGATAAAACAACAAGAAAAAAGCATCAGTGAGTATTACACCATGATGAGAAGCACTTGGGAAGAATTGGAGGCTCTCGGTAGCCTCCCTCCTATTACCACATTGACTAGCGAGGTCAATGAGTTCATCAAAGCTCTCAATCTCCAACGGGAGGAGCGTAAACCTGTTTCGGTTTCTAAATGGTGTAAATGAGCTATATGGGGCTCAAAGGAGTCAAATCTTGATGATGACTCCCCTTCCAACCTGTAGAAGTTGCCTGCAGCTACTTGGAACAAGAAGAAGCTCGAGAGGGAGATATTGGGCCAAGCTAAAGAAGAACCGGTAACTTTGGCCATGTATAGCAAAGGTGCGGGAGGAGAACCGGAACGATCAAGGAATGATTCAGGTGCACGAGTGTGTGGAAAGAGTGGCCACACCAATGACAAGTGCTAGCATGTCATTGGATTTCCTAACAAAAATCCAAGGAACAAGCCACAAAACAAGGGAAAAGGAAAAAAATTTCCAAATCCAAAGTGGAACAAAGGAAAGCAAGGGAATGTGAGAGTTTCTTGCTCATGTTCAAGGACATCAATACGAGTGAAGCGAGGCTCGAGGTGCAAATAATGCAACTACAATCACTGCTCAACAACTGGAGCATTGTTGAGATTACGCCCACACCATCTAAAGGTGGTGACACGAGATGATGAGATGGATACAAGTTATTCGGGTATGGTATCTTGTTACTTTCTTGAATATGGGAAGAATGATGAGTGGATTGTGGATTCCGGTGCCTCGGACCACATGACGGGGAAGAAAGAGTTGTTAAAAAATGTTACTTGAATGTAGAAACAACCCTCTCATTAATCTTCCTACTTGGTGAAACATCAAAAATATCTCACCTAGGAACTATGAAATTTGAAAAACAATCTAGAGCTTAAAAATGTCCTGTTCATACCCTCATTTAAGCATAATCTCTGTCTTGTGAACAAGCCTCGCCAAGATATGAAATGCAAGGCTATGTTTTATGATAAGTATTGTATCATTCAAGACAATGAAAGTAATAAGTCCGAGGAATAGGCAAGGGTGAGCATGGCTTGTATTACTTGATGAATGAGAGTGTTAACGAGAACCTTGAACGGGAATCAAGGAAGATACACTCAAGCTTGCTCGGTTCAAGGAACAGACTCGGGGAAAATAGCAATTAATGCAAATGCATGTAATCAAGTACCAAGCATTGTAAAGAGAGTGCCAAAGTTGAGCAAAGAGAGTCTCTGGCATCACAGACTAGGTCATGCACCTATGAGAAGGGTGGCAATGATCAAGGAAATTGAGGTAAAAGAGAACAACAAGTGATGTATGTCTCACTTGCCCTCGGCAAAGTTCACTAAATTGCCATTCCAACAAAGTGAATCAAGAGCCTACCGACTTGTTTGGACTAGTTCACATTGACACATGGGGTCCATACAAGATGAGTTACAAAGGAAAATTTAAGTATTTCCTGACTTTAGTAGATGATTACTCAAGGGTAACATGGGTTCACTTGTTAAAACTAAAGTCTGATGCCTTTGATGCTATACAGAACTTTGTGAAGATGGCTAAAACTCAGTATGGAAAGGATGTGAAGGTAATTCGATCTGACAATGCCTTAGAGTTTGATGACAGCAAGTGCAGGTCATTCTTTGAGAAATTAGGGATTGTCCATCAAACTTCATGCACTGATACTCCTCAGCAAAATGGAAGAGCCGAGAGAAAACATAGAAACATTCTAGAAATGGCTAGGACACCGAGGTTTTATCTTGGTCTTCCACTTTGGAATCGGGGAGATTGTGTTATGACAAGCAACACATATCACAAACAGGCTCCCTAGTGTGATTTTAAAAAACAAATCACCATTTGAAGTGTTGTCTCAGCAAAGCTCCTGAATACAATCACATGAAGTGTTTTGGGTGCTTGGCTTTTGCTTGGAATAATCAGAGAAAGAAGGATAAGTTTCAAGAGAGAGGTGTGCCTTGTATCTTTATTGGATATCATGCAAATCAGAAGGGATACAAGCTCCATAACTTGTTGACAGGGGTGTCTTTTGTGTCAAGACATGTAAGATTTTATGAAAACATTTATCCATATCATCACTTCCATGCTACAACAGTGGAAGATGACATGGAAAATGATCATCCTGTTGAGAATCAACCTCAATGGGTGGATGATGTGTGTGAGAATGAAGGAACAGAAGCTGTGATCACAAGAGATCCTATAGTTGCCTAGGAACCTAGAAGATCAAGCAGGGAAACAAGAGTGCCATCTTGGCATTCAGACTATCAAGTGAGTGCCAACTGCATTCAGGGGGTGAGTAAAACAACTATGACTAGCCAATTCACCTGTTTCATGGCTAAGATGAATACAAGACCGGATCCAAGATCATTCAAAGAAGCTGTCACTCAGGATCACTAGAAGATAGCTATGAATGAAGAACTAGAAGCACTAGAAGAGAATGGCACATGGGTGATAACTGAACTTCCAGAAGGTAAGAATGCAATTGGGTGTAAATGGTTGTATACTACAAAGTTTGACCCACAGAGAAACACTGCAAGATACAAAGCTAGGCTGGTGATACTTGGAAACAAGCAAAAAGAAGGGATAGATTACAGTGAAACCTTTACACCTGTAGCTGTGGCTTCAATACAAGGATGGCATACACATCAGATGGATGTGAAGAATGCCTTCCTCCATGGTGAGTTAGAAGAAACTGTATACATGAAATTTCCTCCAGGCTACACAGGAGAGGGATTCAGGTTCAAGACTCAAGGAAAGGAGGAGTATAATGAACCAAACAATGCTTTGAACAAAGTTTGCAAACTGATTAAGTCACTATATGGACTTAAACAGGCTCCAAGGCAATGGTTTGCCAAGTTGAGCTCAGTTCTGAAACAAAATGGATTCATTTAATCTAAGATAAACTATTCCCTTTTCATCAAACATGAAAAAGATGACTTTGTGGCTATCTTAGCTTATGTTGATGATCTGATCCTTACAGGCAACAACATGAGAGCTATTCAGGATGCTAAGAAGGTATTAAACTGTGAGTTTAAGATGAAAGACCTAGGGGAGTTGAGATACTTTCTAGGGATTGAAGTTGACAGAAGTCATCAGGGGATATTTCTTTCACAAAAGAAATATATTAGTGATCTGGTCACTCAGTATGGGATGCATAAGTGTAGAACACTGAAGCTCCCAATGGATACTCATGTGAAATTGTTAGCTACTGCTGGAGAACCCCTGGCTCACCCAGAGATTTTTCAAAGATTGATTGGCAAGCTCATATACCTGACAATCACAAGGCCTGATATAACATATACAGTCCATGTGTTGAGTCAGTTTATGCATGCTCCAACCTCAGTCCATCATCAAGCAGCTAAAAGAGTTGTCAGGTACCTAGCTGGTTCCCCTGATTAAGGTATACTTCTAGCTTCTCACTCAGCAGCTCATCTTCAGGCCTACTGTGATAGTGATTGGGCTGGATGTCCCAACACTAGAACGTCCACCACTGGGTTCTGCTTGCTCCTTGGTCAATCTCCAATAGCATGGAAGTCAAAAAAGCAGTCTGTAGTTGCTAGATCTACAGCAGAGGCTGAGTACAGATCAATGGCTATGGCAACGTGTGAAGTTTTATGGGTCAAGCAACTTCTCAAAGAACTGGGATTGAAGAAACTGGCTTCTACACCTATTTTTTGTGATAATCAAGCTCCATTGGCAATTGCTGCCAACCCAGTCCATCATGAGAAAACTAAACATGTGGAGATAGACTGTCACTTCATCAGGGATCAAGTCACTGCTGGCACTATTCAACCCACTTATGTTTGTTCTTCTAAACAGCTAGCAGATGTATTGACCAAAGTTCTCACCATTGATCAGCATCAGTTACTTCTATCCAAGATGGGAGTTCAGTCTCCCCCTTCTCTACCATCTTGAGGAGGAGTGTTAAGGCCCATGTCACTAATGGTCCATTAAGCTATTGTCTTCTCTCAGCAGTATAATGTACTAGGTAGATCAACCTAGGGATCAGAGCTAATGATTAGCTGTTTCTTTCTTGTCTTTTGTGTAAAAAAGGTTGGATGTGTCCACCTGTCCTTTTTGGTGTGCTGCTAGGAAGTTTCCTGTAACCTCATCTTAGTTTAAATAGGCAAGTTGTAGGGTTTGGAGAGGTGGATGAATGAATGAAAAGACTACTGAGCTTTAAACCAAGACAATGCTATTCCATAATTTATCTTCATAGTACAATAACACTCTCACTATTAGTACAAACTCACAAAGGAGTAATACAAAAGGATAGTGGATTAGTGATTGTGTGTATTGGTATCTCCGACCTCATAATATCTTAGAGAGCCGAATCTCCATAACGGAGCTAATAGTAATAAACCTACACATTGTAGGTAATATCTCTCTAAGCCGAAATATTATGTGGAAGGAACACTTATAGAGTGTAAAAGAGGATCAGAGCCGTATAAAATATTGGAGGAGTGTGGGTGAGTTAATGGTGGATTAGTGATGCTTGTGAGCCTTCAAGCATGCTCCATAAAATGCCCATATTCCCTATTTATAGAGGGTGTAAGTCGGTGAAGACATAAAATTAAAGAACATTGGAGAAGTTCATGGCCCATCTTTAATTCTTGAAATTGTCGACATTCTCACTTCATGATTTAGTATGCATGGAACTTTCAAGAACAAGTGTGACTATTCCAGAGAAATCATGAGATGATATCCACATTTAGGTGGCAATGTAATACCGACATACCTTGTGGACAATTTGCCAAAGTTAGTTATAGGGAATTTGGGCCACTAAACCCAACAAAATGTTTAGCCAAATGACGAAAACAAAATTACTCGTGATTTTAGCAATATTTAGGAAAATCGTTGGCGAAGACTTACCAAGAGCAGAAAAGGAATTTTGGATGTTTCAATTTTATGAGCTCCATCATGGTCGACGCCTAGCAATACATCTAGAATGTCAGTATCTTGTAATGAATTTGATACCCTCTTCCCTTTTAGCCGTTGATCAATTAAGTTGTTGAATATATCAATGATTTTCTTCATATGGACACTTGCACGCCGCCTCCCACCTTGCAGATCTATTTTTCTGAGGATTGGGAAATAATTTGCGAAGTTGAGCTTCCCTGCTTCTTCCATTAGTGCTCGTATCGTCCTTTTAAATTCTCGAGCAAGTTCCGAATTCGGGTCACCCAGATCCTCAGAAAAGAAAGTGCAGGATAAGAGATTCAATGAGGTGGTAAACACTGCTTGGCCAATGTCCACTGACAAACCTGCTTCACTGCATTTCTGGACATAAGCAATAAGATCATTCACCTTGTTTCTTCTAAGTCTTTCGCTCGAAACAAGTCTAGCAGTTGACAGAATGTGGACTGTGCAGAATTTACGAATGTTTCGCCATTGAGTTCCTACAGGCAACCAAACTGCTGAGTTTTCATTGTACCTTTCGGCATGAAAAACATCAACTGTCCGCCTGTTGCTAAAGGAAATATCATGAGTTTTGAGGGCTTCTTTGGCCGTGGAAGCTGAAGAAATGACAACTGTTTGAACTTGGCCAAGTTGGACAGTCATCAGAGGTCCGTGCTTATCGGCCAGTTGAGCCAACCCAACATGGGGCTTGTCGCCATGCCGTACTAAGTTGCCAAAGATGGGTACAGGCCAAGGACCAGGTGGTAATTTTTTTTTGTTTGATTCACTGCGTTTATTTGCAGCTGAAAGGAGGTAAATTGCAATCAACAATGGTAATACAAGATACAACACAAAGAACAGGTGATCCATGAATTCCTGCAGCTCTATGTTAGGCGTAAATTGTGATCTCTATATTTTGGATACTGTAGTTTATTGGTGTATATACTCAATTGCTGGTCGTGACCTCCCACTACAAATTTTGTTGGAAAATTTTAATTTCCAATGTCATTTACACTTGTAATTTCTTTTCATGTTTTTGAATAAGTCATAGATATTCACATATCTAGATATAAATATGTTAGTTGTCAGGCGGCAAACTTCTGAACCATGACGTGCATCACAATTCACAGCAGTCATGCATGCTAATAATTTCGCATAACAGACAGAAGCGAAAGCTGATTTACCTGCCTAATAATCTACGTCTAAGAATTGTAGAAGCTAGAAAGAGGAGAGAAGAACATGAGAATATATAGGCAGAAGAAACATGAACTCATTGATTCATTTCTTACTTACTTGCCATACATCCACAAAGCTTTATATAAAGTTAAAATATGTACTAACTAACTAGAGCTAAAACTTACAGAACACAATCCCATGATCGGATAACTAGAAATACTTTTAACCATCTGTATGGGTACTCCCAAGTTCGGTGTCGGCCACATTTCATGTGGCCGACATGAACAGCTTAAGACGCGATCTCACCAGGAAGATCCAAGCCATTTCTAATAAACAGTCCGAGACGGTGTTCACGGCCACCTTGAAGGACAAAAGTAAGGGAATCTTCCCTCCAGTCCGACTCATCACAGTCATACACGTGTCAAATGATTACACACCATGTCAGATGAACAGTACTACTATAAATAGCCAAATAGTACTATTCTGCAGGTACATTCTATACACTACTTTCTCTCTCTATCTATCTCTCTCTCTATAAAATCCTTATCGGACACATACTGACTTCAGCGTCGGAGGGGGTTTCCTCACGTCCCCCACGAGGGTAGTTTACGTTTGTCTTCCTTGCAGACTTCCAGTCTTGGACGCCCACTCAATTACTGACGGACATCTCAGTGTCCTTCACCGTTTCAACACCGAAACAACTTGGCGCTAGAAGGAGGGGAGTCCTATCTTTGAGAAGCAGTCATGGATAAGACAAGTAATGCAAGTCGTGGTCCACCGGGATACGAGATCGGTCAGGGATCTTCTCAACCTATAATCACAGGACCTAACGGTGCACCACATTTCAACCCGATGGTGCCCGAGAACAACAATGAGCAACAAACTCCTGAGAACAATGTATCTCAGGTAAACCCTAATGGAGTTCCAATCAATATGGCTTAGCTGAGTTTGTTCTCTCCGGAGCAGTTGAGGACTGTAGCATCTTTCATTCAGATGCTAACGGGCACTCCACAGCCTAATGGTAACACTCCAACCCCTAATGCTAGGGGCGGTCAAACCCGTAAGCGACTACCGCCATTGGCCGGTAGAAATGCTAACGGTACGCCGGTGAGAAGAATGCGTTCCTTCACTCAGGAGGGACGGTAGCTGGAGAGGCAGTTGGATGACCCTGAATATGAAGAGACGTTAATGGAAACCGAAGAGCATGATAATTCAGAAGATGAGAATCAAAGCCATTCCTACCGAGAGTACACCTGCTAATCAAGCCCAAACTCTCCCCATTCATACCAGAAATCTTGAATCACCCGATGCCGAGAATCAAAATGCCATCATGCAAATATGATGGCAGCTCAGATCCCGACGATCATGTCGCAGCCTATAAAGGGCACATGTATCTGTACACACAAGTGGATGCTATATGGTGCAAAGTCTTCTCGTCCACTCTCACTGGAATTGCTCAGACTTGGTTTAAGAGTCTCAAACCTGGTAATATATTCAGTTTCTCTCAGCTTTCATCTATGTTCAGTATTCACTTTGTGAGCAATAGGCGCCGTGAGCGCACTACTGGGGAACTGTTGTCAATTAAGCAAGGAGAAGTAGAATATCTCCGGGATTACATTGGACGCTTCAATGTTGAGGCCGTATCTATTCCTAGGTTGCAGCAGGATGTGGCGGTCCTAGCCTTGATGACGGGACTGAGAGAGGGATCTGCATTCAGAAGTTATCTTGGCCGAAAGACTTTCACGTCACTAGGGCCAGTGCTTGGAAAAGCAAACGATTTCATAAGAGGAGAAGAATTTGACAAGGCAGCTAGCAGTCAGTATCGTGAGTCCGATAAGAAAAAAGAGGACAAGTCACGGAAGGACAAGGGTCGTGAAAGCGATCGGGGCCGAGATGAAAGGAAGGAATCTAATATGGTCAAGAAAGGAAGTGACCGAGAACGAGGTGACCGGGAAAGAGGAAAACGCAAAGATAGATTTGATGCGTACACCCAACTCACAACTTCTCGGGCACATATATTCACCATGAATAAGGAAAGTGATAAATGGCAACAACCGAGAAAGATGTTTCACAAGAACCGTGACAAGACAATGGTGTGATTTCCATGAAGATCACGGCCACGTAACTGAGGATTGCAGGCACTTGAAGGATAACTTGGAGGATCTTATTCGCAGAGGGTATTTCACTCAATACAAAGTTCAAACTAGTGAAGGTGATTTGGTGAAATCTAGAGATCAGAATGTTCAGTCTCGGATAGGAGAAATACATGTGATCAGTGGCGGCCCAATTCATGGCGGAAGTGTCAGTGGGGCAAAGGCTAGTCTAAAGGAATTCCGGCATCAGGTAAACTTCAATGAGAGTTGTCGTTGGAGGAAGCCGCCACCTATGCCGGCCATATCATTCTCGGTAGAAGATGCCAAACATGTGGTATACCCCCATGACGAACCACTGGTGGTCACTCTGAAAGTTGCAAATTGTTTGATTCACAGAATTTTGGTAGATGGAGGAAGCTCTGCCAATATCTTATTTTTATCAACTTTTGAGAAGTTGATGTTTGGGTGAGAACATTTGCAGCCGGTACGCTACCCGGTGATAGGGTTCACTAGGGCATCGGCAATACCTGAAGGAGTTATAAAGCTGCCAGTCAGACTCGGCGAGAACGAATAAGCCATGGATGTAATGGCCGAATTCCTGGTAGTGGACGTTCCGGGAGCGTACATAGCAATCATTGGAAGACCATTAATTCATGATGATCAGGGAGTGGTATCGACCTATCATTTGACTATGCTATATGTATCCAACTTAGGTACGACATCAAAGGTAAGAGGAAATCAGGAGACAGCAAAGTCATGCTATTTAACAGCTTTGAAACAGCAGGGAACAAGAAGGATTCTTATCGAAGATCTAAGCCCGCCAACAAGAAAAGAAAAAAGAGCTAAAAAGAAGGCCATGGCCGAAGAAGAGCAGTCAGAGAAGAAAAATGAAAACGGCATAGACATAACCATGGAAGAGTTAGAGACTCGGCCGGATGACCTGCCAAGACCCAAACCCGACGGAGAGTCTAAGCAAGAAATGTTGGCGGATGATCCAGAAAGGACTGTGGCTGTCGGAACAGACATGGACCTAGAGGTCAGGATCAACCTGATGACTCTCCTACGAGAAAACGCTGATGTATTTGCGTTCTCGGCGGATGAGATGCCGGGAATAGACCCGGCTGTGATGGTTCATCGTCTGAATGTCGACAGCATAGTTCGTCATGTCAAGCAGAAGAAAAGAAATTTTTCATTAGAAAAGAACAAGACCGTCAAGGAAGAGGTTGATAAGCTGCTAGAAGCTGATTTCATTGAAGTCTGTGATTACCCAGGATGGTTAGCAAATGTCGTTGTGGTGAAAAAAGCGAATGGCCAGTGGCGGATGTGTGTTGATTTCACAGACCTTAATAGAGCTTGTCCGAAAGACTGTTATCCATTGCCAAGGATAGATCAGCTGGTAGACTCTACTAGCGGTCATGCGCTATTGAGTTTTATGGACGCTTTTTCAGGCAATCACCAAATCAGTCTCCTCGAAGCTGATAGAAAAAAAGATGCCTTCATCACAGACTCTGGAGTCTTCAATTACAAAGCAATGCCTTTTGGCTTGAGAAATGCTGGAGCCACGTATCAAAAATTAGTCGACTAAGTGTTCGCGGATCTGAACGGGAGAAACATTGAAGTTTATGTGGACGATTCAATCGTCAAGAGCAAGACTGACCGCGAACACATCGATAATTTAAAAGAGACTTTCAGCACTCTGAGAAGATACAAGATGAAACTCAACCCAAAGAAGTGCGTATTTGGGGTGAGAGCAGGAAAACTTATGGGGTTCATGGTCAGCAAGGGAGGGATTGATGCCAACCCGGACAAGGTCCGGGCTATTATGGACCTACCAGAGCCAAAAGGTGTTAAAGACATTCAGAGGTTAACCGGAAGGATGGTCGCGTTAACTCGTTTCATCTCAAAGTCAGCCGACAAAACCCTACCCTTTTTCTCACTCTTAAGAGGAAACAGAAGGTTTGAATGGGGAGAGGAGCAAAGCAAAGCTTTCATTGCGGTCAAAGAACATCTAACAACTCTTCCCACCATTACTCAATCGGAGACGGGAGATACGCTACAATTGTACATCTCGGCTTCGCCAAAAACCGTCACGGCCGTGTTGCTGGTCGAAAAGGAGAAGAGGCAACGACCGATATATTTTGTCAGCCATGTCTTGAACGGTCTAGAAAGTCGCTGTCAATTGGTCGAGAAGATGGCATTGGCAGTAATCATCGTGGCCAGAAAGCTCAGGCCGTATTTTAACTGTCATCCCATTCATGTCTTGACAAATCAACCTCTGGAAAAAGCATTGCAAAAGATGGATAGTTCAGGGCGCCTTTTGAAATGGGCAGTTGAGCTATCCGATTACGACATCCAGTACAAACCTAGAACTGCGATAAAAGCCCAAGCATTGGCGAATTTTATCATAGAGGCATCTTATGAAGAAGAAGAGCAAGCTGAGAAGGAAACTTGGATGCTGGAAGTGGATGGCTCATCAGCCGTGAGTGGATCAGGGGCCGGCATTGTAATGACTAGTCGGCCCAAAAGGAAATGTTTATGAGTACGCCATCAAGTTTACCTTTGCATCGTCAAACAACGAGGCGGAGTATGAGGCTGCGATTGCTGGATTAAGGATGTGTATAGCCACTGGGGCTAAGAGCGTATCCCTGAAAACGGACTCACAACTCGTCAATGGCCAGTTGAAAGGAGAGTTTGAGGTCCGAGAAGCAAATATGCAGAAATATGTTGAGAAGGCCAAAGAATTGATAGCTCAGTTGAGCCATTTCGAAGTTCAAGCCATTCCAAGGACTGACAACACCAAAGCAGACGCACTCTCTAAGCTAGCAAGCTCCAGGTGGAAATTCTGAAAGAAAAAGCATTACCGAGAAGATTGTGACCGTGAACACCGTCAATCAGCAAGGTGAATGGTTCAGCGAGCTAGTAGTATACAAACTGACGGGATCACTACCTCAAAATGCTATGGAAGCCAGGAAATTAAGACGACAAGCCAGTTGGTATATCATCTATCATAATGAGCTGTACAAGAAATCCTTCAGCCTGCCATTATTAAAGTGTGCAACAGCATAGGAGTCGGGTAAAATATTGGAAGAAATCCTTGAAGGGATCTGCGGAAACCATATTAGGGGAAAAGCGTTGGCATTGAAAGCTTTGAGGGTCGGGTTTTACTGGCCGAGTATGTTGGTAGACGCGCAAAGCTATGTCAAGAAGTGTGATAAGTGCCAAAAGTTCGCTCCCATCATTAACAGGCCCGCGAATGACCTCCAGCCCATATTATGTCCGATACCATTTGCACAATGGGGCTTGGATATCCTCGAACCATTTACAACGGCTAATGGTGGCCGAAAATTCTTGATTGTTGGTATCGACTATTTCACAAAATGGATCGAGGCAGAGCCGACAGCAAAGATAAAGTCAAACCAAGTCAAAAGTTCATTTGGCAAAAGATAGTGACAAGGTTTGGTATACCAGCTGCAATAGTTTTTGATCACGGAGCGCAATTTGATTGTCGACCAATCAAGAGTTTCCTATCCGAGTTCAGGGTTAAGTTTACATTTTTCAGCCGTATGTCACCCGCAGAGCAATGGGCAAGCTGAGGCCGCAAACAAACATATTCTAGGAGCTCTCAAGAAGAAGTTGGATTGGAGAAAGTCTGTTCAAATTAGCCTTTGGGGCGGAAGCAGTCTTGCCAGTAGAGGTTGGTTTACCGTCCTATCGGATCAAGCACAAAGATCTAAAGAGCAATGATCAGGCTTTAAGAGAGAATCTAGATTTCCTACCAGATTTAAGGTTGGTAGCGGAACTTAAAGCTGCAGCATACAAGGATCGTATCAGCAAAGCCTACAACAAGAGAGTTCTAGAAAGGCCGTTAGCACTGGGAGACCTCGTATTGCGCAGAACAACCGCCACCGGAAAAGCTCATACAGAAGGAAAGCTTACAACCAATTGGGAGGGGCCATATCAGATAGCTAAAGAAATTGGTCCTTGCTCATTGCTCTGAAGACAATGGACGGCATTGAACTTAAGAACTACTGGAATGCTAGTATTCTAAAGAAATATTATGTGGAGATCTGATGTAATGGGCCGAGAGCCATAACTATTATTTGGATAATATGAGCTTCCGGTAGCGTTCCAATAAGTCTCTATGTTGTACGAGAAGGAAATATTTTAAAATAATGCGCTGGTAATTTTTTTTTTTTTTAAAAAAAAATGACCATATAACAGGTCAAGTACAAAAGCGACCATATAACAGGTCAAGTACAAAAGCGACCATATAACAGGTCAAGTACAAAAGCGACCATATAACAGGTCAAGTACAAAAACAACCACATAACAGGTCAAGTACGAAAATGACCATATAACAGGTCAAGTATAAAAATGGCCATACAACAGGCCTCAAGGGTGAGATAATAGACGATGTAAAAACGGCTATATAATAAACCCTACTAAGCCAAATAACAGGCATAATATACGCTCAATTGGTTTTCTCATAACGGACTCTGGTGTCGGAGATATGATATATCGCGGATAAATTGTCCGAATTGAAAACAAAAGCAGAACAAGAAACAAGAATTTACATAAACACGAAGCTTCATTACTAATTACTGGCATGGCGGCCAACTACATGCAAAAATGTGGGCAGCCATAAAAAAGGCATCAGAAACTGATAACAGTAATTGTAATTAGAAGCATATTCAATTTACATGCCATAATGGGCCGAATTCAGAGTTAGATAACAATATTCACATTACAAGAAATTTAACAACTATTAGAAGCAACTGAAGAGCCTGGAGATGACCGCCAAAAACATTAAGGGAGAGGCACCTCTTCATCCTGGGACGCAGGAAAAACATTGGCAATCACGTCTTCCTCACAAATCAAGGGTTCACCCTCAAGAGGACGTGTGTGAACACCTTCTGCGAAAGCGGTCTCCATTTCCTCCCAGTTGAAGGTAGGATGGGAATGGCAAACACATCTTTTAACAGCCACCCAGCCGCCATCATATCTCTCCCCTAATAGGCCGATAAACTCCTCGGACCTCTTGAAGTTCGCCACAACTCTATGGTCGGCATCAGACTTGGCTTTTTCAACACGAAAGAACCATCTCGTTCTTGGCCGACTCCAAGGCCGCCTCTAGTTCAGCAGACTTCTTCTCGGCCGTTTCCAACATTCCTGCTTTAATGCGCAAGTCAGACAACTCCACGTCAACCACGACCCTCGATGCCTTCTCAGCATCAAGATCTCGCTGTATTTTGTCGGCACGAATTTGAGCATCCTCAAGTTTAGTTCGCAGCTCGGCCAGGGATTGCTTTTGACTATCGGCGAGTGATTGATAGTGAAGGTATTGCTCGATTAGCTCAATGGCGGAATTGTTGGTCTACATCAAAAAGTCAAGAGATATATAAAAAAATAAATTTAAATTTACCACAGCCATGTCATGCGCAAGCTAAGCAGCTGGTGCCACCAACTTGTCTGCCGGACAGTCAATGGGCAGATGAAGGCCCCTCAGAAGACAGTAGTCCAGTGTACCACCGTTGGCCAGGATATCGGCATAGAGAGACTCATCCTCCCTCACATCCCAATTGGGTTGATAAATTTTTTCAGGAATTGTGGGAGGACGAGAAAAAGCAGCTTTTATGGTGGCACTCAGGATCACCTCCTTATGTTCTATCCACTCATGGATCCGAGAAAAAATTCTCTGACCCAGATTCGATAAGAAACTTGGAGTACTGAGGACATCATAAATTTTCTGGCGCATGGAGGAGCCAGATCCCAGTGTCGTCCCAATACTGTTGATAGCAGCGTTGAGAGGAGAGATACGATTGCTGGCAGGCGCAGACTCCCGAACCGGACTCTCATCCGGGATGTTAATGGCGGACCCCATGTTTTGAGTCTCGGACGCAGCATTAGTATCCAAGGCTTGACTCTTGCTGGGGCTCTCCTCAACGCTGGTAATCTCACGAGGTCGCCTCTGACCAACCTAAACAACAGGCCGTGGAGAATCCTAATCCCAACTACCGGCATGACGACCGGGAGTACAGCCGGGATTACGACCAGCACGTCGGGTACTGGCCCGACTAGTGTTACGATCACCGCGACCGCGATCAGCACCACGCTGGCCGCCAGTAAGGCCATGGACGGTGTCGTAATCGAAGACAGGGTCATCAGGAGTCTTAGACATTGGCGTTAAGTCCTCGTTGAGACCTAATTCCTCAAGATCCAGGCTGCTAGGACCTGTAAAAATAAAAACCGAAAATGATTAATACCATGATAAATCAATAAGAGCGATACTTAAAGTCCTATGTCGGACTAAGAGTCAATATACACACCTTCTGGGTGAGTCTGGCAGAGAAACAAAGCCGACAGAGGCTCGTTCCCCAGAATATACTTAGCATTGGGGAGCCAGTTACAAGGGACTCTCCCCTCGACCTCTTCGCCGTCGACAATCACGGTCCCAAGCTCGAACTCAAAATAGTCAAAGGCCGCCTGCTCAGCCGTGGACAGACCATAGGAGGGTACATCCTCCATCCGGGTAACCGGCTTGGTAAAGTGACGACGGAGAGGGAAGTCGGCCGGCACCTTTACCCAATAAAAAGCTGGTTGCCAACTTTTCAGCCCGGTTAATTTTGGGTATCCAGTTTGTTTATTCTTGGCCGAAGTCAGAGACCACCATCCTTTATCAGCAGATCCACTTCTTTTCAACCAATGATGCCGGCGGAAAAGATTCAACGTCTCTGGGAAATCCTTAAAGCGGCATACCCAAATGTACGCGATCAAGTTCCTAACGGCCAGTGTAGTCAGTTGGGCCAAACAGACGTTAAAAGCCTTCAATATTTTACTAGGGTCAGGTCCAAGGGAAAACACAGCCCAAATTCTAAATGATGGGCATAGATGGCAATATAGCCTGCCGGCCAATCAGTCACCTTAGCATTTTTATCAGGAACTACCAACTTATACTCATCCGGGAAGGCGTACAATTCCTCAGCAACCCAGCAGTAATTAAGGTTAATGGCATGCTGCCGCCATGACTTACAAATGGTCACCGCTTTCGGACCACTGCTATAATCAACCGGCAACCAAATCCCATAATGCTCGACATCATCTAGGTCTGGAATTGGTTCAGGCTGAGAGGCAGGAATTCCACCCAGGGCAATCTCAGTAGAAGGACGGGAAATTTGCACCCATCCAGAAGTAGAAGGGCCGACATCATGCTCTCGGCGGTTGTAAGTTATGCCTTCAGATTCCATGGTAGCAACAGAGTCGTTATCAAAACCTAAATCAATAACAGGGGGATGAGTACGGTCGTTAAGAAACTTGGACCTAAGTTATTTGTCCCTATCGGCAGTAAGAGGTAAATCAGCTAATAGGCGAGTTCTTCTCTCCCTAGAACTAGAGGTGGATGAATTATGTCCGTCATGAAGGGAAGAGGGAGATGAGGGGTCGCTTTCAGACAAGAAATTATCACTCAAAGTTTGTTGACTATCTGAACGGTCCGACATAACTATAAGCAAGAAAAGAAACAAAAGCTAAAAAGAGGGACAAGTAGGTACCTGAGAAGAAGAGTTCGCCGGAAAATTAACCAGAAAATCAGGCGAAACCTCGAAAAGATAACAGCGAAGAATTCGAAAAGTGCAGGTGAAGGGATTTCTGAGTAAAAAGCGTCGGAGAACCAAAAAATCCACCGGAAAGTTGAAACCTTTGCGCGAAGTTCTTTAAGAAACCCAGGCGAAAGGGAGGTTAAAATGGCGAAATTCTTCGAACGAAACGTACAAATGGTAACTCAGAGTACTTTTGAAGTAATTTGGTAGCAAAAAGCAAGGAATTTGGGGAAGAAAAAAGGAGTGCTAAATCGCAGAAAAACGGAAAAACTAGAGAATTATAAGGAAGGTTGAAGATGAAGAGTAAAAAAGAGAAAAGAAAACTGACTTTGATTTATAAATGCGAAAATCAGCGGCCAGGATTAAAAGCCTAATCAACTGCCATGCTAGATGCGCGCCAAGTGTCGTCCTCTGAGCAAACCCTAATAAAAATAAAGGGAAATGGGCGGGATTCTAGGAAAAAGTGATGATTACACTTTGTGAAATTTGGGTTTCTCCCTAGACCAACACGTGGCAGCAGAAGAAAATCTGGAACATGCACAAGTTCACTCGCGTCCTCAATATAACATCAATGCCGGTCACGACCCTCAATGATGCTGGGGGGGCTAGTTGTATGGGTACTCCCAAGTTCGGTGTAGGCCACATTTCATGTGGCCGACATAAACAGCTTAAGACGCGATCTCACCAAGAAGATCCAAGCCATTTCTAATAAACAGTCCGAGACGGTGTTTGCGGCCACCTTGAAGGACAAAAGTTAGGAAATCTTCCCTCCAGTCAGACTCATCACAGTCATACACGTGTCAAAGGATTACACACCCTGTCAGATGAACAGTACTACTATAAATAGCCAAATGGTACTATTCTGCAGGTACATTCTATACACTACTTTCTCTCTCTATCTATCTCTCTCTCTCTCTCTCTAAAATCCTTATCGGACACATACTGACTTGAGCGTCGGAGGGGGTTTCCTCGCATCCCCCCCGAGGGTAGTTTACGTTTGTCTTTCTTGCAGACTTCCAGTCTCGGACGCCCACTCAATTACTGACGGACATCTCAGTGTCTGTCACCGTTTCAACACCGAAACACCATCAATCAAAATAATCTCACTAATATTTTCCGAACTGGCACAATTAACGCATGAACCTAAATATTTAAACAATTCAACAACAATATTTGAAGCCATAATCTAACACACCCCCTTGCTTCAAATTTGCCTTCTTGCTAGAAATCGAACATCCATTGCCACATACATTAACACACTTATAACCCATGTCAATTTTTCTACCTCAACCATCGAACTATCAAGATCCCCAACTACTACCACCGTTTCGAAAAAATAAGGCACTCACGATATTCGAGGTTCAATTTGACCGTTAATTACTCTCAATTCATGTTGATAAGAAAACAATAAGAAGAGAGAGAAAACAATAAAATAATCAAATTCCACTATTAAGGAGAGAGAAAAGAATAAAAACCCTTGAAAACCACATCTCTCTCCTTCCTCTGCTTTTCGTGAGTTGCCTTCTTGCTAGAAATCGAACATCCATTGCCACATACATTAACACACTTATAAAACATGTCAATTTTTCTACCTCAACCATCGAACTATCAAGATCCCCAACTACTACCACCGTTTCGAAAAAATAAGGCACTCACGATATTCGAGGTTCAATTTGACCGTTAATTACTCTCAATTCATGTTGATAAGAAAACAATAAGAAGAGAGAGAAAACAATAAAATAATCAAATTCCACTATTAAGGAGAGAGAAAAGAATAAAAACCCTTGAAAACCACATCTCTCTCCTTCCTCTGCTTTTCGTGAGAGTGTCGAATAGGTCTTCTTCCTCAGTCTATTCTTCAACCAAAAACTAAATAAAAAATCCTCGCTAGTTTACGTTGGCAAAAATTAGTTTTAATTAGTTTCAGTTGGAAAAAATCATTAAACCGATAAAAATCCTCTGATTTTAATTTTGCAGGCTTCCTTTTGCCATAAGACTTTAACTGTTTCAACTCCAGTTTCTAAAAAAAATAGGCCTCATATCCTTCATGAATTCGTGGATCTACTTTCTCTGTTTCGACTTTTATTAATAAGGTCACATCTTCTTTCGTTATTTTACAGGCAAAGCAGAGGGGAGGGGGGAGCGAGGTGCAACAAGAGGAAGAAGAACCCCGTATTCGTTATTTTTCACGCAAAGCTGAGGGATAGGAGCTAGGTGCAGCTAGAGGAAGAAGAGGGGAGTCAACAAGAGAGACAAGGAGTATAGCGAGCGAGAGAAGAAGAAAGGTGGGGGGCTGCGCATTCCGTGACTGAGGGAAGCAAGGTGTGGCGCAGCGGCTGGTTTCCGGCGTGGCACCGGTGCAGAGAAGGAAGCAGGAGCACATTGTAGAGAGGAGAAGAGAGAACGAAGTTAAAAGTTTTGATGAAATCGAGGAGAGAGCGAGAGAGAGAGAGAGATTTTTTTCAGAAAAAATGAAGAGAGATATACTGTTTGGCAGTTAGCGGATAGCTGTTAGCTGTTAGCTATTAGCTGATTGAATTAGCTAATAGCTGATTGTATAAGCTGATTTGAGTAGTTGTTTGTATACAAGTGTTTGGTAAGTAGCTGATAGCTGATTGCTACATAATTGTGTAAAATGACCAATAAAGACATGTGCATAATATGTTATTGTACCTTTTATTATTTATTAATGTAATTTTCAAAAACTTTTGGACATAAATGTAATTGATCCACTCATTCCCAAACCTCTAATGTCAAAAAGCTCATCACCCCAACTTTTTCAAAAAGAGCTTTTTGGGCTCAATAAACTAATTGAAACCTCTCTTTACCAAACACTCAAATTAGTGGATTGACTAGTCAAATCCTCTAATATGAGTTCAAACCTCTAATTTTACCCCAAACCTCTCTTTACCAAACAAGGCCATGGTGATATAATGAGGAAAGAGGGGTTTTTAATTTATTGAGTTATGAAGAGAGAGAATGAACAGATGAAAGCATTAAATATAGTGGACCCAATCAGCTATAAATTAAGGACAAGGTTGGAAATTAAAATTTGTATGAAGTCATTTATGTCCAAAATTTAGGCTTTGTATAGAAAGATTCAAAACAAGAAGAACAATATAAATTTCTCAATGGGGAATACAAGTTTAACAAAATAGAACGGAGGGAGTAATATTTCTCAAGACGAACCTAATGGTATAATTTTATAATTTTTATTGTCATATTATAAGTGATTTTTGGTCAAAACAAATTTTTGTAAAGCATGAATAGTAAGAAAATCAAGAAACGTAATCAGACTTTTCATATATAACCAATAGAATTGAATTCGAAAACCAGAATATATGAATCCAATATGGAAGAAAAGAATAATATTTCTCTTGCAAATTAGCCCCTCGATGTTATTAATGATCTTTGATGATGATGACGATGACGATGATGATAATAATAATAATAATAATAATAATAATAATAATAATAATAATAATAATAATAATAATAATATTATTATTATTATTATTATTATTATTATTATTATTATTATTATTATTATTATTATTATTATTATTATTATTATTAATCCCCAATTTCTATTTCAATTTTAGTTTTCAATTTAATAAAGATCACCATGGTGACCATAGTGAGTCCCATCATATAGTGGTTAGTTGTATCCCTTATATGGGGTTTAGTTATTTTCCCGGAAGTAAACTATGATGGGATTGGAAGTTTTTTTTTTGTTTTTCTTTGTGTGTGCAATAATACAAATTTGGAAGACTCGCTTTGCAAATTAGTAAATCTGTTTTTTTTTCTAGGGTTATAGAATTGAAAATTTCGTGTTACAAATATGCCGATCTAAAGGACTGTTCAAGTCTTATCACTTTGACTACTATACATCAATAGAGCTCTATCAAGAACGATCCAAAGACATCTAAAATTATACAGAAGCTATTAGAAGTGGTGCTGCTGGTACATAGGTGTTTAATACTTGCATTGAGATTTTAAATTCTTTAGGGGATGACTGTAAGTGTCGAATGACTTTTATTTAATGAAATCACCCCTTTCTTAATCCTTAAAAAAATTGTAATCTGATAAACTGCTGATTGCCGACGTTGACTACTTGACTTGTGCTCGATTTTCTTCCTATCGTCCTTCAACTTTCAAGGCATATTTTGAAAAATACCAACCATATGATCGAAAATTCAAAAAAAATCATATATTTGTTTGTACTTATCAATTTGTTATCATGAAGAGCAAGTTTTCAATTCACAATTGGCGTTTCGAACTTTTTTTAAAATTCTAAACTTTTTATAAAGAAAAACCTATTAAAATAGCTATTTTGTTGGGAAAGACCTAATAAAAGCTTTTTTGTTAAAAAAGACTTATTATAATAATTCCTTTAGTTACTTAGGACCACCTCAACGTTTTTCAGTCTAAAAGTCGATTTTCCGACATTGACTTTTCTCCCCTTCCTTTTCTCATTAGATGGGACCAACCTATTTATTTTCTATCCTAATCTCTTAGCCTTACCAAACCATTTCCTCCCGCTTCCTATTTTAAGGGATTAGGATAGAAAAAAATAGGTTGGTCCCATTTAATGAGAAAGGCAGAAGAAGAATAACCAATGTCGGAAAATTGAGTTTTTGGCCGGAAAACATTGTGGTGGTCTTAATTAACAAAGGGAAGTATTATATTAGGTCTTTTACAACAAATTTTTTTTATTAATTAGGTCTTTCCCAACAAAATAGCTTTTTTAATAGGTGTTTCGCAACAAAAAGTTCTAAAATATTTTAAGGGCTCATGCAGAAGTATGTAACAAGACAACAATATAAACAAACTAGTTTTAGAATTTGTGTGATGCACCAATAATTTTTATTCTGCAAAAGTTTTAATTATTTGTCATTAGGTCTAATAATAAATTACTAAATTTATTTTCATATGCTCTCTTTGCCTTTTTCTATTATATTGTGTTTCCTTTTAGTGGTGGAAATATTAATATGTCATTAGATGTTATAATAAAAAACTTTATGATTTGGCAATCCTATATGGTGCTTCCAATACTCTTGAAAAAATCGTCCTTTATTTTAGGTAGGTAATTAAGATAAATGATCCTATTGTACTGGCACCTCTCAGAAGTATAATTAGCCAGGTTTGTGGACTCCTTGGGATGGAGGGGGATGGTAAAGGGAACCTCATCCATTGGTTTGATCCCATGACCTTGAAATCATAAGGCCAAACTTTACCACTAGGCTAATCCTTACTTCAACTTATTTCTGCTTAGCTTAAATTATATATACCGTGCTAGATTTATTTTTTTGTTGAATTTAACTTAATTTTGCTGAACTTAACTTTTTTTACTGAGCTAAAGTTATTTTTGCTAAGTTTTAATAAATTGAGGAGAACATACCATAAATCTTTATCTGCATAATACATATATCATCTTACTAGGATATAAATGATCAGTTGAGAATCCTAACATAACAAAACTAAATATTAAATAACAAATAGGTAATTAAACAAATGAACTGTAGAAATTGCGCAAAACTTCCTCCTGTCACACACAAGCTCTGTTCTACTCATCTTATTAAAAAAAATTTCAGCAAAAATAAGTTAAGTAAACAAGTTCAGCATAAAAAAAGTTAAGTTAGCCAAAATAACTTTATTTCAGTAAAAAAAAGTGTGTAGGGAAGCATCAACTAGCAAGGGTAGTGCCTCTTCTTCACATAAGCATGCATGTCTCTTGAACATTACCAAATTACATAACATATGATACTAATAGAGGATATAAAGGATATCCTCGTCATTGTACTTTTGTACTGTTATTATATATATTTGAGCCCAGGCACCCTCATTAGGGTAAGCCGTATCATTATTCTCTCATGGTATCAAGAGCAAGAAATTTTTAAACCCTAATTATTCGATCCATGCTAGCTCTCGCTTCCGCGCTCAATTTTTTTTTTTTTCTGTGTGATCACCTCGTGGCTGCATTCATGGCTGACTCGGTCTCTGCTTCCTTGTCTGCCGTGCACCCACCACTGTCATCCACCGTCGACGCATCTGCCCCGCCCTTCACCGGCGCTGCTGGGCCGTATTGCTTCGCCCCTGACTCGCAGTCAAGCATGCCTGCTGGCGCGTCAGGCCTCGACCCTCAATACTCCACCCTTGGCGTGTCGAGCCTTGGCTCCTCCCTTGGGTTCTCGTGGACACCAACGCACCTCACAGCACGCCGTCTTTTCGAAGCTGCAGTGTCTCCCATCGGGGTTGCCACCTTTGGTCCACAAGTGTCTCATGGGCCACTTTACTCCTCGCCTCAACAACCCTCTTTCGGGGGTTCAGCGTTTGCTGGCCACCCGGGTCTCATGCCGCAGCATCACACACCCACCGGTAATGGTGGGCCGCCAGGTTTCTTCACTCTTCAACCTAATCTTGCATCCCTCTCATCCACTCTAGTAACATCTACCTCTAATGTAAAAAATATTGTTACTACTGTTCTTCGGACTGTGGAAAATTACCTGCCGTGGCGTACTCAATTTGAATCTTTTTTGGTATCTCATGGCCTATTAGGCATGCTTGATGGTTCTATTACTATGCCTGAGATTTATGTGCTTGATCATCAACATCGACAATCTATGAATCCTGAATACTATCATTGGTTGCGTATTGATCAAACTATTCGTTCATGGTTAATTGCTACTTTGTCCGAAAAAATGCTTGTTGAGGTGCATGATGTAAAGTTTTCTATGCTAATATGGACTAGACTTAAATCCCGGTTTATGAATGCTAGTTTGGCTCGTTCTATGGAGTTAAAAAGTATGTTGCAACATGTTGCTAAAACTGAAAGTCAATCCATGGACGCTTATTTACGTGAAATTAAACTTGTTGCTGATTCTCATGCTGCGATTGGCGCCCCTGTCTCTTCGCGAGACTTAATTCAACATACTGTCATGGGACTTGGGCAGGATTATAATTCGCTCACTACGAGTATTATTTACTTTTCTGGCAACCTTAGTTTTGATGATGTTAGGGAAAAATTGTTGATTCAAGAACAAATCATCAAAAGTCGCCATGCTCGGGAACAAGGTTTTGCTTCTCATCAAGCATTCCTTGCTCATGCCCCCTAGTGTCTCTCCTCCTTCGACTCCTCCTCCTCGAACACTGGTTCCCGCAACAATCAACAAGGGGGTCGTGGAGGTGGCAAAGGTCGGGGTCGTAATCGGGGTGGTCGTGGCAAAGGTCGTGGCGGGGGTGCAAAGCAATCTCAAACACAAACCCAAACACAAAACTCAGGAGGTACAGTTTTATGTAATTCTGTTTTGTCATCTAAAAGTGATGTAGTAGCCCTTGCTTCTTGTGATACTAATCATCCGTGGTCACAGGGAGTCCCACCGTTGAGGGTGTGTTTGGTTCTCCGTCTACCAATATAGTATGTGAAATTTGCTTTCATCCAGGTCACTCGGTTGTTTCTTGTCTGTCTCGTTATGCTCAGACATCAAATGCCGCTCTTATTGGTCTTCCCACTGGTGAGCATAATGAAACCACTTGGTTTCCTGACTCCGGAGCATCTTCTCACATGACCAACGATTCAGGAATCTTATCTAATAAATCTACTTATACTGGTCCAATTTCTGTTGAAGTAGCAAATGGTACTCAAATCCCAATTAAACATGTTGGCACTGTCACCTTAAAATCAAACAGTTGTCCTTTAGTTCTTAACTCATTCTATCATTGTCCTAATATTAAATTTAATTTAATGTCAGTTCAGAAGTTGGCTAACGATAACAATTGTACTGTGAGTTTTAATGGTTCTCATGTTTTTGTTAAGGACAATCGGTCAGGGGAGGTGCTTCTCAAGGCTTCTAATCAAGGCAATGTATATCCCATCACCCTCACTCACCATCCTAGGAGGCCGGTTGCTCTTCTGTCCCTTTCTGCGTCCGGTCCTACTTGGCATCGTCGTCTCGGTCATTGTGGTGATAAGGTTTTAGGTGCTCTTAAGCAAAATAAGGCCATTGTTTGTGCCACTAGTCATTTGTTTGATTGTGTTTCGTGTTGTTTAGGCAAGTCTCATCACTTACCTTTCCAAGATGTAATATACTCTTTTGATAAACCACTGACATTAGTTCATTCTGATTTATGGCAGTCAAATATTTTATCTAATCTTGGTTTCAAATATTATGTCTGTTTTGTTGATGATTTCTCCTGCTATACTTGGTTATATCCTTTAAAACGCAAATCTGAGGTGCATGATCGTTTTTTAGATTTCCAAGCTTTGGTTGAGAATTTATTTGACTGTAAAATCAAACATTTTCAAATTGATGGGGGCCGGGAATTTGATAACCAACATTTACTTGCTCATTTTCGAAAATGTGGTATTGCTTTTCGCAAGTCTTGCCCTGAAACTCAACAACAAAATGGGGTTACTGAACGCAAACATCGACATGTAATTGAGCTAGCCCGCACGATGCTCATTGAATCATTGCTTCCTGGCCAATTATGGGATAATGCTGCGTACACTGCCACTTTCATCATAAACCGTTTTGCCCACTCCCGTTTTGCATGGTTTGTCTCCTTTTTAAATTGTTTTAGAAGCCGCCTGATTACTCGTTTTTACGTGTCTTTGGTTATGCGTGTTTTCCCAATTGCCAAACCAGCAAACAAGTTGACTCCCCCGATCCGTCCAATGTGTTTTCCTTGGTTATCCTCCGGGTTACAAGGGATATCGCTGTTATGAACCGAGGTCAGGTTGTGTCTATGTGATCGTCATGTGAAATTTATTGAGACCATGTTTCCCTATCGTCAGTTAGTGTCGTGTCAACCATCTTCTACTCTTACCTCTAGCGAAACGGATCCATCCCTTCTCCAATTGCCTTTAGCGGTCTCCTACACGTCTCCCTCCTCCATTGGACCTAATGTCCCGGTCCCTAGCTCTCTTAGCATGTGTACACCACACACACACGCCTCCCCTTGCGACTCTGTCGCAGCACCTAGGGTCCCCCTCCCTTGCTCGGCCTTGCCCGCACCCCTCTAGCCCACCCTCTGCTTAGCACGCTGGGCACCCGTCTGCCAATGTGTCGTCCATCTCCACGCCACTGGCTGCTGGTCCAAACGCTGGCCAGCCAGCGCCAAATGGCCATCCCCCCCTTCGTCGAGTGTCGCCGGTCCGGGGCCGGCCGGGCGCCCGCCCAACACCCTCACCTCCCCTACTTCGTGTCTTTGTTGGTCCATCGTCGCCGCCCGCCGCCCAACGAGCTGCGCCCATCCCCCACGCTTGCTGCCCCTTTGCCGCCTTGTGGTCCCTCCGCGTCCCTCCACTCTTCCTCTCCACTTTTGTCTTCCGAGTCCTTGCCTACATCTCCTCCGCACGGTGCTTTTGTTGTTCCGTCTTCACACAATACTCATGACATGAAAACTAAAGACGACATTTTTAAACCCAACACAATAATCAGTTTGACAACTCTTGAAAAAGAACAAGCTCCGACTTGTTTCTCTAAGGCAAATAAAATTCCAAAATGGCGTCAAGCCATGGCAGAAGAGATTAATGCAATGTTAGTCAACAAAACATGGGATTTGGTACCGTTTGATGCTACAAAGAACTTGGTTAGTACTAGATGGATTTATACGATAAAAACTGATGAAGAGGGTCATGTGATTAGGCCTAAGGCTCGTCTGGTTGCTCGCGGGTTTGGTCAGCAGGAAGGTATTGATTATTCTGAGACTTATAGCCTTGTTGTTCGATCAACTACTGTTCGGTTGGTTTTGTCTTTAGCTATTTCCTATCAGTGGGTCATTCGTCAATTGGATGTTAAAAATGCATTCTTACATGGTGATCTCATTGAAGAGGTTTACATGAAACAACCTGCAGGTTTTATTCATCCTGATTTTCCTGCTCACATTTGTCGCCTCTGGAAAGCCATCTATGGTTTAAAACAAGCTCCTCGCACTTGGTATGTTCGCTTCAGCAGTTTTTTGCTTCAACAAGGCTTCTTTTGTTCTCAATCTGATACTTCTATGTTTATCTTTCGTCGTGGCACATATATTCTATATCTTCTTCTATATGTTGACGATATCATTGTCACTGGCAACTCTGCTCCTGTGATCACCAAATTCATTTCTCTTTTGTCTGTGGAGTTTTGCTATGAATGATTTAGGTGATCTTCACTATTTTTTAGGTTTTCAGGCTATCCGCTCTTCCAAAGGTTTGTTTCTGTGTCAAAAGAAGTATGTTCATGATCTTCTTCTAAAATTTCATCTGCACACTGTCAAACCTGTTCGCACCCCTCTACCTAGTCGGACTACTCTCTCACTTATAGATGGTGATCTCTTATCTGATCCTACTGAGTATCGCAGTATGGTTGGAGATTTACAGTACTTGACTATGACTAGACCTGATATTACATATGCTGTACATTTAGTTTCCCAATTTATGCATTCCCCCCGCACTGCTCACTTGTTGGTTGTTAAGCGTATTTACAGGTATTTGCAGGGTACATCTGACTATAGTCTCTGGCTTCGCCCCCCTAAAACCATGTCCATCATGATTGCATATTCTGATGCTAATTGGGCAGGTTGTCCGGATAGTTGTCGTTCTACCACGGGTTATGCCGTCTTTCTAGGTGGTAACCTTATCTCCTGGCGCTCGAAAAAGCAACCCACTGTTTCCAAATCATCCACTGAGGTTGAATATCGTGCTGTTGCTTATACGGTTCAGGACACCCTCCCGCTTTGTTTTTTACTCGCTGAGTTGGGCCTCATCATTCAAGCTCCCGTGAAACTGTTTTGTGATAATGTATCTGCTTCTTATCTTGCTGTAAATCCGGTTCAGCATGATCGTAGCAAACATATTAAAATTGATTATCATTTTGTTCGGGAGCGTGTTGCTCATGGTGACTTAGTTGTTCGTTATGTAACTACTGAGTTACAAATTGCTGACATTTTCACCAAAGGTTTGTCTGGTTAGCGTTTTGAGTTCTTAAGGTCCAATCTGTACGTGGTTCCCTCTGCACAGATTGAGGGGGTGTAATAGAGGATATTAAGGGTATCCTCGTCATTGTACTTTTGTACTGTTATTATATATATATATGAGCCCAGGCACCCTCATTAGGGTAAGCCGTATCATTATTCTCTCGGATACCATGAACACGAATCGGGTAGTAGACTTTTAGAAGATGGTCCTTTAAGTAGTCATGTTGCACGCGTGTCACGAACAAGGGTCGGATAGCAGTGATGGTGTGTTTGGGATGCCGACTTGTAGCCTAATCCATATTGGGAGTCCTACACACTAAGGCTCCGTTTGGTTTAGTGTAAAATATTTTCAGTATAAAATGATTTTCATGGAAAATAATTTACAATGTAAAACACAATTCAAAAATTAGTTTTCCGTCGTTTGGTTCCATGAAGAAAAATAATGAAACGAAAGGAAAATAAAAGAGAAAGTAAGGAGGTAGTGAGAGGAATGTGCAAGAGAGATAAGGAAAAGGAAGGAAAACAGTTTTCCCTTCATTTTGAAGGGAAAATGGTTTTCCATCATTGGGAGAGCAATTTTACTTTCATGGAAAATGGTTTTACACTTCTTTGCAAACCAAAAAATGTAAAATTGGAAATAGATTAAAATAGTTTTACAGGAAAATGTTTTACGCCCTACCAAACGGAGCCTAAGTAAAACTACTCCATAGTTAAGTTCAACAAAAAATATAAGTTTAATAAGATAATTTTAGCAACAATAAATTAAGTTCCGCAAATATAAGTTAAATTCATCAAAAAGAAATTTAATAAAATATGTTCAGCAAGAAAAAGTTAATTAAGCAAAATAAGTTAAATTCATCAAAAATAAATTCAATAAAAATAAGTTGAACAAAAAAATGTTAATTAAGCATAAATAAGTTCAAGAGAACTATATTTGTTAGACAAAGCATATGGTTGTGTGGTCAGCGCGTTCTACCTGTTTGTTCTTCTTCACATAAGAATGTCTCTTGAACATTACCAAATTCCATTACTTACGATACCATGAACATGAATCGGGTAGTAGACTTTTATAACACATTTGGTTCATTATTTTTATGGGATCCAAGAAACAAAATCAATTACCAATTTCCTTTATCTTGTTTGGTCCAATCCTCATCATCAATCCATTACCATTATTTGGCAGTAATAAACTATCCCAATTTATTACCTTTCCCTCCCCCTCAAGTAATAAAAATCAATACTTTATAATAATGGTTACCATTTCCTTTCCATCCCATGGCTGAATCAAACACCTAATAAAATTTGTCATTTTTGTTACCTTCCCTCTTCTATTTATTTTTATCCCCTTTTTATTCCATGTCTTGATCGAACCAAGTGAACCCTTAGAAGATGGTTCAATCTAAGATGGTTCAAAAACACAGTCATGTCGCACACGTGCCACAAACAATGGCCGCATAGTACTGATGGTGTGTATGGGATGCTAACTTTTAGCCTAATCCATAGTGGGAGTCCTTCGCACTAAGCAAAACTACTCCATAGTTATACCAAATAAAAATCTTCTAATTCTTCCATGTGGTATAAAGGACTTCCCACATCTCATGGAACCATGTTTGGATAGTTATAAGACCAAGTCTTTAGCTCCTGTTTGCATTACAAGGCACCAATTAAATTAATTTTCCAACAAAACTATATGCGTTTTTTTCTATCTTATGAAGTAGCAGAGCCGTCGCCTAAAATAATAAAAATTGAAAAAAGTAGTAGAGCATTTTGAGTATTGGGGAAAAGTTCATTAAACAATTAACTCTATTATTGCAAGGATAAAGCTCATTACAATGGACCTAGTATTCCTCTATAGCTGTATGTCTTTGACAGAAGTCTCTTTTAAAATATTAAGAATATCAAACTGCTAACCTGTAGTGAACATGGGCATCAACTGTTAAAACACAACATTGCATAACAGTAGAGTGCATGCACGTCTAGCTAGTAGATGCCGACCACAACTATTTAATTGAGCGGGAGCAAGCTAGGATATGGAGTATATATATAAAAGAAACTTAGATTTTATAATGACAAATAAGATGACTCAAAATCGTGTCCAGATATGTGAGGATATTTCATTTTGATCTGATGTTTATCTTACTACTTTTTCAAAAGCAGATATGATTATTTCTCAGATAAATATACGTGCATCAACCCGAGACTGTAGCTTGCTGAGAGTTAACTGTTTTGATATACAACGTGCATGAGTCACGTAAATCACACATACCTTGCTAGGACAGCTAAGAAATTAACTAGGAGGGAGGGAAGTCGTGAGGATATGAAAAAACAAAGAGCGTTCAGAAAGAGGTTAGAGGCGCGCTTATACAGATAGAGGTACCTCTTGTACATTTGTTAGGTGGTATTTTATGGTGGTAATAGAAAATAACGACGAAAAACACATGTATATGCTTTTTTGTTTAACTTTATTTACAAAAGTCTATATAAAATTATTACCATTGGAACAATTTGTTTCTGGCTACCAAATTAAAATACCGTAGTGTATATGATGAGATCCCTCCATATAGCATTGTTTAAGATATTCCAGAACATTATGTGCCCCTGATGAAGTTCAGGGTCAAAATTAGTGGATTTCGAAAATTAGGGTAGGATTGCCTGATGAAAATGTGAAGCTGGTGAAAGGAATGGGAAATGTGAAGTTGAATGAGCATATCACCCTGCTGTATGATGTATTGTACGTACATCGGGGATTTTAAACACAACTTGCTTTCTGTGAGTAAGTTGTTGAAAGAAAATTAATCTAAAACTGAACTTTGACAGACATGGGTGCTCACTACTAGGAGTGTAAATAATCCGAGTCGAGCTCGAGTTTGGTTAAGCTCGACTCGAACTCGAAGACTCGAAGTCAAGCTCGACTCGACTCGAAAACTCGCGAACTTGAAAAAATCAAACTCGACTCGAACCCGAAATCCTAAATTCGAACTCGAGCTTGAATCAAGCTCGAACTCGAAACTCAAAATTCGAACTCGAATCAAGCTCGAGCTCGAATCCAGATCCATCACGAGTCAAGGCTCAACTCAAAATTGAGTCAATCCATGTACCTTGAGTTAGGTACTTGGAGTAGCCTTATATAGAGAGAAAAAAAAGGTTTGTGTTTCATTGTTCAACCAATGTGGGAATTTATGAAACAAACTTTGATAGAAAACAATAGTTTCCACCCATTGAAGAGAAATGCAAAAATAGTTTTTGTTCCATTTATAAAAGAACACAAACTTAAACTTTTGTTTCCCAACCAATGTGAGACAACTTAAATTCAAACAATAAGTATATCTATAGTAGTAATATTTATATAAAAAAAAACCAATGGTTTACACTACAAAGCTGATGTGATTTTCGTGGCCGTTTTCGAACTCTTTTGTGGTTTTGTTAATTGTGAACGATTTAATAACTATGAAACTAGCGGATATTACTCTCAAGTCACGGTTAAGAGTATGATCAAACAAGTCTCGATTGTTTGATTTAGGTTCACTACTCGGAAACTAATTGTTAGCTTGCGCTCAATCCATGCAAAGTATACAATTATTTTTCTCAAACAAAACTCTTACCTCTTAATGAGGCTAGGCATGTATTATGTATAGAAGATGAACAAGAATACCTTGCTCACCAAACACCAATATTATGGAATAAACAAGAGCAAATAATAGGAAAGTTTTCCCTTAAAAATAGCCTAGAATCTAGCACAACTTAAGGAAACATTAGATTTAGAAAATCTTTTGCAAACTTTCCATAAACCCTTACACAAACCACACTGCCAACCTAGCTACGCATCCTACCTTACTTTCCTTATTACAACTCATGACATCTCATCTACTTGGAGCTTAAGTAAATGGATTACAAGCTGATTTTCAGACCTTTATTTAATTAAGCTACTTTAACTAACTAACTTAACTAACAATATCAATAAAAGCCATATTTTTGGTTCCATGTAAAACCTTCACTTTAAGAGTAAAGTAAAACCATGCAACAACCCTAAGAAAGCACATTAAACATAGTTGAGCTTGAAATGATGCTTGATCTAACATCATCAATGTGGGACATTTAATATTTTGCGTGAAAGATTATTTTTAATAATTTTTAATAATTTTTCAGTTTGTTCATGAGCTTTCGAGCCAAATAAAGGCTAGCGCTTGTTAAAATCTTGTGCTCGACGACTTATTAACTATCAGCTAGAAAAATTATGATTAAAGTGCACCATGAAAATATTTTCTATATTAGTATCAATTTTCTTCCATGGTTTAAATTCTTTGGAAAAGTTTGAGAAGTATTTATTGAAATTACAAGCATTATATACATATTTTCTTCGAGTTCCTCGCGAGCTTTTCGAGTCGAGTAGGTAGTAGCTCAGCTCGACTCGTTAGTCATCGAGTCGAGTTCGAGTCGAAACTTCTAGAGTCGGGCTTCAACCGAGTTTTGACCGAGTCGATCTCGAGTAGCTCGCGAATTGTCTCGTCTCGTTTACACCCCTACTCACTACAGGATCATCCCACTAAGGAAGCAGTAGAGTTTGGGAAGAATGAAAATGATCTTTACTTCTTGATAATCAATAATGTTATTAAAATAATCAACATTAATTTTTACCCACCCTTGAATGAGGAGGCTTCGACCTAGCTAGCCACGCAAACACGTTGGTGATTGATGCAAGACCAGAGCCTTGCAGTTGGTATTCTTGGTGGGGATTAGGGAAGGCAACTGCTGTAAAAATGGTCATGTTTCGGCACATCCATGCTGCCCTGACGAGTTAGCATAGAGACAAAGATCATCTTTAAAAGTGTTGTTTGCAAACCACATAAATTTGTCAGCAAAAGATGAAGTAAGGGAAGCAGCAACAAGGGTCACCAGGGAGCTTTGCCTCCATCTATCCGTCATATCTAAGCAATCAAACAATGAGTGTATGATGGTCTCACTCGAAGCTCCACAAATTTGACAAATGGGATCTGGGGTAATATGACGGTGTTGAAGCCACTCCTTCACTGCCAAGCTTTCTTTACATGCCCTCCAAATGATATGATAAAGTTTGGGAGGCCCCTTTAAACTCCAAACATTCTTCCACATCTCCGTTTCGCAAGAACCATAAAATACCTGCCAAGCACGTTCAATGCCAAGCATCCCTAACCAATAGCCCAACTGAACTGAGTAGTTGCCATCAAGAGCAGGCCACCAAAATCTACTGTTTACCAGCCAAGAAGGAGATACGGGATATGCGCCCAATAAAGCATCCTCATGTACCATCACTTCTTGTAAATGATTCATATTCCAACATCCCTTCTCAAAAACTATTAAATTACTCACTGTCATAGTACGATCACTATTATCTTTCGGGAAAGGAACGATATGAGAACCCTCACTCGGCAACCAAGCATCCTCCCATACATTAATGTTCATCCCATTTCCTTTTCTCCACTTCAAACCTTCAAACAATAGAGTCGTGGCCCCCCAAATGCTTCTACAAGAGTAACTTGGATCATATCCTCGAAGAGCATCTAGAAAACCTGAATTTTTGTAATACCTCGTCTTTAGAACACCATGAAGAAGAGTATTACTGTATGGGTATAACCCAAGTATGTTAGCGGATCTCAGAGATGAGTCCGCGAACATCACCGCGGCCGCTAATATTGTAAAGGTCGTCTACATCTCTAATAAGTCAGCGTATCAACGTAGTCCGACGACGTTGACGGTTGCCTAACAAGACAAAATAAGGGAATCTTCCCAACTGTCATGCGCACTACGACCGTACACGTGTAAAAGGATTACGCACCCTGTCAGATGAATAGTACTCCTATAAATACCCCACTAGTACTATTCTGCAGGTACATTCTCTCACACTCAGAACTCTTATCTCTCTCTCTCTACTCTCTCTCTCTAAATCCTATTTGGACACGTGCTGACTTGAGCGTCGGAGGGGGTTTCCTCGCATCCCCCCGAGGGTAGTTCACGTTTGCTTCTTGTGCAGCTATTCACCAGCGGACGCTAACTCCAATCTTTGGCGGACTCTTCATAAGACCGCCAACCGTTCTGAAACCGGAATAATTTGGCGCTAGAAGGAGGGGCCTCCCATCTTTGTGAATGCTAACATGGAAAGAGCAAACACTAACGGACGTGATTCACTAGGGTTCAATGCCGGACAGGGGTTTATGCAGCCCGCTATTACAGGACCATTCGGTGCACCTCAATTCCAAACTAGAGGGACCGAGAACGTTAACGAACAACAAACTCCTGAGAACAATGTATCTCTGGTCAACACTGGTGGCGGACCACTCAACCTGACTCAACTCAGTCAGTTCTCTCCTGAGCAGCTATAAACTGTAGCGTCTTTCATCCAAATGTTACAAGCGGGTACTCCTCAGCCTAACAACACCCCCACTCCTAATCCAGGGGTTGGCCAAGTTCGTAGGCGGATGGCCGCCATGAATGGTCGCAACGGTGATGGCACCCCGATAAGGAGAATGCGGACCTTCACCCAGGAGGGACGCCACATGGAAAGGCAAATTGAGGACCCAGAGTATGAAGAAGCAATCCTGGGGACTGAAGACCTCAACAATTCTAAAGATGAAAATCAAAGTCGTTCTCGCCGAGAACATAGCATCAGTGGTGCCAGCAACTATTCTGCTGGCGGACACCTATTGATCTTGCCTAAGCTGTCTCCTTTCATTCCAGAGATCCTGAACCACCCCATGCCGCGGATCAAGATGCCGTCCTGTAAATATGACGGCACCTCAGACCCAGATGACCATGTGGCCGCTTATGAAGGGCACATGTATTTATACACCCAGGTGGACGCTATCTGGTGCAAAGTCTTTCCATCCACTCTGACTGGGATTGCCCAGACATGGTTTAAGAGCATCAAGGCTGGTAATGTTTCTAGTTTTTCTCAACTTTCATCTATGTTCAGCACTCACTTTGTGAGCAATAGACGCCGAGAGCGCACAACTGGCGAGTTGTTATCTATCAAGCAGCGAGAAAATGAGAGCCTGCGAGACTTCGTTGGCCGTTTTAATGCCGAGGCCGTCACCATCCCCCGACTTCGGCCAGGATGTGGCCGTCTTAGCTTTGATGACCGGCCGAGAGAGTGGTCCGCATTCGAGAGATACTCGGGCCGTTATACCTTCACATCCCTGAGAGCCGTCTTGAAGAAGGCAAACGATTTCATCATGGGTGAAGAGTTCGACAAGGCCGCGAGCGGCCAAAGTCGCGAGCCTGAAAAGAAGAAGGATGATAAGCTGAAGAAAGAAAAGGGTCGCGAAAATGATCGCGGCCGGGATGAAAAGAAGCAAGAGTCGAATATGGTCAAGACAGGGCACGACCGCGAGAAGAATGACCGCGAAAGGTTTGAGTATAAAGACAAGTTCGATGCATATACGTAGCTCACGACTTCAAGAGCTCAGATATATCAGATGAACAAAGATAATGATAAATGGCAACGTCCAAAGCAAATGTTTCACAAAAACCGTGATAAGAACAAGTGGTGCGATTTTCATGGGGATCACGGCCATACTACTGAGAACTATCGGCATTTGAAGGATAACTTGGAGGATCTGATAAGACGGGGTTACTTCACTCAGTACAAAGCTCAGTCAAAAGAAGATGTAGTGAAGCCAAATAATCAAAATGTACAATCGCGGATTTCAGAAATTCACGTTATAAGTGGCGGTCTAATTCATGGCGGTAGCGTGAACGGAGCAAAGGCCAGCCTAGAAGAATTCAGGCACCAGGTTAATTTCAACGAAAGCATGCAATGGAGAAGGCCACCAGTTATGCCCGCCATGTCTTTCATTGTGGAGGACGCGAAGCACGTTGTCTATCCCCATGACGACCCTCTGGTGGTCACGCTGAAAGTATCAAACTGTCTGATCCATAGAATTTTGGTAGATGGAGGAAGTTCTGCAAATATATTGTATTTCTCAACCTTTGAGAAATTGATGATTGGCCGAGAGCATTTGAAACCTGTCCGTTACCCAGTTATATGTTTCACGGGAGTGTCAGTGATTCCAGAAGGCTTGATAACCCTACCAGTCAGGGTAAGAGAAGATGAGAACGCCAGAGATGTGATGGCAGAATTTTTAGTGGTTGACGTGCCTGGAGCTTATAACGCAATTATCGGACGCCCTTTTATCCATGACGTCCAAGGTGTTGTGTCAACTTATCATCTTAACATGCTGTACGTTTCCAATCTTGGAACGACAACAAAGTTAAGAGGGAATCAGGAGATGGCAAAATCATGCTATCTAACAACGTTAAAGCAGCCGACATGGAGAATTCCGGTAGAGGATCTGAATCCGCCAACTCGGAAGCAAAGGCGAGCCCAGAGGAAGGCTTTGACAAATGAGGAAGAGCCCGAGAAGGGAGATGAGGAGATGATGGAAGTCTCAATGGAAGAATTGGAATCCAGGCCTGACGATACGCCAAGGCCCAAGCCGAACGGAGAGACAAAGCAGGAGATGCTAGCGGAGGATCCGGCAAGGACAGTAGCTGTCGGAACAGACATGGACCCAAAGGTCAGGGTCAACCTGGTGACTCTCCTAAGAGAAAACGCGGATGTCTTCGCGTTCTCGGCAGATGAGATGCCGGGAATAGATCCGGCCGTGATGGTACATCGTCTCAATGTCGACAGCACTGTCCGCCCTATTAAGCAGAAGAAACGAAATTTTTCGGCCGAAAAGAACAAGGCCATCAAAGAAGAAGTTGATAAGATGTTGGCTGCCGACTTCATTGAACCGTGTGATTACCCAGAATGGTTGGCCACTGTGGTCATGGTGAAAAAAGCTAACGGCCAGTGGAGAATGTGCGTAGATTTCACGGACCTCAATAGAGCTTTCCCAAAGGATTGCTATCCGTTACCAAGAATAAACCAGCTAGTAGACTCTACTAGCGGTCATGCGCTGCTAAGCTTAATGGACGCGTTCTTGGGCTATCATCAGATTAGCTTGCTCGAGGCCGATAGAAAGAAGCCAGCATTTATCACAGATTGTGGCGTATACAACTATAAGGCAATGCCGTTTGGGCTCCGTAATGCGGGAGCAACCTACCAAAAACTGGTTGATAAGGTATTCGCGGATCAGAGGGGGTGAAACATAGAGGCATATGTAGACGACTCCATCGTCAAAAGTAAAACTGACCGCGAACACCTAGACGACTTGGAAGAAACTTTCAGAACTTTGAGAAAGTATAAGATGAAACTCAACCCAAAGAAATGTGTCTTTGGGGGTGAGAGCAGGGAAGTTTTTGGGCTTTTTGGTAAGCAAAAGGGGGATTGCCGCGAATCCCGACAAAGTTCAAGCCATTGTTGACCTACCTGAACCAAAGAGCGTCAAAGATATTCAGAGGCTGACAGGAAGAATGGCGGCCCTCACTCGATTCATCTCAAAATCAGCAGACAAGGCTTTGCCCTTCTTTGCGCTGCTAAGGGGAAATGAGAAATTCGAGTAGGGAGAGGAGCAAAGCAAAGCATTCCTGGCGGTAAAAGAATATTTGAAGAGCTTACCCACCAATACAAGGCCTGAGACTGGGGACGTATTGCAATTATATATCTTGGCCTCGCCGAAAACTGTCGCGGCCATGTTATTGGTGGAGAAAGAGAAGAGGCAGCAGCCAATATACTTCGTTAGCCACATCCTTAACGGGCCGGAGAGCCGTTATCAGCTGGTCGAGAAAATGGCTTTAGCCATGATAATTGCCGCCAGAAAGCTCAGGCCATACTTTGACTGTCACCCCATTCAAGTTCTAACCAATCAGCCGCTAGAAAAAGCGTTGCAAAAAATGGATAGTTCCGGCTGCCTGTTGAAATGGGCCGTTGAGCTATCGGAGTATGATATACAATATAAGCCCATGACCGCTATCAAGGCGCAGGCCCTGGCAGATTTTATTGTGGAATCCTCATATGAGGAGGAAGAAGTGGAGCAAAAGGAGGTCTGGCTACTGGAAGTTGACGGATCCTCCGCTGTTAGCGGATCCGGGGCTGGTATAGTGATGACTAGCCCTGAGGGAAATTCATACCAGTACGCCATCGAGTTTGCCTTCCCGGTGTCAAACAACGAAGCAGAATATGAAGCGGCAATTGCCGGCATGAGAATGTGTTTGGCAGCGGGTGCTAAAAATGTACTCTTGAAGACGGATTCGCAGTTGGTTAGCGGTCAGCTGAGAGGAGAATTTGAAGTCAGAGAGGCCAACATGCTAAAGTACGTGGAAAAGGCTAAGGAGTTGATAGCTCAATTAAATCGGTTTGAGATTCAAGCAATACCAAGGGCCGAAAACACGAAAGCGGACGCATTGTCCAAATTGGCAAGTTCTGACTCATTCAGCATTGAAAAAACCGTCATGGTGGACATCTTGAAGGAAAAGAGCATCACGGAAAAAATCGTGGCCATCAACAGCATAAACCAGCAAGGGGAGTGGTTTAGCGAGTTAGTGGCGTACAAGCTGACGGGGACGCTTCCCAGTAATCCCTCGTCCGCTAAAAAGTTGAAGCGACAAGCAAGCTGGTACATCATATATCAGAATGAGTTGTACAAGAAATCGTTCAGTATACCTCTGCTTAAGTGTACAACTGCATGGGAGTCCGCGAAGATTCTCGAAGAAATACATGAAGGTATTTGCGGCAACCATATTGGCGGAAAGGCTTTAGCACTTAAGGCACTGAGAGCGGGTTTCTACTGGCCAAATATGATGGTAGATGCCCAGGGCTACGTTAAGAAGTGCGACAAGTGCCATAGATATGCTCCCGTCATTAATGCACTCACCCAATGATTTACAGCCCCTATCCTATGCCCGATTCCTTTCGCTCGCTGGGGAATGGACATCCCGGGACCGTTCACCACAAAGAATCGGAGGGACGAGATTCCTAATAGTGGGCAATGATTATTTTACAAAGTGGATAGAGGTTGAGCCGACAGCAAAGATCAAGGCAAATCAAGTCAAGAAATTCATCTGGCAGAACATTATGACAAGATTTGGGATTCCCATGGCCATCGTCTTTGACCATGGCGTCCAATTTGATTGCCGCCCCCACTACAAAAAAAACCCAGTTTAGCGACTGGTTTTTGCGACTGACGTTGAAGTTGGTCGCTAAAATTAAGTTTAGCGACTGACGGAGACTAGTAGTTGCTAATTTGCGACTGCATAAGCGGTAGTTGCTAAGTAGTCCCAAAATTGCGACCGCATATTTCTTTTGCGACCGAAAAGCGGTTGCTAGACTAAATAAAAGGGGTCGGTCAAGCCATTTCTGGGATATAAAGTAAGAAAACCCTAAATCTCCTTACACAAAGCGTCAAAGCCCCCGTACCCCCAATCCCTCACACCAGCCCCCCTCTCTCTCATCTACCAACCACCAGACCAGGCACCAGATCGTCGGCGAGTCGACATTCGAGCTCACACACCAACCCGCGCACGACGCTGCCCGTGCAACTCGCCATCTTCTCTCTCACTAGCCACGGGGCTCATCGGCTTCTATTTTGCTACACCCGCCGCGACACCACCCCTTCTCTCACTCCTCGCGACGACCACCACACCACTACACCTCCACCCGCAATTACACCACCTCCCGCCTCTCTCGAAGGTATCACTCCTAAATCCCTCTTTTTCTCTCTTCTCCCCTTCTTCTTCCTTGGGATCTTATTTTTTGTATAATTTTCATTTCTTTCTTTTTTCTTTGAATTCTGTAAATCTGTTATGTAAAGTTTAGCATTTTTCTTTATAATTCTGCTTAATTATGCGTTTTTAAAGTTAAGTGAAGTCTTAATATTAGAATCGATGTTCTCGTTTCTATGATTTTATTGATCTCTTAAATTAAGCCAAAAAAAACCAAGGATAATGCATCTTTTCATCTATTATCCACTTGAAGGAATGTACAACTAATGTTGTTGCACTACTTAGTGTCGACATGATATTGAAAAACAATAGGGAATTAGTCCTTCTGAACCTGAAAATGATTTGATTTTGGGAGAAGAATTATGATTTTGTTATGTAAGTGTTGTTTATTTTTTCGTAGATCATGATTTGTGGCATAGATTTAAATTTTATAAAGAATGCTGGTTTTTCGGCTTTTTCCTCATGTAAATGTTTCTAATGTTCCATAAACTTTGCAGTAATTTGCTTCTTTAATTGAACTTCCGATTTTTTTTCTTTTCCGAGTTTGGCTCTCATATGCAACAATGTAATTTGTTTATTGCATACTCAAAGTTTTATTTACTTGTGAATATGTAATACTTTGTATATTGTAGAATTTGACCATTTTGTAATTTTATATTTGATGGACGAAATTTCTATGTTATTTATATATAATATTCTCATTCTTTGCAAAGTAGTTTTGGTATTATTGATTGGTAGTATAATCAAGTAATTGTATTATTAATTGGAATGAAATCGACAACAATTATTTGTTGTTGATATCATTTTTTTAAAATTTTCTTTTTGGTATTTTGCGACTACCGCAGTTATTCGCTAATTTGTATTTGTCGGCCGCTAAATTTAGTCTCCACCTCCTAATTGGTCTCTTATCGCTAGTCGCTAAGTAGTCGCAAATCGCCGCAAAACTAGCGACTAACCCAAAATCAGTCGCCAAAATAATTTTGCGACTAGCCTTTTAGCGACTAACCATAAATTGGTCTCCGGCGGTCGCTAACTCAGTTTAGCGACTGATTTACCTATTTTAGCGACTGCTTAGGTCGGTCGCTAAATCCAGTTTTTCTTGTAGTGCCCGTACAAGCATTCTTAACGGAGTTTCGTGTGAAGTTTGCATACTCAGCCGTTTGCCACCCTCAGAGCAACGGGCAAGCAAAGGCCGCGAACAAACAAATCTTGAATGCCTTAAAGAAAAAGCTAGATGAATTCAAAGGAGGATGGACCGATATGGTGCCGGCGGTGCTATGGTCAAATAGAACAACAGAGAAGGAAGCGACGGGAGAGAGCCCTTTCAAGTTGGCCCTCGGTGCAGAGGCTGTGTTACCGGTAGAGGTGGGGTTACCCTCCTATCGGATCAAACACCAAGATCTTCAGAAGAATGACCAAGCACTCAGGGAAAGCCTAGACTTCCTGCCAGAAACAAGGCTCATGGTGGAACTGAGGGCAGCCGCCTACAAAGATAGGAATCAACAAGGCTTACAATAAGAAAGTCATAGAGAGGCCGTTAGATGTTGGCGACCTGGTCCTTCGCAGAACAGCAACCACCGGCAAGGCGCATATTGAGGGAAAGCTGACGGCTAACTGGGAAGGTCCTTACATCATAGCCAAGAAGATTGCTCCCGGCTCTTTCATTCTAAAAAGCATGGATGATAAGGAGCTCAGAAACATGAGAATATATAGGCCGAAGAAACATGAACTCATTGATTCATTTCTTACTTACTTGCCATACATCCACAAAGCTTTATATAAAGTTAAAATATGTACTAACTAACTAGAGCTAAAACTTACAGAACACAATCCCATGATCGGATAACTAGAAATACTTTTAACCATCTATATGGGTACTCCCAAGTTCGGTGTCGGCCACATTTCATGTGGCCGACATGAACAGCTTAAGACGCGATCTCACCAGGAAGATCCAAGCCATTTCTAATAAACAGTCCGAGACGGTGTTCACGGCCACCTTGAAGGACAAAAGTAAGGGAATCTTCCCTCCAGTCCGACTCATCACAGTCATACACGTGTCAAAGGATTACACACCATGTCAGATGAACAGTACTACTATAAATAGCCAAATAGTACTATTCTGCAGGTACATTCTATACACTACTTTCTCTCTCTATCTATCTCTCTCTCTATAAAATCCTTATCGGACACATACTGACTTCAGCGTCGGAGGGGGTTTCCTCGCGTCCCCCACGAGGGTAGTTTACGTTTGCCTTCCTTGCAGACTTCCAGTCTTGGACGCCCACTCAATTACTGACGGACATCTCAGTGTCCTTCACCGTTTCAACACCGAAACAACTTGGCGCTAGAAGGAGGGGAGTCCTATCTTTGAGAAGCAGTCATGGATAAGACAAGTAATGCAAGTCGTGGTCCACCGGGATACGAGATCGGTCAGGGATCTTCTCAACCTATAATCACAGGACCTATCGGTGCACCACATTTCAACCCGATGGTGCCCGAGAACAACAATGAGCAACAAACTCCTGAGAACAATGAATCTCAGGTAAACCCTAATGGAGTTCCAATCAATATGGCTCACCGAGTTTGTTCTCTCCGAGAAAGCTTGAGGACCGTAGCATCTTTCATTCAGATGCTAACGGGCACTCCACACCTAATGGTAACACTCCAACCCCTAATGCTAGGGTGGTCAAACCCGTAGCCGACTACCGCCATTGGCCGAGTAGAAATGCTAACGGTACGCCGGTGAGAAGAATGCGTTCCTTCACTCGAGAGGGACGTAGCCGGAGAGGCGATTGGATGACCCCGAATATGAAGAGACGTTAATGGAAACCGAGGAGCATGATAATTCAGAAGATGAGAATCAAAGCCGTTCCTACCGAGAGTACACCTGCTAATCAAGCCCAAACTCTCCCCATTCATACCAGAAATCTTGAATCACCCGATGCCGAGAATCAAAATGCCATCATGCAAATATGATGGCAGCTGCATCCCGACGATCATGTCGCAGCCCTATAAAGGGCACATGTATCCGTACACACAAGTGGATGCTATATGGTGCAAAGTCTTCTCGTCCACTCTCACCGGAATTGCTCGCGACTTGGTTTAAGAGTCTCAAACCTTGTAATATATTCGTTTCTCCGACTTTCATCTATGTTCGCATTCACTTTGTGAGCAATAGGCGCCGTGAGCGCACTACCGGGGAACCGTTGTCAATTAAGCAAGGAGAAGTAGAATATCTCCGGGATTACATTGGACGCTTCAATGTCGAGGCCGTATCTATTCCTAGGCTGCAGCCAGGATGTGGCGGTCCTAGCCTTGATGACGGGACTGAGAGAGGGATCTGCATTCAGAAGTTATCTTGGCCGAAAGACTTTCACGTCACTAGGGCCTGTGCTTGGAAAAGCAAACGATTTCATAAGAGGAGAAGAATTTGACAAGGCAGCTAAGCAATGCCGCATCGTGAGTCCGATAAGAAAAAAGAGGACAAGTCACGGAAGGACAAGGGTCGTGAAAGCGATCGGGGCCGAGATGAAAGGAAGGAATCTAATATGGTCAAGAAAGGAAGTGACCGAGAACGAGGTGACCGGGAAAGAGGAAAACGCAAAGATAGATTTGATGCGTACACCCAACTCACAACTTCTCGGGCACAGATATTCACTATGAATAAGGAAAGTGATAAATGGCAACAACCGAGAAAGATGTTTCACAAGAACCGTGACAAGACAATGGTGTGATTTCCATGAAGATCACGGCCACGTAACTGAGGATTGCAGGCACTTGAAGGATAACTTGGAGGATCTTATTCGCAGAGGGTATTTCACTCAATACAAAGTTCAAACTAGTGAAGGTGATTTGGTGAAATCTAGAGATCAGAATGTTCAGTCTCGGATAGGAGAAATACATGTGATCAGTGGCGGCCCAATTCATGGCGGAAGTGTCGCTGGGGCAAAGGCTAGTCTAAAGGAATTCGGCATCGGGTAAACTTCAATGAGAGTTGTCGTTGGAGGAAGCCGCCACCTATGCCGGCCATATCATTCTCGGTAGAAGATGCCAAACATGTGGTATACCCCCATGACGAACCACTGGTGGTCACTCTGAAAGTTGCAAATTGTTTGATTCACAGAATTTTGGTAGATGGAGGAAGCTCTGCCAATATCTTATTTTTATCAACTTTTGAGAAGTTGATGTTTGGGTGAGAACATTTGCAGCCGGTACGCTACCCGGTGATAGGGTTCACTGGGACATCGGCAATACCTGAAGGAGTTATAAAGCTGCCAGTCAGACTCGGCGAGAACGAATAAGCCATGGATGTAATGGCCGAATTCCTGGTAGTGGACGTTCCGGGAGCGTACATAGCAATCATTGGAAGACCATTAATTCATGATGATCAGGGAGTGGTATCGACCTATCATTTGACTATGCTATATGTATCCAACTTAGGTACGACATCAAAGGTAAGAGGAAATCAGGAGACAGCAAAGTCATGCTATTTAACAGCTTTGAAACAGCAGGGAACAAGAAGGATTCTTATCGAAGATCTAAGCCCGCCAACAAGAAAAGAAAAAAGAGCTAAAAAGAAGGCCATGGCCGAAGAAGAGCAGTCAGAGAAGAAAAATGAAAACGGCATAGACATAACCATGGAAGAGTTAGAGACCGGCTACGGATGACCCGCCAAGACCCAAACCCGACGGAGAGTCTAAGCAAGAAATGTTGGCGGATGATCCAGAAAGGACTGGTCGGTCCGGAACGCACACTGGACCTAGAGGTCAGATCAACCTGATGACTCTCCTACGAGAAAACGCTGATGTATTTGCGTTCTCGGCGGATGAGATGCCGGGAATAGACCCGGCCGTGATGGTTCATCGTCTGAATGTCGACAGCATAGTTCGTCATGTCAAGCAGAAGAAAAGAAATTTTTCATTAGAAAAGAACAAGACCGTCAAGGAAGAGGTTGATAAGTCGCTAGAAGCCGATTTCATTGAAGTCCGTGATTACCCGTGATGGTTAGCAAATGTCGTTGTGGTGAAAAAAGCGAATGGCCAGTGGCGGATGTGTGTTGATTTCACGTACCTTAATAGAGCTTGTCCGAAAGACCGTTATCCATTGCCAAGGATAGATCACCGGGTAGACTCTACTAGCGGTCATGCGCTATTGAAGTTTTATGGACGCTTTTTCAGTAATCACCAAACCGCCTCCTCGAAGCCGATAGAAAAAAAGATGCCTTCATCACGCACTCGGAGTCTTCAATTACAAAGCAATGCCTTTTGGCTTCGAGAAATGCCGGAGCCACGTATCAAAAATTAGTCGACTAAGTGTTCAGCTGATTCGAACGGGAGAAACATTGAAGTTTATGTGGACGATTCAATCGTCAAGAGCAAGACTGACCGCGAACACATCGATAATTTAAAAGAGACTTTCAGCACTTTGAGAAGATACAAGATGAAACTCAACCCAAAGAAGTGCGTATTTGGGGTGAGAGTAGGAAAACTTATGGGGTTCATGGCCAGCAAGGGAGGGATTGATGCCAACCCGGACAAGGTCCGGCTATTATGGACCTACCAGAGCCAGGTGTTAAAGACATTCGTAGGTTAACCTAAGGATGGTCGCGTTAACTCGTTTCATCTCAAAGTCACCGACAAAACCCTACCCTTTTTCTCACTCTTAAGAGGAAAACAAGGTTTGAATGGGGAGAGGAGCAAAGCAAAGCTTATCATGGTCAAAGAACATCTAACAACTCTTCCCACCATTACTCAATCGGAGACGGAGATACGCTACAATTGTACATCCTTGGCCGCAAAAACCGTCACGCCGTGTCCGGGGTCGAAAAGGAGAAGAGGCAACGACCGATATATTTTGTCAGCCATGTCTTGAACGGTCTAGAAAGTCGCTGTCAATTGGTCGAGAAGATGACATTGGCAAGATCATCGCGCGTAAAGCTCGTGCCGTATTTTAACTGTCATCCCATTCATGTCTTGACAAATCAACCTCTGGAAAAAGCATTGCAAAAGATGGATAGTTCAGGGCGCCTTTTGAAATGGGCAGTTGAGCTATCCGATTACGACATCCAGTACAAACCTAGAACTGCGATAAAAGCCCAAGCATTGGCGAATTTTATCATAGAGGCATCTTATGAAGAAGAAGAGCAAGCTGAGAAGGAAACTTGGATGCTGGAAGTGGATGGCTCATCAGCCGTGAGGGGATCAGGGGCCGGCATTATAATGACTAGTCGGCCCAAAAGGAAATGTTTATGAGTACGCCATCAAGTTTACCTTTGCATCGTCAAACAACGAGGCGGAGTATGAGGCTGCGATTGCTAGATTAAGGATGTGTATAGCCGCTGGGGCTAAGAGCGTATCCCTGAAAACGGACTCACAACTCGTCAATGGCCAGTTGAAAGGAGAGTTTGAGGTCCGAGAAGCAAATATGCAGAAATATGTTGAGAAGGCCAAAGAATTGATAGCTTAGTTGAGCCATTTCGAAGTTCAAGCCATTCCAAGGGCCGGCAACACCAAAGCAGACGCACTCTCTAAGCTAGCAAGCTCCAGGTGGAAATTCTGAAAGAAAAAGCATTACCGATAAGATTGTGACCGTGAACACCGTCAATCAGCAAGGTGAATGGTTCAGCAAGCTAGTAGTATACAAACTGACGGGATCACTACCTCAAAATGCTATGGAAGCCAGGAAATTAAGACGACAAGCCAGTTGGTATATCATCTATCATAATGAGCTGTACAAGAAATCCTTCAGCCTGCCATTATTAAAGTGTGCAACAGCATAGGAGTCGGGCAAAATATTGGAAGAAATCCTTGAAGGGATCTGCGGAAACCATATTGGGGGAAAAGCGTTGGCATTGAAAGCTTTGAGGGTCGGGTTTTACTGGCCGAGTATGTTGGTAGACGCGCAAAGCTATGTCAAGAAGTGTGATAAGTGCCAAAAGTTCGCTCCCATCATTAACAGGCCCGCGAATGACCTCCAGCCCATATTATGTCCGATACCATTTGCACAATGGGGCTTGGATATCTTCGAACCATTTACAACGGCTAATGGTGGCCGAAAATTCTTGATTGCTGGTATCGACTATTTCACAAAATGGATCGAGGCAGAGCCGACAGCAAAGATAAAGTCAAACCAAGTCAAAAGTTCATTTGGCAAAAGATAGTGACAAGGTTTGGTATACCAGCTGCAATAGTTTTTGATCACGGAGCGCAATTTGATTGTCGACCAATCAAGAGTTTCCTATCCGAGTTCAGGGTTAAGTTTGCATTTTTCAGCCGTATGTCACCCGCAGAGCAATGGGCAAGCTGAGGCCGCAAACAAACATATTCTAGGAGCTCTCAAGAAGAAGTTGGATTGGAGAAAGTCTGTTCAAATTAGCCTTTGGGACGGAAGCAGTCTTGCCAGTAGAGGTTGGTTTACCGTCCTATCGGATCAAGCACAAAGATCTAAAGAGCAATGATCAGGCTTTAAGAGAGAATCTAGATTTCCTACCAGAAATAAGGTTGGTAGCGGAACTTAAAGCTGCAGCATGCAAGGATCGTATCAGCAAAGCCTACAACAAGAGAGTTCTAGAAAGGCCGTTAGCACTGGGAGACCTCGTATTGCGCAGAACAACCGCCACCGGAAAAGCTCATACAGAAGGAAAGCTTACAGCCAATTGGGAGGGGCCGTATCAGATAGCTAAAGAAATTGGTCCTTGCTCATTTGCTCTGAAGACAATGGACGACATTGAACTTAAGAATTGCTGGAATGCTAGTATTCTAAAGAAATATTATGTGGAGATCTGATGTAATGGGCCGAGAGCCATAACTATTATTTGGATAATATGAGCTTCCGGTAGCGTTCCAATAAGTCTCTATGTTGTACGAGAAGGAAATATTTTAAAATAATGCGCTGGTAATTTTTTTTTTTTTTAAAAAAAAATGACCATATAACAGGTCAAGTACAAAAGCGACCATATAACAGGTCAAGTACAAAAGCGACCATATAACAGGTCAAGTACAAAAACAACCACATAACAGGTCAAGTACGAAAATGACCATATAACAGGTCAAGTATAAAAATGGCCATACAACAGGCCTCAAGGGTGAGATAATAGACGATGTAAAAACGGCTATATAATAAACCCTACTAAGCCAAATAACAGGCATAATATACGCTCAATTGGTTTTCTCATAACGGACTCTGGTGTCGGAGATATGATATATCGCGGATAAATTGTCCGAATTGAAAACAAAAGCAGAACAAGAAACAAGAATTTACATAAACACGAAGCTTCATTACTAATTACTGGCATGGCGGCCAACTACATGCAAAAATGTGGGCAGCCATAAAAAAGGCATCAGAAACTGATAACAGTAATTGTAATTAGAAGCATATTCAATTTACATGCCATAATGGGCCGAATTCAGAGTTAGATAACAATATTCACATTACAAGAAATTTAACAACTATTAGAAGCAACTGAAGAGCCTGGAGATGACCGCCAAAAACACAAGGGAGAGGCACCTCTTCATCCTGGGACGCAGGAAAAACATTGGCAATCACGTCTTCCTCACAAATCAAGGGTTCACCCTCAAGAGGACGTGTGTGAACACCTTCTGCGAAAGCGGTCTCCATTTCCTCCCAGTTGAAGGTAGGATGGGAATGGCAAACACACCTTTTAACAGCCACCCAGCCGCCATCATATCTCTCCCCTAATAGGCCGATAAACTCCTCGGACCTCTTGAAGTTCGCCACAACTCTATGGTCGGCATCAGACTTGGCTTTTTCAACAGCAGCAACCATCTCGTTCTTGGCCGACTCCAAGGCCGCCTCTAGTTCAGCAGACTTCTTCTCGGCCGTTTCCAACATTCCTGCTTTAATGCGCAAGTCAGACAACTCCACGTCAACCACGACCCTCGATGCCTTCTCAGCATCAAGATCTCGCTGTATTTCGTCGGCACGAATTTGAGCAGCCTCAAGTTTAGTTCGCAGCTCGGCCAGGGATTGCTTTTGACTATCGGCCAGTGATTGATAGTGAAGGTATTGCTCGATCAGCTCAATGGCGGAATTGTTGGTCTACATCAAAAAGTCAAGAGATATATAAAAAAATAAATTTAAATTTACCACAGCCATGTCATGCGCAAGCTAAGCAGCTGGTGCCACCAACTTGTCTGCCGGACAGTCAATGGGCGGATGAAGGCCCCTCAGAAGACAGTAGTCCAGTGTACCACCGTTGGCCGGGATATCGGCATAGAGAGACTCATCCTCTCTCACATCCCAATTGGGTTGATAAATTTTTTCAGGAATTGTGGGAGGACGAGAAAAAGCAGCTTTTATGGTGGCACTCAGGATCACCTCCTTATGTTCTATCCACTCATGGATCCGAGAAAAAATTCTCTGACCCAGATTCGATAAGAAACTTGGAGTACTGAGGACATCATAAATTTTCTGGCGCATGGAGGAGCCAGATCCCAGTGTCGTCCCAATACTGTTGATAGCAGCGTTGAGAGGAGAGATACGATTGCTGGCAGGCGCAGACTCCCGAACCGGACTCTCATCCGAGATGTTAATGGCGGACCCCATGTTTTGAGTCTCGGACGCAGCATTAGTTTCCAAGGCTTGACTCTTGCTTGGGCTCTCCTCAACGCTGGTAATCTCACGAGGTCGCCTCTGCCGGAAAGTCGAAACCTTTGCGCGAAGTTCTTTAAGAAACCCAGGCGAAAGGGAGGTTAAAATGGCGAAATTCTTCGAACGAAACGTACAAATGGTAACTCAGAGCACTTTTGAAGTAATTAGGTAGCAAAAGGCAAGGAATTTGGGGAAGAAAAAAGGAGTGCTAAATCGCAGAAAAACGGAAAAACTAGAGAATTATAAGGAAGGTTGAAGATGAAGAGTAAAAAAGAGAAAAGAAAACTGACTTTGCTTTATAAATGCGAAAATCAGCGGCCAGGATTAAAAGCCTAATCAACTGCCATGCTAGATGCGCGCCAAGTGTCGTCCTCTGAGCAAACCCTAATAAAAATAAAGGGAAATGGGCGGGATTCTAGGAAAAAGTGATGATTACACTTTTTGAAATTTGGGTTTCTCCCTAGACCAACACGTGGCAGCAGAAGAAAATCTGGAACATGCACAAGTTCACTCGCGTCCTCAATATAACATCAATGCCGGTCACGACCCTCAATGATGCTGGGGGGGGGCTAGTTGTATGTGTACTCCCATGTTCGGTGTCGGCCACATTTCATGTGGCCGACATAAACAGCTTAAGACGCGATCTCACCAAGAAGATCCAAGCCATTTCTAATAAACAGTCCGAGACGGTGTTTGCGGCCACCTTGAAGGACAAAAGTAAGGAAATCTTCCCTCCAGTCAGACTCATCACAGTCATACACGTGTCAAAGGATTACACACCCTGTCAGATGAACAGTACTACTATAAATAGCCAAATGGTACTATTCTGCAGGTACATTCTATACACTACTTTCTCTCTCTATCTATCTCTCTCTCTCTCTCTAAAATCCTTATCGGACACATACTGACTTGAGCGTCGGAGGGGGTTTCCTCGTATCCCCCCCGAGGGTAGTTTACGTTTGTCTTTCTTGCAGACTTCCAGTCTCGGACGCCCACTCAATTACTGACGGACATCTCAGTGTCTGTCACCGTTTCAACACCAAAACACCATCTATCAAAATAATCTCACTAATATTTTCCGAACTGGCAATATTAACGAATGAACCTAAATATTTAAACAATTCAACAACAATATTTGAAGCCATAATCTAACACACCCCCTTGCTTCAAATTTGCCTTCTTGCTAGAAATCGAACATCCATTGCCACATACATTAACACATTTATAACCCATGTCAATTTGTCTACCTCAACCATCGAACTATCAAGATCCCAAACTACTACCACCGTTTCGAAAAAATAAGGCACTCACGATATTCGAGGTTCAATTTGACCGTTAATTACTCTCAATTCATGTTGATAAGAAAACAATAAGAAGAGAGAGAAAACAATAAAATAATCAAATTCCACTATTAAGGAGAGAGAAAAGAATAAAAACCCTTGAAAACCACATCTCTCTCCTTCCTCTGCTTTTCGTGAGAGTGTCGAATAGGTCTTCTTCCTCCTTAGTCTATTCTTCAACCAAAAACTAAATAAAAAATCCTCGCTAGTTTACGTTGGCAAAAATTAGTTTTAATTAGTTTCAGTTGGAAAAAATCATTAAACCGATAAAAATCCTCTGATTTTAATTTTGCAGGCTTCCTTTTGCCATAAGACTTTAACCGTTTCAACTCCAGTTTCTAAAAAAAATATGCCTCATTAATAAGGTCACATCTTCTTTCGTTATTTTACAGGCAAAGCAGAGGGGAGGGGGGAGCGAGGTGCAACAAGAAGAAGAAGAACCCCGTATTCGTTATTTTTCAGGCAAAGCTGAGGGATAGGAGCGAGGTGCAGCTAGAGGAAGAAGAGGGGAGTCAACAAGAGAGACAAGGAGTATAGCGAGCGAGAGAAGAAGAAAGGTGGGGGGCTGCGCATTCCGTGACTGAGGGAAGCAAGGTGTGGCGCAGCGGCTGGTTGTGCGGCGCAGCGGCTGGTTTCCGGCGTGGCACCGGTGCAGAGAAGGAAGCAGGAGCACATTGTAGAGAGGAGAAGAGAGAACGAAGTTAAAAGTTTTGATGAAATCGAGGAGAGAGCGAGAGAGAGAGAGAGAGAGAGATTTTTTCAGAAAAAATGAAGAGAGATATACTGTTTGGCAGTTAGCGGATAGCTGTTAGCTGTTAGCTATTAGCTGATTGAATTAGCTAATAGCTGATTGTATAAGCTGATTTGAGTAGTTGTTTGTATACAAGTGTTTGGTAAGTAGCTGATAGCTGATTGCTACATAGTTGTGTAAAATGACCAATAAAGACATGTGCATAATATGTTGTTGTACCTTTTATTATTTATTAATGTAATTTTCAAAAAAATTTGGACATAAATGTAATTGATCCACTCATTCCCAAACCTCTAATGTCAAAAAGCTCATCACCCCAACTTTTTCAAAAAGAGCTTTTTGGGCTCAATAAACTAATTGAAACCTCTCTTTACCAAACACTCAAATTAGTGGATTGACTAGTCAAATCCTCTAATATGAGTTCAAATCTCTAATTTTACCCCAAACCTCTCTTTACCAAACAAGGCCATGGTGATATAATGAGGAAAGAGGGGTTTTTAATTTATTGAGTTATGAAGAGAGAGAATGAACAGATGAAAGCATTAAATATAGTGGTCCCAATCAACTATAAATTAAGGACAAGGTTGGAAATTAAAATTTGTATGAAGTCATTTATGTCCAAAATTTAGGCTTTGTATAGAAAGATTCAAAACAAGAAGAACAATATAAATTTCCCAATGGGGAATACAAGTTTAACAAAATAGAACGGAGGGAGTAATATTTCTCAAGACGAACCTAATGGTATAATTTTATAATTTTTATTGTCATATTATAAGTGATTTTTGGTCAAAACAAATTTTTGTAAAGCATGAATAGTAAGAAAATCAAGAGACGTAATCAGACTTTTCATATATAACCAATAGAATTGAATTCGAAAACCAGAATATATGAATCCAATATGGAAGAAAAGAATAATATTTCTCTTGCAAATTAGCCCCTCGATGTTATTAATGATCTTTGATGATGATGACGATGACGATGATGATGATCATAATAATAATAATAATAATAATAATAATAATAATAATAATAATAATATTATTATTATTATTATTATTATTATTATTATTATTATTATTATTATTATTATTATTATTATTATTATTATTATTATTATTATTAATCCCCAATTTCTATTTCAATTTTAGTTTTCAATTTAATAAAGATCACCATGGTGACCATAGTGAGTCCCATCATATAGTGGTTAGTTGTATCCCTTATATGGGGTTTAGTTATTTCCCGGAAGTAAACTATGATGGGATTGGTAGTTTTTTTTTTTGTTTTTCTTTGTGTGTGCAATAATACAAATTTGGAAGACTCGCTTTGCAAATTAGTAAATCTGTTTTTTTTTTCTAGGGTTATAGAATTGAAAATTTCGTGTTACAAATATGCCGATCTAAAGGACTGTTCAAGTCTTATCACTTTGACTACTATACATCAATAAAGCTCTATCAAGAACGATCCAAAGACATCTAAAATTATACAGAAGCTATTAACAAAGGGAAGTATTATATTCGGTCTTTTACAACAAATTTTTTTTATTAATTAGGTCTTTCCCAACAAAATAGCTTTTTTAATAGGTGTTTCGCAACAAAAAGTTCTAAAATATTTTAAGGGCTCATGCGGAAGTATGTAACAAGACAACAATATAAACAAACTAGTTTTAGAATTTGTGTGATGCACCAATAATTTTTAATCTGCAAAAGTTTTAATTATTTGTCATTAGGTCTAATAATAAATTACTAAATTTATTTTCATATGCTCTCTTTGTCTTTTTCTATTATATTGTGTTTCCTTTTAGTGGTGGAAATATTAATATGTCATTAGATGTTATAATAAAAAACTTTATGATTTGGCAATCCTATATGGTGCTTCCAATACTCTTGAAAAAATCGTCCTTTATTTTAGGTAGGTAATTAAGATAAATGATCCTATTGTACTGGCACCTCTCAGAAGTATAATTAGCCAGGTTTGTGGACTCCTTGGGATGGAGGGGGTTGGTAAAGGGAACCTCATCCATTGGTTTGATCCCATGACCTTGAAATCATAAGGCCGAACTTTACCACTAGGCTAATCCTTACTTCAACTTATTTCTGCTTAGCTTAAATTATATATACCGTGCTAGATTTATTTTTTTGTTGAATTTAACTTAATTTTGCTGAACTTAACTTTTTTTACTGAACTAAAGTTATTTTTGCTAAGTTTTAATAAATTGAGGAGAACAGACCATAAATCTTTATCTGCATAATACATATATCATCTTACTATGATATAAATGATCATTTGAGAATCCTAACATAACAAAACTAGATATTAAATAACAAATAGGTAATTAAACAAATGAACTGTAGAAATTGCGCAAAACTTCCTCCTGTCACACACAAGCTCTGTTCTACTCATCTTATTAAAATAATTTTCAGCAAAAATAAGTTAAGTAAACAAGTTCAGCATAAAAAAAGTTAAGTTAGCCAAAATAACTTTATTTCAGTAAAAAAAAGTGTGTAGGGAAGCATCAACTAGCAAGGGTAGTGCCTCTTCTTCACATAAGCATGCATGTCTCTTGAACATTACCAAATTACATAACATATGATAATAATAGAGGATATAAAGGATATCCTCGTCATTGTACTTTTGTACTGTTATTATATATATTTGAGCCCATGCACCCTCATTAGGGTAAGCCATATCATTATTCTCTCATGGTATCAAGAGCAAGAAATTTTTAAACCCTAATTATTCGATCCATGCTAGCTCGTGGCTGCATTCATGGCTGACTCGGTCTCTGCTTCCTTGTCTGTCGTGCACCCACCACTGTCATCCACCGTCGACGCATCTGCCCCGCCCTTCACCGGCGCTGCTGGGCCGTATTGCTTCGCCCCTGACTCGCAGCCAAGCATCCCTGCTGGCGCGTCAGGCCTCGACCCTCAATACTCCATCCTTGGCGTGTCGAGCCTTGGCTCCTCCCTTGGGTTCTCGTGGACACCAACGCACCCCACAGCACGCCGTCTTTTCGAAGCTGCAGTGTCTCCCATCGGGGTTGCCACCTTTGGTCCACAAGTGTCTCATGGGCCACTTTACTCCTCGCCTCAACAACCCTCTTTCGGGGGTTCAGCGTTTGCTGGCCACCCGGGTCTCATGCCGCAGCATCACACACCCACCGGTAATGGTGGGCCGCCAGGTTTCTTCACTCTTCAACCTAATCTTGCATCCCTCTCATCCACTCTAGTAACATCTACCTCTAATGTAAACAATATTGTTACTGTAACACCCCAGAATTTCAAAGGCGGAAAAGAAAGAAATAATAATATAATTAATAGGACGATGGCGGAAACATCGTCTTCTGGGAATGTCACTACTACAAGATTATTGTTTAAATAACTAAGTGATAAAAACAAACACAAGTAAATACTATAAGTAAATTAATTACTTAGATTAAAATCAAAATGAAAAAAAAAAACTATCTCAAACTAAAGAGAATTCTAGAACTAAAACCCTAATAGATTATTTCTCGCATCTCAACCCGAGCCCAAAATCAAAGAAAATCCCCATCAACAAAACCTGCAAAATATACAACAAATATCCACAATCAGTGGGGAGTAACTAGCAGCTTCTCCCGTAACAAAAGCAATCAAAGTACGATTCAGACATAGATTAATAAGAAAGGAAATGATTAAGTCAAGTTAACTACAATATGCATTCACTTCCATATAACTCACAAATAACGCAAATGAATAATAAATAGCAAGTGAGTTGGATAAAAATAAACAAATCATCTCAAGAGTACTTTTAGAAAAATAAAAGTATAGGTAAAACAAGTGTCCGAGACAAGAACCGAACGCTAGTGATTCGCAAATCACTTCCTAAGGTTTGTCGATCGCAATCTCCAGTGCGCCCATGGGCTTACGTTCCCCACCGCCCGTGTCTAAGAATGGCCAAACTCCCGATGCGGGGGTAGAACACGCGAACTCCCCGACTCTCGGACGACAACAATTAACCCGAGTGTACCCCTAGTTCGCAAACCAGGTGGTTGGCATGTTCTTCACCTAGGGGACTACATCTATCCCACCTGGATATTCTTATCTCAAAAAAATAAAAATCATAATTCATAAATATCATCAAAGTATCATTCATCTCAAAAATATTCGTCAAAAGGGATGCCACCCGGCCTTATACCCATAATTCATCAAAAGTAATTCTTCAAAAATCCTCAAAATAAATCACTTACAAATTTTCAACAAATATCTCCCACAATAAAACTTAATCATCTCTAAACATCATCAACGATATTATACTAATTTTACAGCAACCACACTTCAATCAAAATACATCACCAATTAACTCTAAATCATATTCATTAAAAGAGTAATAACAATTAAATCATTTTATTCCATAAATCAAACCTAAACATGTGGTTACCAAAATGATGCATACTGTATACTACTGAAAATCAGCAACCCGGAATATATTAAATTATAAATTATATCTGATTTACAAGCCCTCAAACAATTTAATAGTGTGTCCTCAATTTCATCACAAAAACAACATAATAATTATGAAACCTACAAATTCGAGCAGTAAAATCACACAAAAATTATCATATAACCCTAATCGCTCTACTGACATGGTACAATTTTTATTCATAATTTTAGGACTCAAAAAGTATTTTTAACAGTTAATATACAGATTCCTCAAATAAGCCATTATAATAATTAAAAATATAAACAGACGCTCAAAAATTACCAAAAATTCACATAACATGTAAAAACTCACGGAAATACATATTATTCAAATAAATTAATTTTTCTGCCTCTATAAATAATTTTCGTGAATTATATACTGACTGAACAGAAATTACAAAAACAGATATATCAATTAACTAAAACAGTAAACAGTAGATAAAAATTATTCTAAGGCATGGAATAAATTATACGCATGTAACATGATCTAAGAAAAATGATTTCATCAATTTCAACAGTCGTTCAATAATTATTATGAAATTTAGCCAAAAACGCACAAAATACTAATTAAATCAAATAAATATTAAAAATCATGCGAAAATTATTTTTCTCTACATAGTATTCACATATCATGTGTCACGTATGTTCATGTCAAATTTCATCAAAAATATCATTCAAAAAGTATTTTAGATAATTCCTAACGTAGTAATCTAATACCGAATAATACCCTAATCACTATGGTTCTAAGATAACAACTAGTTACCTGGATCGTCGGGAGGAGAGCTGAGTCTAAAGAGACAATCACAAGTTAAGCATGCAATCCAAATCCTCTTCTAACCCCAAGGCATAACAAACGAGAATTGTAGCAACAAGTCACTAAGCATTTCTTCTTGAACGTTGAAAACTCTTGTTTCGCACTGCTCTGTTACGACCATGATTCCCGATGATCAAAAGCTCCGATTCTAAATCGCTCCGGTCATAATGTAGAACAAGACGTTATAAACATTGTGTCCAAAATTGAAGACAATCCAACGGTTAGATCTCCGGCTACGGTTATTTTCGTGAAGGTGCGACAGAGAAAAACCGGGTTGAACTTTCTATTCTTTTGCTCTTCCTTTTCTCTCTTTCTTTTCTTGAAACGGTGGGGGGTTAAATGAGAATGATGCTGCTGAACTTCTTTGAATAAAAATCAGAATTTTATGGATGTTTAATGGTTGAAATAAAGGGTTTTAATGAAGGAGAATGATTAGGGGGGTTACAAAGCAACAAAGAGTCATGAGAAAAACAAAAGAGAAAAGAAAAGGAGAAGGCTCCCCTTAATCCTTCACTTGGCCGGCTGCCCCAAGCCCAACACCCACACAAAACTTTCGGCCCAATTCAACAATGATCCATGCTCCGAAAGCCCGCTACGCGATAAAACGGTAAATTCCTAAATCGCGCCTAAACTTTGAAAATACTTAATAATGAAAATAATTCTAATAATTTATATTATAAATATAAATATAATGCACACATTAACACACCATATAATAAAATAATAATTCGGCTCCCAACTTATAAAGAATAAAAATCATTGATCTAGAGAAAATAATAAATTATTTATTTTTTTTACGAAAAGAATATCATTTTAAAATAAACTAACACCAAAAATAAAGAGTGAAAATTACGGGGTGTTACAGTTACTACTGTTCTTCGGACTGTTGAAAATTACCTGCCGTGGCGTACTCAATTTGAATCTTTTTTGGTATCTCATGGCCTATTAGGCATGCTTGATGGTTCTATTACTATGCCTGAGATTTATGTGCTTGATCATCAACATCGACAATCTATGAATCCTGAATACTATCATTGGTTGTGTATTGATCAAACTATTCGTTCATGGTTATTTGCTACTTTGTCCGAAAAAATGCTTGTTGAGGTGCATAATGTAAAGTTTTCTATGCTAATATGGACTAGACTTAAATCCCGGTTTATGAATGCTAGTTTTGCTCGTTCTATGGAGTTAAAAAGTATGTTGCAACATGTTGCTAAAACTGAAAGTCAATCCATGGACGCTTATTTACGTGAAATTAAACTTGTTGCTGATTCTCATGCTGCGATTGCCGCCCCTGTCTCTTCGCGAGACTTAATTCAACATACTGTCATGGGACTTGGGCAGGATTATGATTCCCTCACTACGAGTATTATTTACTTTTCTGGCAACCTTAGTTTTGATGATGTTAGGGAAAAATTGTTGATTCAAGAACAAATCATCAAAAGTCGCCATGCTCGGGAACAAGGTTTTGCTTCTCATCAAGCATTCCTTGCTCATGCCCCTAGTGTCTCTCCTTCGACTGACTCCTCCTCCTCGAACACTGGTTCCCGCAACAATCAACAAGGAGGTCGTGGAGGTGGCAAAGGCCGGGGTCGTAATCGGGGTGGTCGTGGCAAAGGTCGTGGCGGGGGTGCAAAGCAATCTCAAACACAAACCCAAACACAAAACTCAGGAGGTACAGTTTTATGTAATTCTGTTTTGTCATCTAAAAGTGATGTAGTAGCCCTTGCTTCTTGTGATACTAATCATCTGTCTGCAGGGAGTCCCACTGTTGAGGGTGTGTTTGGTTCTCCGTCTACCAATATAGTATGTGAAATTTGCTTTCATCCAGGTCACTCGGTTGTTTCTTGTCTGTCTCGTTATGCTCAGACATCAAATGCCGCTCTTATTGGTCTTCCCACTGGTGAGCATAATGAAACCACTTGGTTTCCTGACTCCGGAGCATCTTCTCACATGACCAACGATTCAGGTATCTTATCTAATAAATCTACTTATACTGGTCCAATTTTTGTTGAAGTAGCAAATGGTACTCAAATCCCAGTTAAACATGTTGGCACTGTCACCTTAAAATCAAACAGTTGTCCTTTAGTTCTTAACTCATTCTATCATTGTCCTAATATTAAATTTAATTTAATGTCAGTTCAGAAGTTGGCTAAAGATAACAATTGTACTGTGAGTTTTAATGGTTCTCATGTTTTTGTTAAGGACAATCGGTCAGGGGAGGTGCTTCTCAAGGCTTCTAATCAAGGCAATGTATATCCCATCACCCTCACTCACCATCCTAGGAGGCCGGTTGCTCTTCTGTCCCTTTCTGCGTCCGGTCCTACTTGGCATCGTCGTCTCGGTCATTGTGGTGATAAGGTTTTAGGTGCTCTTAAGCAAAATAAGGCCATTGTTTGTGCCACTAGTCATTTGTTTGATTGTGTTTCGTGTTGTTTAGGCAAGTCTCATCACTTACCTTTCCAAGATGTAATATACTCTTTTGATAAACCACTGACATTAGTTCATTCTGATTTATGGCAGTCAAATATTTTATCTAATCTTGGTTTCAAATATTAGGTCTGTTTTGTTGATGATTTCTCCTGCTATACTTGGTTATATCCTTTAAAACGCAAATCTGAGGTGCATGATCGTTTTTTAGATTTCCAAGCTTTGGTTGAGAATTTATTTGACTGTAAAATCAAACATTTTCAAATTGATGGGGGCCGGGAATAACCAACATTTACTTGCTCATTTTCGAAAATGTGGTATTACTTTTCGCAAGTCTTGCCCTGAAACTCAACAACAAAATGGGGTTACTGAACGCAAACATCGACATGTAATTGAGCTAGCCCGCACGATGCTCATTGAATCATCGCTTCCTGGCCAATTATGGGATAATGCTGCGTACACTGCCACTTTCATCATAAACCGTTTGCCCACTCCCGTTTTGCATGGTTTGTCTCCTTTTAAAATTGTTTTAGAAGCCGCCTGATTACTCGTTTTTACGTGTCTTTGGTTATGCGTGTTTTCCCAATTGCCAAACCAGCAAACAAGTTGACTCCCCCGATCCGTCCAATGTGTTTTCCTTGGTTATCCTCCGGGTTACAAGGGATATCGCTGTTATGAACCGAGGTCAGGTTGTGTCTATGTGATCGTCATGTGAAATTTATTGAGACCATGTTTCCCTATCGTCAGTTAGTGTCGTGTCAACCATCTTCTACTCTTACCTCTAGCGAAACGGATCCATCCCTTCTCCAATTGCCTTTAGCGGTCTCCTACACGTCTCCCTCCTCCATTGGACCTAATGTCCCAGTCCCTAGCTCTCTTAGCATGTGTACACCACACACACACGCCTCCCCTAGCGACTCTGTCGCAGCACCTAGGGTCCCCCTCCCTTGCTCGGCCTTGCCCGCACCCCTCTAGCCCACCCTCTGCTTAGCACGCTGGGCACCCATCGGCCAATGTGTCGCCCATCTCCACGCCATCAGCCGGCCGGTCCGGGCCGCCGGCCGCCCAACGCAGATGGCCATCCCCCCCTTCGTCGAGTGCTGCTGGTCCAGTCGCTGGCCAGCCAGCGCCCAACACCCTCACCTCCCCTACTTCGTGTGCTGTTGGTCCAATCGCTGGCCAGCCAGCGCCCAACGAGCTGCGCCCATCCCCCACGCTTGCTGCCCCTTTGCCGCCTTGTGGTCCCTCCGCGTCCCTCCACTCTTCCTCTCCACTTTTGTCTTCCGAGTCCTTACCTACATCTCCTCCGCACGATGCTTTTGTTGTTCCGTCTTCACACAATACTCATGACATGAAAACTAAAGACGACATTTTTAAACCCAACACAATAATCAGTTTGACAACTCTTGAAAAAGAACAAGCTCCGACTTGTTTCTCTAAGGCAAATAAAATTCCAAAATGGCGTCAAGCCATGGCAGAAGAGATTAATGCAATGTTAGTCAACAAAACATGGGATTTGGTACCGTTTGATGCTACAAAGAACTTGGTTAGTACTAAATGGATTTATACGATAAAAACTGATGAAGAGGTGTGATTAGGCCTAAGGCTCGTCTGGTTGCTCGCGGGTTTGGTCAGCAGGAAGGTATTGCTTATTCTGAGACTTATAGCCTTGTTGTTCGTTCAACTACTGTTCGGTTGGTTTTGTCTTTAGCTATTTCCTATCAGTGGGTCATTCGTCAATTGGATGTTAAAAATGCATTCTTACATGGTGATCTCATTGAAGAGGTTTACATAAAACAACCTGCAGGTTTTATTCATCCTGATTTTCCTGCTCACATTTGTCGCCTCTAGAAAGCCATCTATGGTTTAAAACAAGCTCCTCGCACTTGGTGTCTTCGCTTCAGCAGTTTTTTGCTTCAACAAGGCTTCTTTTGTTCTCAATCTGATACTTCTATGTTTATCTTTCGTCGTGGCACATATATTCTATATCTTCTTCTATATGTTGACGATATCATTGTCACTGGCAACTCTGCTCCTGTGATCACCAAATTCATTTCTCTTTTGTCTGTGGAGTTTTGCTATGAAAGATTTAGGTGATCTTCACTATTTTTTAGGTTTTCAGGCTATCCGCTCTTCCAAAGGTTTGTTTCTGTGTCAAAAGAAGTATCTTCATGATCTTCTTCTAAAATTTCATCTGCACACTATCAAACCTGTTCGAACCCCTCTACCTAGTCGGACTACTCTCTCACTTATAGATGGTGATCTCTTATCTGATCCTACTGAGTATCGCAGTATGGTTGGGGATTTACAGTACTTGACTATGACTAGACCTGATATTACATATGCTGTACATTTAGTTTCCCAATTTATGCATTCCCCCCGCACTGCTCACTTGTTGGTTGTTAAGCGTATTTACGGTGTATTTGCGGGGTACATCTGACTATAGTCTCTGGCTTCGCCCCCCTAAAACCATGTCCATCATGATTGCATATTCTGATGCTAATTGGGCGGAGTTGTCCAGGATAGTTGTCGTTCTACCACGGGTTATGCCATCTTTCTAGGTGGTAACCTTATCTCCTGGCGCTCGAAAAAGCAACCCACTGTTTCCAAATCATCCACTGAGGTTGAATATCGTGCTGTTGCTTATACGGTTCAGGACACCCTCCCGCTTCGTTCTTTACTCGCTGAGTTGGGCCTCATCATTCAAGCTCCCGTGAAACTGTTTTGTGATAATGTATCTGCTTCTTATCTTGCTGTAAATCCGGTTCAGCATGATAGTAGCAAACATATTAAAATTGATTATCATTTTGTTCGGGAGCGTGTTGCTCATGGTGACTTAGTTGTTCGTTATGTAACTACTGAGTTACAAATTGCTGACATTTTCACCAAAGGTTTGTCTGGTTAGCGTTTTGAGGTCTTAAGGTCCAATCTGTACGTGGTTCCCTCTGCACAGATTGAGGGGGTGTAATAGAGGATATTAAGGGTATCCTCGTCATTGTACTTTTGTACTGTTATTATATATATATATGAGCCCAGACACCCTCATTAGGGTAAGCCGTATCATTATTCTCTCGGATACCATGAACACGAATCGGGTAGTAGACTTTTAGAAGATGGTCCTTTAAGTAGTCATGTTGCACGCGTGTCACGAACAAGGGTCGGATAGCAGTGATGGTGTGTTTGGGATGCCGACTTGTAGCCTAATCCATATTGGGAGTCCTACACACTAAGGCTCCGTTTGGTTTGGTGTAAAATATTTTCAGTATAAAATGATTTTCATGGAAAATAATTTACAATGTAAAACACAATTCAAAAATTAGTTTTCCGTCGTTTGGTTCCATGTAAGAAAAATAATGAAACGAAAGGAAAATAAAAGAGAAAGTAAGGAGGTAGTGAGAGGAATGTGCAAGAGAGATAAGGAAAAGGAAGGAAAACAGTTTTCCCTTCATTTTGAAGGGAAAATGGTTTTCCATCATTGGGAGAGCAATTTTACTTTCATGGAAAATGGTTTTACACTTCTTTGCAAACCAAAAAATGTAAAATTGGAAATAGATTAAAATAGTTTTACAGGAAAATGTTTTACGCCCTACCAAACGGAGCCTAAGTAAAACTACTCCATAGTTAAGTTCAACAAAAAATATAAGTTTAATAAGATAATTTTAGCAACAATAAATTAAGTTCCGCAAATATAAGTTAAATTCATCAAAAAGAAATTTAATAAAATATGTTCAGCAAGAAAAAGTTAATTAAGCAAAATAAGTTAAATTCATCAAAAATAAATTCAATAAAAATAAGTTGAACAAAAAAATGTTAATTAAGCATAAAGAAGTTCAAGAGAACTATATTTGTTAGACAAAGCATATGGTTGTGTGGTCAGCGCGTTCTACCTGTTTGTTCTTCTTCACATAAGAATGTCTCTTGAACATTACCAAATTCCATACTTACGATACCATGAACATGAATCGGGTAGTAGACTTTTATAACACATTTGGTTCATTATTTTTATGGGATCCAAGAAACAAAATCAATTACCAATTTCCTTTATCTTGTTTGGTCCAATCCTCATCATCAATCCATTACCATTATTTGGCAGTAATAAACTATCCCAATTTATTACCTTTCCCTCCCTCTCAAGTAATAAAAATCAATACTTTATAATAATGGTGACCATTTCCTTTCCATCCCATGGCTGAATCAAACACCTAATAAAATTTGTCATTTTTGTTACCTTCCCTCTTCTATTTATTTTTATCCCCTTTTTATTCCATGTCTTGATCGAACCAAGTGAACCCTTAGAAGATGGTTCAATCTAAGATGGTTCAAAAACACAGTCATGTCGCACACGTGCCACAAACAATGGCCGCATAGTACTGATGGTGTGTATGGGATGCCAACTTTTAGCCTAATCCATAGTGGGAGTCCTTCGCACTAAGCAAAACTACTCCATAGTTATACCAAATAAAAATCTTCTAATTCTTCCATGTGGTATAAAGGACTTCCCACATCTCATGGAACCATGTTTTGATTTTTATAAGACCAAGTCTTTAGCTCCTGTTTGCATTACAAGGCACCAATTAAATTAATTTTCCAACAAAACTATATGCGTTTTTTTCTATCTTATGAAGTAGCAGAGCCGTCGCCTAAAATAATAAAAATTGAAAAAAGTAGTAGAGCATTTTGAGTATTGGGGAAAAGTTCATTAAACAATTAACTCTATTATTGCAAGGATAAAGCTCATTACAATGGACCTAGTATTCCTCTATAGCTGTATGTCTTTGACAGAAGTCTCTTTTAAAATATTAAGAATATCAAACTGCTAACCTGTAGTGAACATGGGCATCAACTGTTAAAACACAACATTGCATAACAGAAGAGTGCATGCACGTCTAGCTAGTAGATGCCGACCACAACTATTTAATTGAGCGGGAGCAAGCTAGGATATGGAGTATATATATAAAAGAAACTTAGATTTTGTAATGACAAATAAGATGACTCAAAATCGTGTCCAGATATGTGAGGATATTTCATTTTGATCTGATGTTTATCTTACTACTTTTTCAAAAGCAGATATGATTATTTCTCAGATAAATATACGTGCATCAACCCGAGACTGTAGCTTGCTGAGAGTTAACTGTTTTGATATACAACGTGCATGAGTCACGTAAATCACACATACCTTGCTAGGACAGCTGCGAAATTAACTAAGAGGGAGGGAAGTCGTGAGGATATGAAAAAAACAAAGAGCGTTCAGAAAGAGGTTAGAGGCGCGCTTATACAGATAGAGGTACCTCTTGTACATTTGTTAGGTGGTATTTTATGGTGGTAATAGAAAATAACGACGAAAAACACATGTATATGCTTTTTTGTTTAACCTTATTTACAAAAGTCTATATAAAATTATTACCATTGGAACAATTTGTTTCTGGCTACCAAATTAAAATACCGTAGTGTATATGATGAGATCCCTCCATATAGCATTGTTTAAGATATTCCAGAACATTATGTGCCCCTGATGAAGTTCAGGGTCAAAATTAGTGGATTTCGAAAAATAGGGTAGGAATGCCTGATGAAAATGTGAAGCTGGTGAAAGGAATGGGAAATGTGAAGTTGAATGAGCATATCACCCTGCTGTATGATGTATTGTACGTACATCGGTGATTTTAAACACAACTTTCTTTCTGTGAGTAAGTTGTTGAAAGAAAATTAATCTAAAACTGAACTTTGACAGACATGGGTGCTCACTACTAGGAGTGTAAATAATCCGAGTCGAGCTCGAGTTTGGTTAAGCTCGACTCGAACTCGAAGACTCGAAGTCAAGCTCGACTCGACTCGAAAACTCGCGAACTTGAAAAAATCAAACTCGACTCGAACCCGAAATCCTAAATTCGAACTCGAGCTTGAATCAAGCTCGAACTCGAAACTCAAAATTCGAACTCGAATCAAGCTCGAGCTCGAATCCAGATCCATCTCGACTCAAGGCTCAACTCAAAATTGAGTCAATCCATGTACCTTGAGTTAGGTACTTGGAGTAGCCTTATATAGAGAGAAAAAAAAGGTTTGTGTTTCATTGTTCAACCAATGTGGGAATTTATGAAACAAACTTTGATAGAAAACAATAGTTTCCACCCAATGAAGAGAAATGCAAAAATAGTTTTTGTTCCATTTATAAAAGAACACAAACTTAAACTTTTGTTTCCCAACCAATGTGAGACAACTTAAATTCAAACAATAAGTATATCTATAGTAGTAATATTTATATAGAAAAAAGCTATTGTTTACACTACAAAGCTGATGTGATTTTCGTGGCCGTTTTCGAACTCTTTTGTGGTTTTGTTAATTGTGAACGATTTAATAACTATGAAACTAGCGGATATTACTCTCAAGTCACGGTTAAGAGTATGATCAAACAAGTCTCGATTGTTTGATTTAGGTTCACTACTCGGAAACTAATTGTTAGCTTGCGCTCAACCCATGCAAAGTATACAATTATTTTTCTCAAACAAAACTCTTACCTCTTAATGAGGCTAGGCATGTATTATGTATAGAAGATGAACAAGAATACCTTGCTCACCAAACACCAATATTATGGAATAAACAAGAGCAAATAATAGGAAAGTTTTCCCTTAAAAATAGCCTAGAATCTAGCACAACTTAAGGAAACATTAGATTTAGAAAATCTTTTGCAAACTTTCCATAAACCCTTACACAAACCACACTGCCAACCTAGCTACGCATCCTACCTTACTTTCCTTATTACAACTCATGACATCTCATCTACTTGGAGCTTAAGTAAATGGATTACAAGCTGATTTTCGGACCTTTATTTAATTAAGCTACTTTAACTAACTAACTTAACTAACAATATCAATAAAAGCCATATTTTTGGTTCCATGTAAAACCTTCACTTTAAGAGTAAAGTACAACCATGCAACAACCCTAAGAAAGCACATTAAACATAGTTGAGCTTGAAATGATGCTTGATCTAACATCATCAATGTGGGACATTTAATATTTTACGTGAAAGATTATTTTTAATAATTTTTAATAATTTTTCAGTTTGTTCATGAGCTTTCGAGCCAAATAAAGGCTAACGCTCGTTAAAATCTTGTGCTCGACGACTTATTAACCATCAGCTAAAAAAATTATGATTAAAGTGCACCATGAAAATATTTTCTATATTAGTATCAATTTTCTTCCATGGTTTAAATTCTTTGGAAAAGTTTGAGAAGTATTTATTGAAATTACAAGCATTATATACATATTTTCTTCGAGTTCCTCGCGAGCTTTTCGAGTCGAGTAGGTAGTAGCTCAACTCGACTCGTTAGTCATCGAGTCGAGTTCGAGTCGAAACTTCTCGAGTCGGGCTTCAACCGAGTTTTGACCGAGTCGATCTCGAGTAGCTCGCGAATTGTCTCGTCTCGTTTACACCCCTACTCACTACAGGATCATCCCACTAAGGAAGCAGTAGAGTTTGGGAAGAATGAAAATGATCTTTACTTCTTGATAATCAATAATGTTATTAAAATAATCAACATTAATTTTTACCCACCCTTGAATGAGGAGGCTTCGACCTAGCTAGCCACGCAAACACGTTGGTGATTGATGCAAGACCAGAGCCTTGCAGTTGGTATTCTTGGTGGGGATTGGGGAAGGCAACTGCTGTAAAAATGGTCATGTTTCGGCACATCCATGCTGCCCTGACGAGTTAGCATAGAGACAGAGATAATCTTTAAAAGTGTTGTTTGCAAACCACAAAAATTTGTCGAAGAAAAGATGAAGTAAGGGAAGCAAAGACAACAAGGGTCACCAGGGAGCTTTGCCTCCATATATCCGTCATATCTAAGCAATCAAACAATGAGTGTATGATGGTCTCACTCGAAGCTCCACAAATTTGACAAATGGGATCTGGGGTAATATGACGGTATTGAAGCCACTCCTTCACTGCCAAGCTTTCTTTACATGCCCTCCAAATGATATGATAAAGTTTGGGAGGCCCCTTTAAACTCCAAACATTCCTCCACATCTCCGTTTCGCAAGAACCATAAAATACCTGCCAAGCACGTTCAATGCCAAGCATCCCTAACCAATAGCCCAACTGAACTGAGTAGTTGCCATCAAGAGCAGGCCACCAAAATCTACTGTTTACCAGCCAAGAGGGAGATACGGGATATGCGCCCAATAAAGCATCCTCATGTTCCATCACTTCTTGTAAATGATTCATATTCCAACATCCCTCCTCAAAAACTATTAAATTACTCACTGTCATAGTACGATCACTATTATCTTTCGGGAAAGGAACGATATGAGAACCCTCACTCGGCAACCAAGCATCCTCCCATACATTAATGTTCATCCCATTTCCTTTTCTCCACTTCAAACCTTCAAACAAAAGAGTCGTGGCCCCCCAAATGCTTCTACAAGAGTAACTTGGATCATATTCTCGAAGAGCATCTAGAAAACCTGAATTTTTGTAATACCTCGTCTTTAGAACACCATGAAGAAGAGTATTACTGTATGGGTATAACCCAAGTATGTTAGCGGATCTCAGAGATGAGTCCGCGAACATCACCGCGGCCGCTAATATTGTAAAGGTCGTCTACATCTCTAATAAGTCAGCGTATCAACGTAGTCCGACGACGTTGACGGTTGCCTAACAAGACAAAATAAGGGAATCTTCCCAACTGTCATGCGCACTACGACCGTACACGTGTAAAAGGATTACGCACCCTGTCAGATGAATAGTACTCCTATAAATACCCCACTAGTACTATTCTGCAGGTACATTCTCTCACACTCAGAACTCTTATCTCTCTCTCTCTCTCTACTCTCTCTCTCTAAATCTTATTTGGACACGTGCTGACTTGAGCGTCGGAGGGGGTTTCCTCGCATCCCCCCGAGGGTAGTTCACGTTTGCTTCTTGTGCAGCTATTCACCAGCGGACACTAACTCCAATCTTTGGCGGACTCTTCATAAGACCGCCAACCGTTCTGAAACCGGAATAATTTGGCGCTAGAAGGAGGGGCCTCCCATCTTTGTGAACGCTAACATGGAAAGAGCAAACACTAACGGACGTGATTCACTAGGGTTCAATGCCTGGACAGGGTCTATGCGGCCGCTATTACGAGACCATTCGGTGCACCTCAATTCCAAACTAGAGGGACCGAGAACGTTAACGAACAACAAACTCCTGAGAACAATGTATCTCTGGTCAACACTGGTGGCGGACCACTCAACCTGACTCAACTCAGTCAGTTCTCTCCTGAGCAGCTACAAACTGTAGCGTCTTTCATCCAAATGTTACAAGCGGGTACTCCTCAGCCTAACAACACCCCCACTCCTAATCCAGGGGTTGGCCAAGTTCGTAGGCGGATGGCCGCCATGAATGGTCGCAACGGTGATGGCACCCCAATAAGGAGAATGCGGACCTTCACCCATGAAGGACGCCAGATGGAAAGGCAAATTGAGGACCCAGAGTATGAAGAAGCAATCCTGGGGACTGAAGACCTCAACAATTCTAAAGATGAAAATCAAAGTCGTTCTCGCCGAGAACATAGCATCAGTGGTGCCAGCAACTATTCTGCTGGCGGACACCTATTGATCTTGCCTAAGCTGTCTCCTTTCATTCCAGAGATCCTGAACCACCCCATGCCGCGGATCAAGATGTTGTCCTGTAAATATGACGACACCTCAGACCCAGATGACCATGTGGTCGCTTATGAAGGGCACATGTATTTATACACCCAGGTGGACGCTATCTGGTGCAAAGTCTTTCCATCCACTCTGACTGGGATTGCCCAGACATGGTTTAAGAGCATCAAGGCTGGTAATGTTTCTAGTTTTTCTCAACTTTCATCTATGTTCAGCACTCACTTTGTGAGCAATAGACGCCGTGAGCGCACAACTGGCGAGTTGTTATCTATCAAGCAGCGAGAAAATGAGAGCCTGCGAGACTTCGTTGGCCGTTTTAATGCCGAGGCTGTCACCATCCCCCGACTTCAGCAGGATGTGGCCGTCTTAGCTTTGATGACCGGGCTGAGAGAGGGGTCCGCATTCAGGAGCTACCTGGGCCGTTATACCTTCACATCCCTAGAGCTAGTCTTGAAGAAGGCAAATGATTTCATCATGGGTGAAGAGTTCGACAAGGCCGCGAGCGGCCAAAGTCGCGAGCCTGAAAAGAAGAAGGATGATAAGCAGAAGAAAGAAAAGGGTCGCGAAAATGATCGCGGCCGGGATAAAAAGAAGCAAGAGTCGAATATGGTCAAGACAGGGCACGACCGCGAGAAGAATGACCGCGAAAGGTTTGAGTATAAAGACAAGTTCGATGCATGTACGTAGCTCACGACTTCAAGAGCTCAGATATATCAGATGAACAAAGATAATGATAAATGGCAACGTCCAAAGCAAATGTTTCACAAAAACCGTGATAAGAACAAGTGGTGCGATTTTCATGGGGATCACGGCCATACTACTGAGAACTGTCGGCATTTGAAGGATAACTTGGAGGATCTGATAAGACGGGGTTACTTCACTCAGTACAAAGCTCAGTCAAAAGAAGACGTAGTGAAGCCAAATAATCAAAATGTACAATCGCGGATTTCAGAAATTCACGTTATAAGTGGCGGTCCAATTCATGGCGGTAGCGTGAACGGAGCAAAGGCCAGACTAGAAGAATTCAGGCACCAGGTTAATTTCAATGAAAGCATGCAATGGAGAAGGCCACCAGTTATGCCCGCCATGTCTTTCATTGTGGAGGACGCGAAGCACGTTGTCTATCCCCATGACGACCCTCTGGTGGTCACGCTGAAAGTATCAAACTGTCTGATCCATAGAATTTTGGTAGATGGAGGAAGTTCTGCAAATATACTGTATTTCTCAACCTTTGAGAAATTGATGATTGGCCGGGAGCATCTGAAACCTGTCCGTTACCCAGTTATAGGTTTCATGGGAGTGTCAGTGATTCCAGAAGGCTTGATAACCCTACCAGTCAGGGTAGGAGAAGATGAGAACGCCAGAGATGTGATGGCAGAATTTTTGGTGGTTGACGTGCCTGGAGCTTATAACGCAATTATCGGACGCCCTTTTATCCATGACGTCCAAGGTGTTGTGTCAACTTATCATCTTACCATGCTGTACGTTTCCAATCTTGGAACGACAACAAAGTTAAGAGGGAATCAGGAGATGGCAAAATCATGCTATCTAACAACGTTAAAGCAGCCGGCATGGAGAATTCCGGTAGAGGATCTGAATCCGCCAACTCGGAAGCAAAGGCGAGCCCAGAGGAAGGCTTTGACAAATGAGGAAGAGCCCGAGAAGGGAGATGAGGAGATGGTGGAAGTCTCAATGGAAGAATTGGAATCCAGGCCTGACGATACGCCAAGGCCCAAGCCGGACGGAGAGACAAAGCAGGAGATGCTAGCGGAGGATCGGGCAAGGACAGTAGCTGTCGGAACAGACATGGACCCAAAGGTCAGGGTCAACCTGGTGACTCTCCTAAGAGAAAACACGGATGTCTTCGCGTTCTCGGCAGATAAGATGCCGGGAATAGATCCGGCCATGATGGTACATCGTCTCAATGTCGACAGCACTGTCCGCCCTATTAAGCAGAAGAAATGAAATTTTTCGGCCGAAAAGAACAAGGCCATCAAAGAAGAAGTTGATAAGATGTTGGCTGCCGACTTCATTGAACCGTGTGATTACCCAGAATGGTTGGCCACTGTGGTCATGGTGAAAAAAGCTAACGGCCAATGGAGAATGTGCGTAGATTTCACGGCCACTGCTATCCGTTACCAAGAATAGACCAGCTAGTAGACTCTACTAGCGGTCATGCGCTGCTAAGCTTTATGGACGCGTTCTCGGGCTATCATCAGATTAGCTTGCTCGAGGCCGATAGAAAGAAGCCAGCATTTATCACAGATTGTGGCGTATACAACTATAAGGCAATGCCGTTTGGGCTCCGTAATGCGGGAGCAACCTACCAAAAACTGGTTGATAAGGTATTCGCGGATCAGAGGGGGAGAAACATAGAGGCATATGTAGACGACTCCATCGTCAAAAGTAAAACTGACCGCGAACACCTAGACGACTTGGAAGAAACTTTCAGAACTTTGAGAAAGTATAAGATGAAACTCAACCCAAAGAAATGTGTCTTTGGGGGTGAGAGCAGGGAAGTTTTTAGGCTTTTTGGTAAGCAAAAGGGGGATTGACGCGAATCCAGACAAAGTTCAAGCCATTGTTGACCTACCTGAGCCAAAGAGCGTCAAAGATATTCAGAGGCTGACAGGAAGAATGGCGGCCCTCACTCGATTCATCTCAAAATCAGCAGACAAGGCTTTGCCCTTCTTTGGGCTGCTAAGGGGAAATGAGAAATTCGAGTAGGGAGAGGAGCAAAGCAAAGCATTCCTGGCGGTAAAAGAATATTTGAAGAGCTTACCCACCAATACAAGGCCTGAGACTGGGGACGTATTGCAATTATATATCTTGGCCTCGCCGAAAACTGTCGCGGCCATGTTATTGGTGGAGAAAGAGAAGAGGCAGCAGCCAATATACTTCGTTAGCCACATCCTTAACGGGCCGGAGAGCCGTTATCAGCTGGTCGAGAAAATGGCTTTAGCCATGATAATTGCCGCCAGAAAGCTCAGGCCATACTTTGACTGTCACCCCATTCAAGTTCTAACCAATCAGCCGCTAGAAAAAGCGTTGCAAAAAATGGATAGTTCCGGCTGCCTGTTGAAATGGGCCGTTGAGCTATCGGAGTATGATATACAATATAAGCCCATGACCGCTATCAAGGCGCAGGCCCTGGCAGATTTTATTGTGGAAGCCTCATATGAGGAGGAAGAAGTGGAGCAAAAGGAGGTCTGGCTACTGGAAGTTGACGGATCCTCCGCTGTTAGCAGATCCGGGGTTGGTATAGTGATGACTTGCCCTAAGGGAAATTCATACCAGTACGCCATCGAGTTTGCCTTCCCGGTGTCAAACAACGAAGCAGAATATGAAGCGGCAATTGCCGGCATGAGAATGTGTTTGGCAGCGGGTGCTAAAAATGTACTCTTGAAGACGGATTCGCAGTTGGTTAGCGGTCAGCTGAGAGGAGAATTTGAAGTCAGAGAGGCCAACATGCTAAAGTACGTGGAAAAGGCTAAGGAGTTGATAGCTCAATTAAATCGGTTTGAGATTCAAGCAATACCAAGGGCCGAAAACACGAAAGCGGACGCATTGTCCAAATTGGCAAGTTCTGACTCATTCAGCATTGAAAAAACCGTCATGGTGGACATCTTGAAGGAAAAGAGCATCACGGAAAAAATCGTGGCCATCAACAGCATAAACCAGCAAGGGGAGTGGTTTAGCGAGTTAGTGGCGTACAAGCTGACGGGGACGCTTCCCAGTAATCCCTCGTCCGCTAAAAAGTTGAAGCGACAAGCAAGCTGGTACATCATATATCAGAATGAGTTGTACAAGAAATCGTTCAGTATACCTCTGCTTAAGTGTACAACTGCATGGGAGTCCGCGAAGATTCTCGAAGAAATACATGAAGGTATTTGCGGCAACCATATTGGCGGAAAGGCTTTAGCACTTAAGGCACTGAGAGCGGGTTTCTACTGGCCAAATATGATGGCAGATGCCCAGGGCTACGTTAAGAAGTGCGACAAGTGCCATAGATATGCTCCCGTCATTAACAGACCAGCCAATGATTTACAGCCTATCCTATGCCCGATTCCTTTCGCTCAGTGGGGAATGGACATCCTGGGACCGTTCACCACAGCAACTGGAGGGACGAGATTCCTAATAGTGGGCAATGATTATTTTACAAAGTGGATAGAGGTTGAGCCGACAGCAAAGATCAAGGCAAATCAAGTCAAGAAATTCATCTGGCAGAACATTATGACAAGATTTGGGATTCCCATGGCCATCGTCTTTGACCATGGCGTCCAATTTGATTGCCGCCCCCACTACAAAAAAAACCCAGTTTAGCGACTGGTTTTTGCGACTGACGTTGAAGTTGGTCGCTAAAATTAAGTTTAGCGACTGACGGAGACTAGTAGTTGCTAATTTGCGACTGAATAAGCGGTAGTTGCTAAGTAGTCCCAAAATTGCGACTGCATATTTCTTTTGCGACTGAAAAGCGGTTGCTAGACTAAATAAAAGGGGTTGGGGTTGAAGCCATTTCTGGGATATAAAGTAAGAAAACCCTAAATCTCCTTACACAAAGCGTCAAAGCCCCTGTACCCCCAATCCCTCACACCAGCCCCCCTCTCTCTCATCTACCAACCACCAGACCAGGCACCAGATCGTCGGCGAGTCGACATTCGAGCTCACACACCAACCCGCGCACGACGCTGCCCGTGCAACTCGCCATCTTCTCTCTCACTAGCCACGGGGCTCATCGGCTTCTATTTTGCTACACCCGCCGCGACACCACCCTTTCTCTCACTCCTCGCGACGACCACCACACCACTACACCTCCAGCCCGCAATTACACCACCTCCCAGTCTCTCTCTCGAAGGTATCACTCCTAAATCCCTCTTTTTCTCTCTTCTCCCCTTCTTCTTCCTTGGGATCTTATTTTTTGTATAATTTTCATTTCTTTCTTTTTTCTTTGAATTCTGTAAATCTGTTATGTAAAGTTTAGCATTTTTCTTTATAATTCTGCTTAATTATGCGTTTTTAAAGTTAAGTGAAGTCTTAATATTAGAATCGATGTTCTGTTCTATGATTTTATTGATCTCTTAAATTAAGCCAAAAAAAACCAAGGATAATGCATCTTTTCATCTATTATCCACTTGAAGGAATGTACAACTAATGTTGTTGCACTACTTAGTGTCGACATGATATTGAAAAACAATAGGGAATTAGTCCTTCTGAACCTGAAAATGATTTGATTTTGGGAGAAGAATTATGATTTTGTTATGTAAGTGTTGTTTATTTTTTCGTAGATCATGATTTGTGGCATAGATTTAAATTTTATAAAGAATGCTGGTTTTTCGGCTTTTTCCTCATGTAAATGTTTCTAATGTTCCATAAACTTTGCAGTAATTTGCTTCTTTAATTGAACTTCTGATTTTTTTCTTTTCCAGGTTTGGCTCTCATATGCAACAATGTAATTTGTTTATTGCATACTCAAAGTTTTATTTACTTGTGAATATGTAATACTTTGTATATTGTAGAATTTGACCATTTTGTAATTTTATATTTGATGGACGAAATTTCTATGTTATTTATATATAATATTCTCATTCTTTGCAAAGTAGTTTTGGTATTATTGATTGGTAGTATAATCAAGTAATTGTATTATTAATTGGAATGAAATCGACAACAATTATTTGTTGTTGATATCATTTTTTTAAAATTTTCTTTTTGGTATTTTGCGACTACCGCAGTTAGTCGCTAATTTGTATTTGTCAGTCGCTAAATTTAGTCTCCACCTCCTAATTGGTCTCTTATCAGTTAGTCGCTAAGTAGTCGCAAATCAGTCGCAAAACTAGCGACTAACCCAAAATCAGTCGCCAAAATAATTTTGCGACTAGCCTTTTAGCGACTAACCATAAATTGGTCTCCGGCGGTCGCTAACTCAGTTTAGCGACTGATTTACCTATTTTAGCGACTGCTTAGGTCGGTCGCTAAATCCAGTTTTTCTTGTAGTGCCCGTACAAGCATTCTTAACGGAGTTTCGTGTGAAGTTTGCATACTCAGCCGTTTGCCACCCTCAGAGCAACGGGCAAGCAAAGGCCGCGAACAAACAAATCTTGAATGCCTTAAAGAAAAAGCTAGATGAATTCAAAGGAGGATGGACCGATATGCTGCCGGCGGTGCTATGGTCAAATAGAACAACAGAGAAGGAAGCGACGGGAGAGAGCCCTTTCAAGTTGGCCCTCGGTGCAGAGGCGGTGTTACCGGTAGAGGTGGGGCTACCCTCCTATCGGATCAAACACCAAGATCTTCAGAAGAATGACCAAGCACTTAGGGAAAGCCTAGACTTCCTGCCAGAAACAAGGCTCATGGCGGAACTGAGGGCAGCCGCCTACAAAGATAGGAATCAACAAGGCTTACAATAAGAAAGTCATAGAGAGGCCGTTAGATGTTGGCGACCTGGTCCTTCGCAGAACAGCAACCACCGGCAAGGCGCATATTGAGGGAAAGCTGACGGCTAACTGGGAAGGTCCTTACATCATAGCCAAGAAGATTGCTCCCGGCTCTTTCATTCTAAAAAGCATGGATGATAAGGAGCTCAGAAACTGTTGGAATGCTAGCGTCCTAAAGAAATACTATGTTTGATTTATTGAATGTAATAGGCCGAGAGCCACCCTTTATTACATAAATAATACAAGCCTCCGCCAGCAAATTTATCAATTGCCTTATTATTTTCGTGCATATTAATCAAAAGCCATATGACAGGCTCAATGTGCGTTAACGGTCATATGACAGACCTAGCACAAATCAAAAGCCATATGACAGGCTCAAAGTGCATTAACGGTCATATGACAGACCTAGCACAAATTAAAAGCCATATGACAGGCTCAAAGTGCGTTAACGGTCATATGACAGACCTAGCACAAATCAAAAGCCATATGACAGGCTCAAAGTGCATTAACGGTCATATGACAGACCTAGCACAAATCCAAAGCCATATGACAGGCTCAAAGTGCGTTAACGGTCATATTATAGACCAAGCACAAGACAAAGGCCATATAACAGGCCCGCATATGTTCACGGTCATACAATTGACCAGACAACAATCTTTGTTAACGAATAAAAGTGTTAACGATCCTGCAACAACCAGAAATTAATTAAAGCGACAGAAACGCAAGATATAAAGTACTTTCCCATAAAATAAAAGCTACTGGCTTGGCGGCCAACTACAGACAAAAAAGATGGCGGCCAAATAAAAGGCTTTCAGTTGGAATCATACTTATAAAGTTAAGAAGCGCTAACGTTTACAAGTGCCAACATGGGCCGAATAAAGAGTTAAAATATTCAAAAGATTATAAACTACAAGCTATTGGAAGAACAGGAAGAGCTGAGAGAAGGCCGCCAAAAACTTCAAGAGGGGGGGCATCCTGATTGGTCTGCTCCACCAGATCCCGGGGGTCCGCATCAGCTATGGCATCCTCATCGGCGAACTTAGGATCCCCCTCGAAGGGCGTGAGATGTTGGCCGGCAGCATGAGCGTCCTCGATTACATTCCAGTCAAATCCTGGAATGGTCTTGCATACACATCTCATGGCAGCCGCCCACCCGCCATCGTATCTCTTGTGAAGGGTCGCCACATACTCCTCAGACTGCTTAAATTCAGCAACAGCCTTGGCGACCCCCCTGGCCTCAGCTTCAGCAGAAGCGTCCAAAACGACAACCTCTTTGTCAGTGTTGGCGGCCTCTAGAGCTTTGGTCAATGCGTTAACATTTTCCTCAGTCTCTTCCAGCAAGGCAGCCCTTGGCCTTAGGGTTAACAGCTCATCTTCCAGACGCTGCAGTTCCGCGGTCTTGGCCGCCAGCTTATCCTCCACCCCCTTCAGCAAGTCCTGGCAAGTCGCCAGCTTCTGGTACTCAACATACTGCTCTATCAACTCAACAGCAGCATTGTTGGCCTACAAAGAGGAAAGGAGAGCGTCAATAAGAATACAAAAAACAAGTGACAATAATAAAAAATCAAGTATGAAAACGTACCACAAGTTGGTCGTGAGCCAGCCTTGCAGCAGGAGTTACCAAGGACCCTGCCGGCCTGTCCAATGGCAGCTGCATGCCCTTCAGAATACGGTAGGCAAGAATGCCACCGTTCTCAGGGATGTCGGCATACAGCAACTCGTCCTCCCTGACGTCCCAATCAGCTTGATATCAATCTTGCCGGGGACGACCGGCCGACGAGCAAAGGAGGCCGCCACAGCATCACTTAGCGGTACCTCTTTCTTCTCGATCCACTCATGGTACCGAGAGAAGATGCTGGGAGATAAGTTGGACAGAAAGCTGGGCATGGTAATCAGCTCCCTAATCTACTCGCGGATGGAGGAGTAAGAGCCTGATAGCCAAGAGGCGCCGCTAATATGTCTCGGACCAGTAGCCGCGACAGCCTGCTCTCGAACCTCTGGAGGAGTATCCACATTCAGATCTTCCACCTGAACGGTCTCATGGATAGGAGCAGAGGAAGTAGGATCCGTTAAAGCCTGCCTTTTGTTGGCAAATGTATCCGCCGCAATTTGCTCGCGGGGCCGTCTCCTGTTCCCACCACCCCTGGCAACAGGCCGGGAGGTAGAAGACCTAATAGGGACGGTAGGGGACGGCTGGCCGCAAGTACCAGCAACAACACCTGCGGCACCCGGAATAGGGACGCGAGCAACAGTCACCCCACCGCGACCTCGGCGGATGTTTTGTGGCCCATTACGGTTCCCTCCCCGACGGCCGTTAGTATTGCCATGCATTGTCTCGTACTCGTAAGAGGGAGCAGGCGGCAGGTGGGTGAGCGGTTTGAGATTCTCGTCAACGCCAAGTGCGTCGAGATCAAGGTGGTCGAAGCTTGCAAACAAGCAAGAAACGTTAAAAAAACAAAAAATTCACTACTTTCATCAGACGGACCAGTCCAACAACAACACTTACCGTTTTCGTGGGTAGGGCATAGCAGCATGGCCGACAAGGGCCCATTCCCCAGGATGTACTTGGAATGGGGAATCCAATATTTGGGCTCCTTAACCCTGGCCTCCTTCCCGTCCTCGTAGGTGACTAAGTAATCCTCCGTGTCAAAATAATCAAAGGCCGTTAACTCTTCCTCGCATGGAGCATTTACCCTCTATTCCTTGCGAGAACGGGGCTCGGTGAAACGGCGACGCACAGGGTAGTCTTCAGGGACTTGGAACCAAAAGAATGCATCCTGCCAACCTTTTAAACCGGTCATTTTAAGCTTAACGATCATCTTTTTGTCGGCTGTAGTTAGCGACCACCAACCCGCCTGCCTGGAAGATCCATTCTTCTTCAGCCAATGGAGGTGGCGGAACAAATTCAACGTTTGCGGAAAATCCAAAAAACGTACAACCCAGACGTACGCTATCACATTCCTGACCGCCAAAGGAGTCAGTTGAGCCAAGCACACGTTGAACACGTTCAAGATCTTTACCAAAAAAGAATCCAAAGGAAGGCGGAGGCCAAACTCGAAGTGATGAGTGTACACGGCCACGTGACCGGGAGGGCACTCTGTCATAAATGCTCCCTCTGGTGGAACTATCAGCCGATAACCCTCGGGGAAATTAAATAAATCCCGAGCAACCCTGGGGTAGGCAAGATCAATGGCGTCCATATGCCATGGTCCGTCAATCTCTACACTGAGAGGACCGGTGCTAAAATCAACAGGCAACCATAGAGCATCAGAGCCCGGTCCAACCTCAATCTCTTCCTCCAACGGATTAGAACTGTCGACCTTCATTTCAGTAGCACGGGAACTTTCCCAACCACATGCGTCGACATAGGCACAGAAACGTCAATATCCGCATCCGCTGAATCAATCGCGTCCTCAGTGACGCGAACAGCAGGACTCGCAGTAGTGCGACGATGATAAACAGTTCTTGGCGAACCATAACGGTAGCAATGGAGTCGCTGTCATCACCTAAATCAATAATAGTAGGGTTAGGAGCCGAAGATTCCTGCAAGCGGTCGTAAAAGTCGACCGCTACCTCAACCCCAGCATCCGCCAAGTTCTCCAACCAGGCGTGTTTTCTAAGAGGGGCAACATCAAGGTCGGGAACAACATCGACTGGAGGATGCCTGACGGAACGCCTAGCAAGAATTTGATGCCTAAGTTCCCTAAGCGTCTGTCTATCCCCACTCTGACTAGCGGACAGATACCTCCTAGTCAGGCTATGCTCCTCAGGGGTAGCAGGGTCGTTAAGAAATTTTGACCTCAGCTCTTTTTCTCTCTCGGCAGTAAGAGGTATGTCCGCTAACAACCTAGTCCTCCCCACAGGGCTTGAACCGGAAACAGTTTCACTATCGGCCAAGGGAGAAGCGGGTTCATTATCGGCCAAGGGGGGAGAAGGCTCACTAGCGGCCAAAGGGGAAGAAGGATCACTCTCGGTCATAAACGCCTCACTAAGGGCATTTGGCTATCAGACTGGTCCGGCATGACGAAAACGCAAAGAAAATTAAGGAAACACGGAGAAAAATTGAAGAAATACCTGGAAACGAAGGGTCGCCGGAAAAAAAGTAGAAGTAGGGAATGAAAATCATCGGAAAAGGTGAACAAAGTCCCCAAACAGTGAAATCGCACCAAAAAACTTGAACTTGAAGCCAAAGAACCACCGGAAATGTGAAGAAAACGCCGGAAAAACACGAAACTTCAAACAAAGAAACCCAGAAAACCTTCGTCAAAAAATGACGAAATTCTTAGTACGATGAAACCGGAAAGTAAAAACTAGGAAGTTTGTTAACTTTTTGGTGCAATTTGAGCAAGAAAAAGTCGGTTTTTGAACAGATGAAGCTCTGGGTATGGAGGTTTGTCAGTGAGAATTTGAAGAAGGAAGAAGAAAGGCTGGAGAATCAGATAAAGAAATCCGAAAAAGACAACCGCTCCAATATATATGCGCGGAAGAACGGTTGGGATCGAAAGAACCTTCCAACTTCTCTCCAGATCTCTGCCAAATGTCACGATGAAGTATTGTGCGGGATTTTCGGAAAAGTAATCATTAACTTTTCGAAACTCTTCAACTCCCTACGACGATACGTGGCGTCCAACGAATTAACTCCTCCGAAAAATTGAGCACGGCAACAATGACTCGCGTCCACCGACAACATCCTTAGCGGTCAAGACCCCAAATGATGCTGGGGGGGCTAGTTGTATGGGTATAACCCAAGTACGTTAGCGGATCTTAGAGATGAGTCCGCGAACATCACCGCGGCCGCTAATATTATAAAGGTCGTCTACAACTCTAATAAGTTAGCGTATCAACGTAGTCCGACGACGTTGACGGTCGCCTAACAAGACAAAATAAGGGAATCTTCCCAACTGTCATGCGCACTACGATCGTACACGTGTAAAAGGATTACGCACCCTGTCTGATGAATAGTACTCCTATAAATACCCCACTAGTACTATTCTGCAGGTACATTCTCTCACACTCAGAACTCTTATCTCTATCTCTCTACTCTCTCTATCTAAATCCTATTTGGACACGTGCTGACTTGAGCGTCGGAGGGGGTTTCCTCGCATCCCCTCGAGGGTAGTTCACGTTTGCTTCTTGTGCAGCTATTCACCAGCGGACGCTAAATCCAATCTTTGGCGGACTCTTCATAAGACCGCCAACCGTTCTGAAACCGGAACAATTACCTTGTTCACATTGGCACCAAACTTCTTTGGCGAGTAGAGTTTGGTTGAAACAATTCACCTCTCAAAAACCCATCCCACCCATGGATTTAAGCAAACACAAAGATTCCCAATTATGTTAGATATGCGAGATGTCGAGTTTGGGAGTTATAAGGGCACTTGAGGATAAAAAGTTTCTTCATTTGGGTTGAGAGATCCCTGAATAAGCTTAAATAATACGCTTCAACACCTACTATAGCATAATGTCAAGTATAAAATACAATGAAAGGTTATATATTTTGAGAGATACATAAAAGAGGCTAATACAAAATTAAGTCAATAACCCTACATACATTATTCTTTAACCTTGGTCAATTAACTTTTAAATTTTTATTTAAAAAGAACATATATTTGATCAGTGGTAAGTCGATAATAGTTTATAATTTAGATGCATATTAAGTCTCATTTAGCGTAGTTTTAGAGCATTTAGGGCTAATTTTGCATTCATTTGGTTCAATCTAGTTTCATGTCACTTCTCGGGTTGTTTTTCTTGTGTTTGAATGACTTTTCAGGATAATTAAACATCTTTGATCTCTTGTGGGCCTTTAGAGTTGACTATGGGCTTGAGTATGGGCTGAAGCAGGTGAACACAAACGTGTTATCTATAACACGTCCACGTCGTTTCTTTTGGGCACGAGGCAGTAGCTACTGGAAGCAAGTTTTCTAGGCAACATGTTCTTGTCGATTATGACACGTCCGTTTCATCCCTTTTTCTAGATTTGGGAAATTTTTGTTGAGCGTGGTTTTGGTGTGCTATAGTTCAACACGTCCGTGTCAATATTGACATGCCCGTGTTGCCTTCTTCTCTTCGAGGCGTAACTATTTGTTCGTAGGAACTTTATGTAATAGGAGGTTAACACGCCCGTCTAATTATTGACACGTTCGTGTTGCCCAGCTGTGTAGCGCGTTTTATTTTGTCGGTTTTATTATTTTAGGAAATTACAAATACTCTTTTAATTGTTTTAGCACGACACACTTAGGTTTTATTATCAGTTTTTAGAGAGCGTTTAGAGAGAACTATGCTGTTTAACTTCTATATCTTGAATTTGGCTATCTTGGATCATCTTCTTTCAAGTAAAAGACTAAGTTTTCTAATTCCTTATCTTTATTTATTATCATGTCTATTTATTTATTCCTTAATTGCCTTGTTATTTCAATTATGAGTGAATAGTTCTTTAATCTAGGGTTAAGTTGAACCCTAGCAATAATTAATGGATGAATTGCCCCTAATCCCAATTTAATTTGATTGATTGTTCTTGCTAGAACTGTTCATGGGTTGGGTTGGTGCAGTTTGGGATGTAACCCAAACCAAACCGCAAATATACGGTTTGACATTTTTCCAACCCAAACCACACCGCACTTTTGCCCAAACCAACCCAAACCGCACCACGCGAAATGGTTTGGTGCGGTGGGTTTGCGGTTTAACCATTATTCATCCGCGACATAAGTTTTGTGATCTAAGAATTAAGATTTTTTTTTCATCCGCGATAGGAGCAAAAGATATTTGAAAGACCTAAAAGAAGCGAATAAACCCTACCCTAACATAAACTTATGCCTTTTGTCTAGTGTATTATTTAATAAAATAAAAATAAATAAACTTTATTTTTTGAAAAAAAAAATCCAGATAGTTTTGCGGTTTACGGTGCGGTTTGATTTTATAAAGATTCAAACCCAACCCAAACCGCAAAATGCGGTTTGCTTGAAATCACAAACCAACCCATGATGTGTCGTATTTTTATATAGTTTTTAGGTGCATTTATGTTGCATTATAGGAGCATTTAGATGCATTGTAGTTCATAATTGCATACTATTACTTAATCTACGAAATATTACTCCTTTTGTGTGTTTTTTGTGTTCTTTGATTAATTTCAGGAATTGGGAACATACTTGGAGTATTATTAGACAAGCTTGAGTACTTAGGAGCAATTGGGAGCAAGTTACATTGATAAGGATCATTATGAACATCTTTGAGTGCAATTTGGAGCTAAAATGAAGTTGGAATTTAAAATAAGAATTATGGAAATCGAGTCATGTTTACTCTTTTGTCCATAACTTTTGACTCGATACTGATATTGGGTTTATTCCAGCGGCATTGGAAAGTAGGCTTGAAGAGCTTTCCAACGATAGGTTGCACGGCCCAAGGCGAGTTGTATTTTGAGAGATATGGGCTTCGCAAGTTGGCTCAGTCTGCCAAGAATCTCTTACGCGCACGCGGTTTTGATAATTTCGGTCATTTAATGATTTATTTGGTTTCCTTATCTTGTAATTTGGTTTCCTACTAGTATTAGGAGTTATAACTATATATTAGAGGATTTCTAATTAGGTTAGAACATCTAACATCTATTACTCACTTTTCAATATCACGTTATTTTGTTTCTCTAGTTTTCTCTCTAGTTTTGTGCCCTAGTTTGTTTCTATTGCTACTTTGGAGATTCAAGATTCAAGCTTTCATATTCATCTTCAATTCAATAAGTTTTATTCTCTCTTTTTCTCTTTATTATTATTTTAATTATGTTTTCCATTATGTTTATTGCTTTTATTGCCATGATTAGTGAGTAGTCTTTTTATCTAGGATTAAGTTGAGCCCTAGTATGGATTGATCATGTAAATTATTCTCCAATTCCCATGTTATTGAATTATATGTTTAGGGTTTGATAAGATTGTTGTTATTGTCAATTGTGCATCTTGATTTAGCCCTAGTTTTATATTATCAACGAAAGTTGGAGTTAAGATTAGGAATATTTATTTGATGTTAAATTGTTATTTTATTAATTGAGTTCATCAACGAAAGTTAGGTCTTAATTTAGATAATCTTGTTATTGATTTGATTTCTCCCATGAAAATAGGTGAGAATTAGAATTGGGAATTATTTGACATTGGTTCTTAATGCTTCTAATTATGTGTGTAAGCCATGAAAATAGGAGACACACATGTTAGTTAGGCCTTTTGCTATCACGAAAGTGAGCTCTAGGTATTGAGGAATGACCGAGTATTTAGTTTTGGTTCGCAGCTGTGCTTTATTACTGAGTCATAAGGGAATGTCAATCTCGCCTAAGCCATAATTGAATAACTGGGATGTGAGTCGTGTTTTGATCAATTCATATTAGTGGTGATACTTAATCTTAGTGTTTTAATTGTCATATTTTGTTATTAGTTTATAGATTCTTCTGGATATTTGGAATGTGTAGCTATTTCATTGTCTAGAGTCAACTAGTGTTTAATCTTGCACCTCCCTGAGTTCGACCCGTATGTGCTACGACACCGTACACTTGCGGTATTAAAATAAAACCCTAACAACCCACAATTTTAAAACCGCAAACCAACCCAAACAGCACAAAAACGGGTTGGGTTCCGGTTTGGTACGGTCCATACCACACTCGAACAACCCTTGTTCTTGCTTAATTGAATCGTGTTTAATTTCATTATCATGATAGGGATAGATAGTATTAGATATATTCCTTATGTCTTGTTCTTAATGGAAATTGAATCTTGATGACTTTGTTGATTCAATCAAGACTATGAATATCACTTTGGGAATAAGTAGGTAGGATTACTAGGAATTTATATGTGATGCCATGCTCAATATCTCATTCTTACATGATTCTATGGGAATAAGTATGAATGCTTGTTTAGAGTAGCCATGGGTACTCGGGAGAGGTATACGGTATTTTTAAGGCACATTACTCCTTTTGGACCATTGATTTTATTTATTGGGATGAGAACTATTCATGTATCATTTGTGCTAGTGGAGATAATTAATTCTAGATGCCTGTATTAATTGAGTTAAATATGAGTGTCATTGTTTACTGTTAGTACTAGTTTAGCATCATTTTCACATCATTGTTTGTTACTTGTTTCGTTAAATTGAGTCAAAGTTATCTTGTGTTTGGTAACATTTGCCTCTGTGGGGTCGATCATGACTTACCCCACTATATAGTTAGGAGTTCAGTTAAAAATTACTTTTATCAGGTATGCGACACGCCTATCAATTAGTATATTGTGGTTAAGTTTTTTTTTCCAGTCTTCGAAGAACCTAATCACAAAAAACGGTGTGATTGAACGATTTGAATCCTAAAAGATCCACACTGGTAAAACTACAAAGCATGTCACAATAAAATAAAATTAAAAAAAAAAGTGGAAAACAGGGGCACATTTGCGGTCCATTATAAATTAGACCGCACAGCAGCACAAGTGAACACCCCTAGTAGCGAGGTATAAGGTTTACTTTTAGCCCATGTTTCATGTACATAGTCAATGCGAGCTTTGGTTCAACAAGATGATTTTGCGCCACCTTTACACGGTATCGATAAATGATAGAAGCAGCAGTAAACTTCATTTGGTAGTAAGCAAATTCCTTCCCTAAACAAAGTCGAGGTCCTCCATTAAAAGCAGCGAACTTATAAGCTGATTCGTTCATGAACCGACCATCCACTATCCACCTCTCCGGTTTGTATTGCCTGCAGTCCTTTCCCCATATAGTTTCCATTCTTCCCATTGAGTAGATAGAATACATAACTTTTGTCCCTTTCTTTAGCAACGTTCCATCTGGAAATACTTCTTCTTTCATAACCTATATATGTATACATCACAAAAGTATCTCTATTAAATACTGGACACACTTGAGGATTTTGGTGCCCACTTTTGAACTTTCGAAATTAATCGTACTTTTCATATTAAAATTTGAACTTAGGAAAAAAGCAGTTTGAGACGACATTGTTAAACTTTCACATATATATCTCTCATGCCATAACATTGAGTGCTTCCTCAAAAAATTAGTATATAGAATGTTGGATTTACCTCATTCTATGTTTTCATAATAGCAGTTAAAACTTTATATTTTTTTATAATAGATACTTAAACAAGTTATTGTCCAATGTTGTGCATCGACAAGCGTGCACGTCTGTGTTGAAACTAATATAAGAATGGAGATAGTATAGACTAATTATAATTACCATCATCTATTATTGGGTATCAAACAGATCATTTGAGTATATAATAAGAGAAAGTCAATTAGTATTGCTTAAAAAAACAGGGTAGTTTTCTAACGAAGAATCGCTCAATCACAATTTTTTAGCCTTTGACCCCAAAAATTACCATTAACTAAATATCTTACCCTCTCAGGCTCTCACATCACCCTAAGACAATAGAGAAGTTTGAAAAAAGTAAGGAATATTTGATTTTAATAATCCAACATCTGACCGGTAATCCAATCTATGATTATATAATAATCCAAGCTTTAAATGGTATATCCTGTACTGGTCCCTTTTGACCGTTAACCCGAACCAAGGGTAAGTTTTTCCCCTTTTATTAATTTACAACACATGCATGTGCTCTACCAGCATTTGAGTCGGGAGAACAGTCCGCAGACAGACAAAAATGTGTTTTGGACTCGAAAACAACGTTTATTTTCGAAAACAGACTCCACTGACCATCCTTATAGGGCACGAATCACGAGAATTTAGTCTGAACCAATATGCCAACTTTCACCGTAAGCATTCCGAGCCAAACAAAAATGTATCTTTGACCATGAAAACGAAGTTTTCTGCGGAAATGAACTCCACCGGCCATTCTTATGGGACACAAAATCCCGAGAAATTGGGCGAAAGAAGAACATAAAAAAAAAGTACTCACATATTTCCTCTGTTTTCTTTTACTTGCAACTATTGAGATTTTGTACCATTCACTTGCTTGCATTTGACTACCTTTGGTGATTTATATGTAAGGTAAAATATAGTAATGTGAGATCTTAGCTTGTTAGATTCGTCTTAATGTATATTTTTACAATATCTAATTTTTATAAATTCTACATATCAATAATTAGATATATGAAGGATTGAAAGTTATGCATTGGCAAATGTAAAAAAAGTCAATATAATGCAAGTAAAAGAAAACGGAGAAATTACTGGTTTTACCTCTTTGTGATCCATAGGCACTGAGGGGTAGAGCCTGAGAGCCTCTGAAATAGCAGCGTGTAGATACTCCATCTTTTTTATCTCCTCTGGTTGAAATACTACAGGGTATTTTGGAGTTGCCCGTTGACTGATTATTCCAGAAATCTCATCTAGAATCTTTTTTTCCACCTCACCATGCTGATCAAGAAGCCAAAAGAACCAACTTAGTGCCACAGACGAGGTATCTCGTCCAGCAAGTATAAGGTTAACACTTAAATCTCTTAGAAACTTGTCCGAAAATGGCTGGCCAGTTTCATCCTTAGACCTCAAGAGCACAGCGAGTAAATCAGACCTGTTTTTCGTGTCATCTTCTTGCTGCGCATTACGGGTCTCCTTCCGCGTCTTAATAACTTGATCAGCAAAATTGTTGACGCCTTTGATGGACTCTTTGAGCTCCTTCTCTGGCCCCAGGTTGAGATATCTCATAAGCTTCCACATAAATGTCGGTGTCACGAAACGAACAGCGGTTGCCTCGGTTGCTTGCTCGAATGCACGAGCAAATGGTATGTCCGGTAACCCTGGAGCGAGGCAGCCAGGATCAACCCCAAGTGCAATCATGCAAACATTATCAAATGTCAACCGAAGTAGAACATCTTGCAAATCAATTGCCGCAGATTTCAGCCGCGATTCCTCCAGCACTGGCAATAGTCTGTTGTGGACTAATTCAAGCAATGACTCTACGGTGAGTTGGCGGAATCGTGGCGAGTGGAACTCCATGATTACCATCTTCCTCTGGCGGTGCCACATCTCGTTATCTGCGTTGAAGATTCCATTTCCTAGTAGGTCTTCCATGATGCTTCGATAGTAACCACCCTTCGGAAAGTTCGAAAACTTCGTCTTCAGGAAGTATTCGACGTTGCGAGGGTCGGCCGTCAACACAGAGTTGAGGTTGCTCAGCCAAGGGCCTTTAAACTGAAATGTCCCCTTCTGACGGCAAATTACATCTGTAAAGTATTCGTACGCGTTATCCCTAAGACCTAGTATCAAGTAAGGGAGCATTCCTACGAATGGCCATGTAGGTAATCCTTGATGCTTCTTTTGTCTTAGGGAATGTATGGTCAAGAATGCTCCTACAGCAAGAAAGATCTCTAGAATTTGAATTTCGCCCAAGAAGATAAAGATTGGCCAGGAGATCGCGTCTCCAGCCACTGTGGCCCGGCCATTAGAGGAGAAAGAATATGAGAAAGAAGAATTCATGTTGTTAGGCTGCTTATTGTTGGAGATATAAGGATGGGAGCATGGGTTATTTGGATGTACAAAAAGATAGCTATGCATACTTGAATTGGTGTTAGAATGACGAAGAATAGTTTATTTTTAAAGCAAATTTAATTTGCTGTCTTTTCCTTAGAAATAAGATCTTCTATATTGTATACCGATTCTTCAAATTAAGTGATTCAAACGTGTTTTATAGTTTTTAACTAAAAAGTGGAGGATCACATTAATAGTGACATCCAGAAAGATAGTGGCACTAGGTAAATGGTCGGACAAATGATTTTAATTCATTATATTTCATTAGCTCACAGCATATATTTTTTTAAAAATAATAGAAACTTGCTGTAATTAAGTGGTTATGATCTCTGACAAAATTGACCTCCCTTGTGCACCAAGTCCTGGGGTTTAAATCCCGGCGGGTATTGTTTTGGGATTATGTAGATAAAAATATGTACTTCCTCCGTTTCGTTTTAAATGCAACAAATGAATATTTTATATCTCACAAAAAATACCCCTTTATTGCATTTAAAATGAAACGGATGAAGTATATGGCTTTTCTTTTCTTTTGTTTTACAATTCTTGTCCAATCATTTTAGATTTTGTACATATTTGATATTACAAGATTATTGTTTTATTACTCTTAGAGTAATACTTCTCCGTTTTTGTAATTGTTACACATTAAATATTACACTATTTACACAACACCCTTTCACAATCTATTGTGATTTTTACGCAAGGAGACACATAGTTATTTGGGTTCTTTTAGATTCGTCTTAATACATACAATTAAAATATCAACCCTTTGTAATCTTTAATTAGTAAAACATAGTTAGAGATTGTTAGGACTTATGCGGAAGCGTAGTAGCAAGTAAACACTTTAAACAAATCTAAAGGAGCAAAAATTAAAGCAATGACGCAAATTTGACGTGGAAACCTTTCCCTTAACACGTAGAAGAAAAACCACCAACCGTTTCACTAATCCTTCAACCAATATTAGCATAATATTAAAATCATAAATCACGTGAATTACAATCTCTCTCAAGAACTCTAGCTAAAAACCTAAGAATCTTTGTAATCTCTCCCCATATTTGATGAACATACAAAATAATGATCCCAAGCCCCCTCTATATAGAGGATGAAATCCTATCCCCAGTAGAATTAACATCTAATAAGATATAATCTAACGAGACTTAGGAAACTAATTTTTTTATCTTCCTAATACATTTATCAATCTATTAGTAAATAATAACATAATAAGACTTAGAAAAAAAATAAAACGAAAAGAGAAAAGAAATTGAAAAATCCCACGGGCGAGAGTTCTACCCGGCGGGCGCTGGTTTTACCTTGTGGGCAAACAGAATTTTTCCAATTCGTCTACAATTTTTCCTCGAACACTCCCGAAATCCACAACATGTCTCCACGACCTACTAACAGTGTTGCGGTGTTGGACTATTTGGCTTGCATAACTAATTGAGATATTAATTGTCAAATTGTAAATTGGCAAGCATAAAAACTCATATGTTGCAATCGACAAAGAATGGGTGAAGTATATTTCAAGGCTCGCAAGAAAATTACTTTTTAGAGCAATTGCTTCACGTTATTTGATTTTTTTTCTCTAATGTTACAACTTTTAATGAGCAAAAATAATAATTTATTTTATGCTCATTTTAGAAGCAACTTTGTTCATTTGTAAACTGAGCTACAATACCAACTTAATAGTTAATAATATACTCATTTATGTTGATATCTTGCTTATTTTAATAATTATCATATATATAAGTATATCTTTTTTCTGGTTTAGTGAAAACAAAAATAATTGTTGATGATTTGAAATTTATTTGCTTAAAACAAAGTCTAATTTGCTCATATTACAATACTTTTGCTTATTTTACAAACATATGCTAATTATATACAAAAATTACTCAATTTAGAAGGGAGAGTTGGAGTTCTTGACAAATTTCCTCATATTCAAAATCTTTTTGCTCATTTACAAACCTCGAGAAGGGAGAGTGGGACAAATTCAATATAATCAAATCAGAGGAAAAAAATTAAATTAACGATGAGAAGTATTAATTTACAATGTATAAAAAGAAGACAACAATTAAAAAAATAAGAGAAAAAAAGAACACATAAGGTAGTAGGGGTGTTCATTTCGGATATCCGATCCGATCAAAAAATTTCGAATCGGGAAAAATGCGATCCGAATCCGATGCGAAAAAATCGGATATCCGAAATTTCTGATCGGATATCAGAAAACTAAAAAAATGAATTTTCCAAAGAAAAAGTTCAAAAAATAAGTTTTGGATCGGATCATCGGATATTTCGGATATCCGGTCTTGGAAACGGATATTACGGATCGGATATCCGAAAAATTCCCATGTTTCGAATATTTTCAGCTATCCGATCAGAAATATCCGAAAACTAAAAAATCGGATCGGGTATCCGAAAAATCGGATCGGGTCGATCGGATCGGGTCGATCGGATCACGGATCTGATCGACCGGATCGGATATTTATGATCGAATTCAATATAATCAAATCAGAGGAAAAAATTAAATTAACGATGACAAGTATTAATTTACAATGCATAAAAAGAAGACAACAATAAAAAAATTAAGAGAAAAAAATAACACATAAGGTAGCGAGGATTGAATCACAACATCCTTGGGACCAAGGTTAGAAGCATGGATCCATGCAGTGATCTAGGCATGTTATTAATGAGAATCCTTGAGTGAAACTTTTATATATACTAGTCAAGTTTACTCTCGGGTTTATCATGAGTAAGGTAGACCTGAGTGTACAACATAGATTCTGCCCCTAAATCGAGTATGTTTTTTCTTGGATGTGTGTTTGTGTTGTTATATGGTTAAATTTTGGATTCGGTCTTGGTCGGGTTCAATTTATGTTCATATGAAGTTTTTATTGGATGTAGGTCAAATACATAAATCGAACCCAATCGGGTCGTATGCAAGGGTAGTTCAACGATCCCACCATCCAAGTTTTCAAACATAAAGTTTTTTATTGGTTTTTATTGGATTTATTGGATCAGGTCGAATCTAACAAATACATAATAATTTTGAAAATCAAATATGTTTCTCTTATCAAAGCAATAATTGTCAAATCTTGTATTGTAGGACATCTCTCACACATATTGCTGGAATATACAGCCTTTTCGAAGAGTTGGTCTCATAATTTGTTGTAGTCACAATGATGATTTCTATATGATTCATTTGAAAGTATATGAAAAATTGATAACTATTGTGATCTCATATCATTCTTTATCAAAAAAATCAATTTCATGGTAAGCCATTAGATATGAGACCTTGGATATTACTCCTAAAAGATAAAGAAAAGTCTCTCGCAAAGAGATGAGAAAAATCCTATCTTTCGAGGGAGAAAAGTTCCCTACGGGAGAAGGAAGGGTTATTATAAACCTAAAAAGCAAACAAAACTAATGGAATGAGAAGCAAACAAAACATAAAGAATGGGGCTTTCCACCGGTCAAAATCGACGTAAGTGCCGTAAAAAATTACTAATAGAAGCTAGGGTTTGAAAGAGAAAAAAAAAGTTTCCTAAAAAATGAGAAATTTTTAACATTAACGAATCTCAAATAGTGCAATTAATGGATGAAACTAAAAATTTCGGATGATTATTCAATGGCTACAACAAAATTGTTGCCACTATAACTATTGAAATCTTAGCCCTTTATTATATGTAGAGTAATGTTGCTCATTGATATAATTGGACCTTAAAAACATTGAAAAATGGAGAAAATGCTAGTTTCAATATAGAAAAATGAAAACAAATGGTCGTTGATATGTCAGTTGCTTTGTCATCTTCTTTTTGGAGTATTGTTCCTTTCTTTCTTTTGATGTTTTGTTATCACCATTAACAAATATTTACATAATATAAAGCTAATTATTATATACAAATTTTAATATATAAATTTTTTAATGTATAAATTTTAATTATAAACTCAACGACTATATGAATGGCATGAATGTAATATTAAAAATAAATGGTTTAATTTACACAAGTTATGGTTGCTACAATATTATTATAGCCATTGTAAAATAAATTGTCCAAAATTTTTTTCTATTAAGGTAATATGTTAACCATTTTTTATGGTTATTACCAGATATAAACAGTCCAAATCTAAAATTGTAATCTAAGACCTTGAAACTTTCCTCCCAAGTTTCTCTCGGTGCATGATAGCAGTTCATGCATTGTCGCCATGGCAAGGAAGGCGGCGTGAAAAATTCAAGGTGGAGATACTAGTAAGCAGAAGGAGAAAGCGAAGGGTCCATTATCGGATTCGCAAGCTTTGAAGACGAAATCAATGGATGAGATATGGGGAATAGAGGTATTGGATTTTGGACTGGGTATTGGAGAGGTTCATACACCAACATCTTCAATACAACAATTGAAGCAGCAATCTGAGGTGAGGCATACATTTAATGACTAGCTGCAATCCATTCATCGGAGTGCAGCGAAGGAATCATTGCAAGGTGAAGTTAATGGAGGTAATTCTGTTCCGATCCTTCAACCTTTGGCTAATGTGAATTCAGTTGAGCATAATGTCGAACACTTAGACTATGATTATGAATCTCTGAAATCTGGACAAGATGAAATGGAAAATGATGATGATGATTCAGATTTAGTGAAAATAGATATGGAGGATGTGCAGGGAGAAATCGATTTCTAAAATTCATCCGTTATTTGCTATGTACTAGGAGCTAATCCTCCAGTACAAGTAATTGAAGGATTTTTTAGGCGGATTTGGAGGTTGTTTAAAGTGTAGCAATGGTGAAACGAGGTGTGTTTTTGGTGCAATTTCAGGCCATGGATTCACGTGATAAAGTGTTACAGGGACATTACTTCTTTCATAAGAAGCCCCTGATTATGAAACCATGGTCAGCAGAGGTGGATTTTGCTAAAGAGGATGTGAAAACTATTCCAGTTTGGGTGCATTTGAGGTTGCCACTGAAATAATAGGGTGAGCAATCCCTGCATAAGATAGCATATAAGATAAGGGATCCTATCAAGAGATATGAGGCAACAAGGAATAAGGATAAGTTGCAGTATGCAAGAATATTGATAGAGATGAAAATGGAACAACATTTTCCGGATCATCTTTATTTTCTGAATGAGTATGGAGATAAAACAAGAGTAGAAGTGGAGTATGAATGGAAACCACTCAAATGTACAAATTGTGGTAACTTGGGGCATGAATCAAGTGTGTGTAGAGTGAAGAGGGTACAACAAATCTGGAGACCTAAACAAGTTGTTCAGACAGTTGTTCAGCCAGCTATACAATAGGTAGAACCATCAGAAGCAGGGGTAGCTCAGCAAGAACCAGCAGCAGCAGATTCAAATGAAGTGGAGGGGGAGAAATCTCCAGTTCCTGAGGTGAACCCAGATGGATTTCAGAGAGCACTGAAGCCTATTAGAGTGCGAGTTAGTGGTGCAAAGGCTACAATAACAGAGAACTCCTTTCAATCCTTACATATAGAAACCGTTGAAATTTCGAGTGATTTGGGTACAACAAAAGGTGATATTGTACAGGGGAAGGGGACTTTCCCTATCCAAAATGGATAGGTTGTTGTGCTGGAATGTCCGAGGGGTAAATAGTGTCAAGAAACAGCAAGATGTGAAAGATTTTATTCACAGATTTGCTTTTGGCATTGTTTGCCTCTTGGAAACAAGGGTAAAACCATCAAATCTAGGTTTACCAAAGAGTATTCTCAAGTTGGTGTTTCTCATCTAATTCAAGCTGTGATGCACATGGGAGGATTGTTATAGCTTGGAAACCAGGGAGCTAGTTTTGCAGTGAATATATTTAAAGGTACAAGTCAACTCATGCATTGTTTTATACAACCTATGAGTGGAAGTACTGGCTTTTTTTGTACCTTTGTTTATGGATATAATGAAAGGAGTAAGAGGGTTGAATTGTGGGATGATTTGAGGAAATTGAAAACACAACAACCTTGGTTGATATATGGTGATTTCAAGAGTGTGATGAATACTGATGAAAGAATAGGTTCTATGGTGAAGGAGGCTTAAATTGTTGACATGAGAGATTGTATGTTAGAATGTGGTGTAGTGGACATAAAGAGTTCAAGTAGTTTTTTTACCTGGAATAATAAACAAGAGGGGGCATCAAGAGTATTTTCAAAGATAGATAGAATGGTTGCAAACCAGGAATTGCAAGATGCATTTGAATCTGCAGAAGTATATTTTCATTGTGAGGGTTATTTTGATCACACTTCTACTGTTCTTACAGTCTTCCCTTGTGAAAATGGTGGTAAAAAAACCATTTAGATATTTTACTATGTGGAGGGGTGCTTCACACTTCATGGAAGTGATAAGACAAGCTTGAGGGACTTCAGTTACAGGCTCTAAGATGCATGTTTAGGGTTGTAACGAAGTTAAAAGAGGTTAAAAAGGCATTAAAAGAGTTGAATAGGCTAGATTTTTCAGACTTACAAGCAGAAGAAATGAAAGCTCAGCAACACATGATAGAATTACAAACTCAGTTACAGCAGCATCCTGGAGATTATGACTTGGCTGAGAAAGAACGAGAAGCAGTGAAGGAGTATAAAGTCAAGCACAATGCATATATGGAATATTTGAGTCAGAAAGCAAAAATAGAATGGTTAAAAGATGGGGATGAGAATACAAGGTTGTTTTACCATAGCATCAAATCAAGAAGACTGCAGAATCAAGTTTACAGCACTACTGATGAACAAGGAGAGAGGCATGATCAAGCTAAGGATGTTTTTGAAGCATTCTTAGCATACTACAAGAAGCTTTTAGGGAGCAATGTGAGTGACAGGAGACGAGTAATGCCAGAAGTGGTGCAAGCAGGTCCTTTGCTTTCTGATGAGCATAGAGCAATATTGAGGGCACCATATACTGCAGAAGAGGTGAGAAAGGTCTTACATAGAGATACATGGTCTGTTGTGGGGGAGGATATCATAGGTGTTGTACTAGAGACATTGTAGAATGGCAGAATTTTGAAAGAGCTTAATAATACTACAATTACTTTGATACCTAAGACAAGGTGTCCTAGTAGTGTAGTGGAGTTCAGACCAATTTTTTGCTGCAACACATTATATAAATGTGTGACTAAGGTCATATGTGGAAGATTAAGAAGAATACTTCCTGATCTCATAATTGAGAATCAAGGAGGATTTGTACATGGGCGTTTTATTGTCCATAATATCATGGTAGTGCAGGATTTGGTGAGACACTATGGTAGAAAGCAGGTGCATCCTAGTTGTATGCTTAAGATAGACTTACAGAAAGCATATGACACGGTGAATTGGGATTTTTTACAAGAAATGATGACTCACTTAGGATTTCCAGTAGAATTCATTGGATTGGTTATGAATTGTGTTGCAACACCAATGTTTTCCTTGTTGATCACTGGTAGCATGGAGGGTTATTTCAAGCCTTCAAGAGGATTAAGACAAGGAGATCCCATGTCTCCCCTGTTAATTGTTATATGTATGGAGTATTTATCCAGAGTACTTCATAAACTAGGAGATATGGATGCATTTCAGTTTCATCCAAGCTAAGGTGCAGGGAAGTGAAACTGACCCACATGTGTTTTGCTGATGATCTCATTATGTGTTGCAAGAGGAATTTTGCTTCCATATACATGCTAATGAGTGCTTTTAAGTTGTTTTCAGAGACATCAGAACTCAAAGCTAGCCCTCAAAAGTCAGCTGCATATACTTGTGGGATGCCAGAGGAGGAAGTTCAAAGAGTGGTGAATGCTTTAGGTTTTACTAGAAGCTATTTACCATTTAAATATCTAGGGGTGCAAATATGTTCAAAGAAGATCACAAAGGCCCAATGTGATGTGATTGTGGAAAAGATGACAGCAAGAATAAGAATGTGGAGCACAAGAAGTTTATCATATAGTGCAAGAGTTCAATTGATAAATTCTGTATTGCTGAGTTTGCATAGATACTGGGCTCGAGTATTTGTGTTACCTCAGAGTGTACTGGAGGAAGTTGTAATAGTATGTAGGGCTTTTTTATGGAGTGGTCATGCTTTCTCACAGAGACCAGGGGTTGTGGCTTGGGAGAACTTGTGTTGGAGTAAGAGTTGTGCGGGTTTAGGCTTTAGAGATGTGAAGGTGTGGAATATTGCTTGCCTAGGTACATATGTGTGGGCTATATATAGCATCCAAGCAGGATAATGTGTGGATTAAATGGATTAATTCAGTGTATCTCAAGGGGGCTAGATGGTGGGATTATATGCCTCAAACAGGAGTAAGTTGGTATTGGAAGAAGATATGTCATGTTAAGGAAGAGCTGAAAGCTTTATTCACTGAAAATGAATTGAGCACCATGAATGAATACTCTATATAGACTATATATGATAAACTCAGAGGGGTGAAAGAAAATGTAGTCTGGGACAAAGCTATCTGGAACAGGCTAACTGTTATCAAGTACAGGTTTATAATGTGGCTAGCTATACAAGAGAAGCAACAAACAACTGCAAAATTGGCTAGACTTGGTATGACAAATTCAGGTCAGTGCTTGATTTGTAATAGTAGAGAAGAAACACATGAGCATCTATTCTTTCAGTGCAAATATAGCAATGAGTGTTATGCTGCTATTAAACAATGGCTGAATATTCAGACAAGGGAGAGATCTATAGCTGATATGGTCAGATGGATTAGAAATTGCAGATATTCGAAGTTCATGAAGCAAGTCATGTTTGCTGGAGTTGCTTCTGTAGTATATTATATTAGGCAGGGGAGGAATAGTTGCTATTGGTTACAATGTATCCCCAACATTGTATGAACAGTCAAACAGATTAAAGTCATTGTAAGAACACGTATTGGCAGTGTGTTGCCTATGAAAATAAGTAGGAAAGATCATGAATGGTTCTTGACTTTGTAATGTGCTGAATGCACTTAAATGTGTTTACCTCCTTTGATTGCTATGGTCCAACCTAGTTGGTTTGTAGCTTTCTTAGGTTGGTTTAGGATGTAATGGGTGTTTATGCAATCAAATATTATTACTTATCAAAAAAAGAAATTGTAATCTATAAATGAGAATTTACCAAAAATGTTACTACTCGATCCTTTAAAGATTGTCAAATCTATCAAGCACGCAATTGATTCTTTCAAAAAAAAAAAAAAAAAAACACGCAATTGAATTAGATAAATTATAAGAGACTCCGTTAAGAACCGGGAGTACCGGGGTAGTTTATGTTAATACTTCAGCTGACAAAGAACTCGGTACAACTCAATGCACTGCATTATTCCTGGCACGGCTGGCAGAGATCCCCAAAGATTATGTTCTTTATATCAACCTGACGAATTCAACTTGCTTATCACGACTATTCAATTTTGCTGTATTCGGAGTATATGTGTTGACTTCTCAAAGACAAAGATATTACATATTACAACTAAACTATGATTTCAGAATAATAAAATTGAAAAATTAGAGTTTGGAAAACGATTCCTCCCACTAATTGAGACATCGTTGTGTTCAACATGTACTCATGTAGTGTAAAAAAAAAAGAGTTACTTGCATAGTTGCATTGCGTATTATTTTTATGATTATCTCGCCACGGTCTGTAATTGTAAAAAATTGCAAAGAAACAGGTCGTAATACGCTTAAGGAATCGGTCGTAATATAGAGTACCAAAATCCCCCAACATTACAAATTTAAAACTAAATAGATGTATAAAATACCAAAATGTCTAACATAACATAATTTTCGTAACACTTTTTTTGTGAAACGCCGGTAAGAGATGTATATCATAATATATGTTCAGACCAAAAACCAATTACCATCTATCCTAATCCCAACAAGAGTAAACCAACTAGGTTGGCCTCCTCAAATCAAGGGAACGAAAAAACAAGCTATACATCATTTGCTCCTTACATTGTCAATCCATTCTCTATCTTTCACTGTAATTCTATTGGCCATAACACTATACACTAGCTGTCAGAGTATTCTTCATTTGTTGGAAGATCTTCTCAAGTCTCCAAACAACTAAGTTCCAAATGGCCTCATTTCTATCCCACCAGATAAGATAAACCCCGGCAATGCAAGAATGGCAGCTGAGATAATCTTCTTTCGAAAACATGATCTCCTACTTCTTTGCATGAATAGAATGATTCTTTGATATTGATTCTAATCTGACTACTCTTTACATCCAGCACATCATCATACTTCTTTTGATTGATTCATTATTATTAAAATCAAGTTTGACTGGGACTTTCTGATCCACTCATGCATACTATAACAAAGTTACTGTATTATTATATAACATTTTTAGATTATTATTATATGAACTTGATGAGTTATTGCTCATTATTTTAGTTAATCGTACCACAAGCTACTGTAATACCAATTCTTCCAAAAACTTGATTTCCACAATTGTCTCTGTCTCTATCCAAATTCCAATAATCTCCATAGTCCCACAAAATCTTGGCCTAGTCTCACAAAATTCCACAAATTTAACTCAATAAAAAAAATTCATATACTTACTTTGTTATGTTTTAAATGAAGCATAGCATTTGGGCACAGAAATTTAGAAACGTCACTCTCATAGGGTAAAAAGTCACAATTGCCCTTTATATTCTACATCATACAACAGACAATAGCACCAACTGATATTTACACACAAATCCACAATCAGGCATAAAAAATTCTGCATTAACGTATTGCTGGTATCAAATTATTCTAGCAAGCACATAAAGTAAATGACAAAAGTTAATTTAACCGATTACATTAATTAATATCTCCCACAGACTCCCAGGCTTCATATTTGGATGTTAAGCATCCGCACTGGAAATCAAAATGGGTTGTTTCAAGGCCATTAGCTAATGCCTTCCTCTCTTTTGAGTTTTATGCAGGCCCACTTTTTCCTCATGGTGTGTTATTATGAAAATCCTTAGCTGGAATATACAAGGTGGCAAAAAGCCACAAGCTCTTGCTGAGCTTATCTTTTTAACGCACAAAATCATACTCTGATCACTCTTATTCCCAAAAAAGAGGCTCCCGAAACCCCGGATCATTTCCGTCCGATTAGCCTAATCAACACTATTTATAAAGCAATATCAAAAAATTTGGTTAACCGTCTACGACCAATTTTGCAAAAAGAAATAAGCCCCCTACAAAATGCTTTTACTCAAGATCGCTCTATTCATGATAATCTCCTAATAGCTCAAGAAGCTCTCAATACATTCCATAAATCTCAAAATAAGACTGGTTGGTGTGCACTAAAATTAGACATGGAAAAAGCTTTTGACAGAATTGAATGGGATTTCCTTTGGGAAACTCTTCGTGCTTTTGGCTTTCCACCCAATGGATCTCATGGATAAAAGAATGTGTCACAAATGTTTCATACTCAATCAAAGTTAATAGCCAACCGTCTCCCTGGTTCCGCCCCTCTAGGGGCCTTCGTCAGGGTGACCCCCTATCGCCCTACCTGTTCATTATCTGCATGGAAGTGCTAATAAGGAAATTGACTATCCAAAGCCAAGTCCCTAATTCCGGCATTGGCTTTAAACTCCTTCCGAGAACTGCTAATATTCCTTGTCTCCTTTTTGCGGATGATAGCCTACTCTTTTGCAAAGCTATTACGTCAGCTTGTACCAATCTAAAAAGAGTACTTGATGACTCAGTACCATCTCTGGTCAATTAATTAATTTCCACAAATCATCGATCATCTTCTCCAAAAAGGTCAACCAGCCTCGTAAAGTGGCTTTAGCTAGCCATTTTAACATGCTCCCTAATTCGTCTCTGGGCTGATATCTTGGAGTTTTCTTCAGCTCCTACCATCCTTCTAAAGCAGATCTCGCCCATATTGTCCAAAAAACAGAGCAAAGAATTAACTTGTGGGAATCTGGCCTCCTCTCCAAAGCAGGGAGATTAACTATAATCCAGGCCAACCTCGAAGCCCTACCGGCGTATACATTCGCCTCAACTATGTTGACACCTGACATTACTACCTCTATTGATTCTCTTCACAGGAAGTATTTCTGGTGTCAAAATAAGGAAAGAAATGCAACCCCACCAATTTTGCTGGGATAAAATCTGCAGACCAAAATCCCAAGGGGGTTTAGGCCTTAGAAAAACTTTGCCAATGAATAAAGCCTTTATTGCCAAACTTGGTTGGCAAATTCTCACCGAACCTAATAATTTTTGGGTTAAACTCATTTCCGACAAATATCTTCAAAATCATTCGTTTTTTAACTGCAAACCTAAGCTAAATGACTCACCCATTTGGAAAAAAATTCTACTTCAACGCCCATTACTCCATAAAGGCATCCGTTGGAAAATCGGTGATGGTTCTCAAATTCTTTTTTGGCTCCATAACTGGTGCCTAGAGGAAAACTTAATGACCATCTTAAAGTTAAATGAAAACCAGATTGATATTAAGCTGCTATTAAAAGATTTCATTCTACCAGATAAATCTTGGGATCTTCTGAAATTAAAAACTCTTCTCCCTGACCATATCATCAAATGCATTAAAGGCCGTTACCGTGTGCCTCCCTATCTGATAAACCTATTTGGGGCCCTAGTCCTTCAGGACTATTCACAGTTAAGTCCGCTACTTGGCTGGCTCATAATCTGCCACCTAGCAAGGAAAAATGGTCTCACCGTTGGATTTGGAATCTCGATATCCCGTCAAAGCTAAAGATTTTTCTATGGCAGATCTGCCATAATAGTCTTGGGGTTCGTGCAACCCTTGCAAAAAGAAATATCATCCCTTTTAGTCATTGCGCTCTTTGTGCCACCCAGGAGGCCGGAATCCATAGATCATATCTTTGGACATTCACTAGTAGAAAAATGATAATTTGCGTCAGTCTATGTGCGTCGCACGTTAAAAGCACTGACGCAAATAGCCTATTTGCGTCGCACATTAGAGAATGTGCGACGCACAAAATGACAGTATATGGGTGGTTGGTCATTTGCGTCGAACGGGGTTGAGAATGCGACGCAGATGACTAACATGATATGCGTCGGACGCAACTACAGTGCGACGCACATAGATGGATCCCATGATTTGCGTCGTATGATAAGGTGAGGCGACGCACAAATCGTTTTCGTATAATGATGCCCATTAAGTCATCTGCGTCGCACATAGAGCCCCATCCGACGCAGATGAGTTGGGCGTATTAGATAACCAAAAAAACTATAAAGTGCGTCGGATGGGCCTCAATATCCGACGCATATAACTTTATAAATTTAAAGCCCATTTTCTCATATTTCTCTCCAGCCGTTTTTCTCTACCCTAGATCTCTATTCTCTCTCACCGGTTCATTCCCACCTCTTTCTCATCTCTCATCTTCATCTCTCATCTTCATCTCTTTCTCTCATGCATCTTCATCTCTTTCTATCACATGTGAAATCTTCATCTCAAACAACAAACTTTGTAAATCCCCTTCATCATCTCTCCGTCGGGCTTTGGTGAAGTTTTCGAAAAGCACAGAAATGGATGTGTGCACGGTGCTCCGCCGCTACCGCTTCCCTCAACGCTGTGTGCACAGTCCATTTTCTCGTCAAACTCCCATTTTCAGATGCACACCAACAATTAGATCTGCAGCATCTCTAACAAAGGCGAAGGATTCTTCTCTCGTCAAACTCCCATTTCCGATCTCCTTGATTAATTTCGGTAAGATCTTCGACTTTAATTCGATTTCTCTTCCCTCTTTTTATTAATATTGATTTTGGTAGAATTTTCAGCACCATTTGGAAAACGTAATTCGTCAATTTTTTGTCTTTGATTTTTGGATTTTTTGCGAAAAACTACCTTATAAATTCATTTTTTTGCGAAAAATTACCTAATAAAAAAAATGTTGTGAAAAACTACCTAATAAATTGTTTTTTGTTGTACAAGACTACCTTGCACCGGAGTTGGGGAGTTGACTCAGATATCTGGCGTTGTCCATGTCACGTGAGTTGCACGTGTGTTTTAACAAACCCCTAATTTTAACTTTTTCCCTTATTTCTCCAATTTTGCCCCTTGCTCATCATCGGAACCAGGGAAGCTGAGTACTTTATCATCAGATTCATTTAACTCCTCATCACTGGACAACACAATATTTATTTTTTCTTCTTCAACATGTTTAGATCCCTTTCGTTGGCCATTATTTCCACCAAAGCTCCTGGTTACACTTTCATTTATGTCCTCATCAACATTCTCAACAAATATATCATCATCATTTTCATCCTCATAATCCCCATCACTTAAGACTACATTACTATAATCCTCATCAGAACCATCAACTGACCCAATATCACCATTTATTGACCCCCCCCTTTGTTGATCCATCCTCACCCTCTGATGATCCACCCTCACCTTCTACAATTGGATTCTCAATAGCAAACTTCTTTCATTTAGCAGAACTAGTAAGTTGAATGAATCACTTGAAGGGGGGGGGGGGAATTGGAGAAATTAGGGAAAAAGGTTAAAATTAAGGGTTTATTAAAGCACACTTGCAACTCACATGGCCTGGTCAACGCCGGAGATTTGAGTCAACTCCCCAACTCCGGTGCAAGGTAGTCTTTTACAACAAAAAAACAATTTATTAGGTAGTTTTTCACAACATTTATTTTATTAGGTAGTTTTTCGCAAAAAAATGAATTTATAAGGTAGTTTTTCGCAAAAAAAATCCTTGATTTTTTGACAGAATGTGTAGTTGGTTAATTTTTTTGAATTTGGTCATCATGTCAAAGAGTCGTTCTTTCAAGCTCCAACATCCTCTCGGTGACATTCGGATTTTGTATCAGATTTTCAAGAAGTCTACAGCAGTGCAAAGTTGAAGATTGAGATTTTCAAGCAAGGTTCCAGAATTTAGGCTTAGTTTTCATTTTTTAGGAAGTTACTTTCATTTCTTTTTAGATCTGGTAAAATTGTAAGTTTTTAGTGTTGTGTGTAAATTACATTTTTTTTAATGAAATTAAGTTCCTTTTTTATCTTTTCTTTCTCGATTTTCCTGGTGTTGATTGTGGTTATTGGATTTATTTATTTTTCTTTTTGAGATTTGATAAAACAAAAGAGTGCAAATCATGGGTTGATAAGCAAGCTTCGGCAGTAAAAAAAACCTCATGTGCGTCGCATGTAGAGCTATGTGCGACGCACATGAGTGAGGCTGGGCTGCTTCTGGATACAGCTATCTGCGTCGCATGGTAGGTAGGTCCGACGCAGATAGCTAATCAACTGCGTCGTGTCGTTGTCCGACGCAGAGCCTGTATCCTGATCTGCGTCGAGGCCTGTGCCGTCGGACCCATGTCCGACGCAAATGGGCGCCTCGCATCCGACGCAAATCGTCTATTCTGTACTAGTGATTGTTCCAAGCTCCTCCCCCTTTGGCAGCTTAAAAAACTTAATGATTGGTTGTCCTATTCTTTATCTAGTGCCACTTTTTTAGATACTTTTTCTAATATTAAAAAGAATAAAAGCTACGCTTCTAAATTTGTCTTCCTAATTTGGAGTATTTGTAAAGAAAGAAACAATATCATCTTTCATAATGACTAGATTAATATTCATAGAATTCTTCATAAAGCAAAATTTCTTTTCTCAGAATGGAGTCTTAGGAATGCAATTGATTACTGCAATTCCTCTGGCTCCCCGTTTTTCCACTCTTCTCTCCATCCCTCCACTCCCAAGTACCCTTCTTCAATCTTGGTGGCTTAGGAGCCTCCATCATCTCCATTTTCAAACTCAACTTCGACGGTTCTGTTCGTGATTCTTCAGCAGCAGCAGGTTTTATCATCAGAGATTGCGACGCCAACCTAGTCCAAGCCACAACCTTAAACCTTGGTACATCTTCAGTCTCGGTGGCAGAAGCTACAGCCCTTCAGCATGGAGTCAGGCTAGCTATTCAAAATGCTATTACTCATCTCCACATCGAAGGAGATAACCTCATGGTTATCAACTCCATTAAAGGCATCTGGTCCCCCCCTTGGCAGATCGCACACATCATTCAGGATATCCAGACTTCTCTCCGTTCCTTTTCTTCTTGGACTATTCGACATGTCTACCGGGAAGTAAACAAAGCAGCAGATTGGATTGCCAATGTTGGCCACCTCATAGATTCTAGTTTTTGTATTGAAAATTGTACTCATTCAGCTCTTCATTCAATCCTTGTAAACGATAAGGTTGGAGCTCCCCTCGTGCGGAGGGTCTCCTAACCTTCTTTTTCCTTACCTTTATATAAAAAAAAATATTCAACAGTATATCATCAACAAAAACATGACCCACAACAAAAAAAAAGAAATTGTTGAAAACGATTATCTCTGTTATACCAAGTTAATTCATCATAAAACTAGAACAATCTGAAACAAGTGAATGAAGTTAAACTAAGTATAAAAATAATTCAGAAATTGCAATAAATTAAGAAGAAATAAACTAACTTATCGAAGAGAAACAATATTGAAGAGATGTTCCAGAAATCCAAATAAATTAGATAAATTTGATAATCATACAACACCAACTGACATCCACTTACAAATCCACAATCAAGAAGTCTTTAATTGCGTAGAGTCGTTGAAGCTCGGAAGGTGGAAAACGATCCTCAACGAAACCAAAGAATGTAGGCTCAATCAAACCTTGTTCTTGTTTACAGTTTTTTCGTGAATCCATGGCTTCAAAAATCGAAGATCTTTAAACACCCGAAACTGAGAAAACCTAGAAAATTCCGAAAACTAACCAGAGCAAAAATGTGAAAATTTGGTCTCAAAACAATTGCAAGAAGGTGTAGATTATTATTTTGGTGTTCTTTTGTAAAAATTCGATGTAGAAATGAAAAGATCTGAGTTTTTGAAGGTGGTAGAGAGAAAAGAAAGTGTCAGAGAAGAAGACAAGAGAGAGAAAGGACGTTGGAGAGGAGAATGGGAAGGGTACCTATGTCATTTTATCCAATTAAGTAGAGGTGATCAACATGGGTCCGGCCCAGTCTGAAAATGGGCGGGTTTTAGACACGATTTAACGGCCCGCGGTCGTGCTAGGCTTTGCCAGATTTTTTGGGCAAAAAAAGGGGACACGGGCAACTTGAATATGAAAAATTAGGCTAATTTTTGTCCTGACCCGAAAATGGCCCGAAAAGCCTGCATGTCCCAGCATGAATTAGCGGGTTTTGGCATGGGAATTTTGGCCCGAGGCTTTGGCCCAAAAATGGCCACTTTTTTTTGCCAAAGCCCGGCCCGGTCCGGCCCGTGACCACCTCTTCAATTAAGGTATGTTTCATTTATTTTAAAACGGTCTAAAATAGTAACTATTTTATTTAAAATATAACGGAGGAAGTATTTTTTTTGAAAGAAAAATTAATTCATTAATAAAATAGTCATACGACATCTACAATAGAAATCAGGAATAACAAATACATAACAATTTTGAACAAATAAAATTCAGAATTTGCAAAACCACGATCGTTGTGTAGTATATCTAACAATTCCGCATACCCTCTTCCACATCGTTGTTTGATACAGTCTTCAACGAGGGGGTCTTTCGATATGCTGTAGTTTTGAAATAGAATTACATTTGATACCATTGATTGTAATTATAGATCTGAAATCCACTTCGACACCACATAATTCTTCATCAATGATCCAAAATTACGATAATTCATCTAGAAACAAAAGAGTAAACTAAAGTATCTCCCCAGGAGAAGAGAATAAACCCTTTCTTTTAATGGAGAAACGATCCTCTCCATAAAGGAGGAAATATTATTCAAACAAAAACAAACATAAACAAAGCTAAACAACAATGAAAATCAAAATTAAGGTGGGGCTATCCACCGATAAAATCGATGGAAGCCCCTTTGAAATTCACTAATGGAGGCTAGGGTTTAGGAGAGAAAGGGAAAGAAGGGAGGAGTTTTTTTTTCGCGGAGGAAGTATTATACAAATGCAGATTCAAATCCATTTCAATGAGGAAAAAACAACTTACAAGTTCGAAATATTAGTCATGGAAGGCCTGATTGTTTGAATATCCTTCTTCCACTAATATCTTAAAAAATGATCAATTTTTTATATCCGCAACAAGAAATTAAGGAAGGAGTGTGATTTTAATCAAGTAAGAAATTAAAGATTAGTCATGGAAGGCCCAATTGTTTGAAAATCTTTCTTCCACTAATTTCTTTAAAATATGATCATTTTTTATCCACACAACAAGAAATTATAGGAAGGAGTGTGATTTTAATCAAGTAAGAAATTGAGATTAATTTGAGGAAGAAAATTGGCGGAAGGTGAAAATTGTCCGACTGTAAAGAGCTCAGTATTGTTGTTAATTAGAATCGCGATCCAGATCGTATGATCGTATGTACCTATGATCCGGGTACAATCCGGTTTTAGCAAAACGATCCAAATAGTATCCAGAATCGCAAGGCTAGTAGAATCGTAGTAGGATCGGTTAGGATCGTAGCATGATTGGTAGGATCGGAGTAGGATCAGACGACCCTATCTTTCACTTAGATTGTTGCAGGATCGGTCAGGATCGAAGTAGGATCGTTCAGGATCAGTTAGGACTAGGGATGTGCAAGGGTCGGGTCTGGGTCGGGTCTTAGACCCGAACCCTAAGGGTCTGGGAAAATTGGACCCGGACCCAGACCCTTAGGGTATGTTGGATCTATTGTCCAAGCCTATTTCTTTATTTTTGCCAAATTTTCAGCATTACTTTTGCCAAAATATCATTTCATCAACATAAATTACACATTTCAATTTTTGAACCCTAATTTTCTACAAATTCTACTCATGAAACAAAAGAATTCGCATGATGAAACAAATAAACTGAAAAAAAAACGAAACAAAGACACAAATAAATAAACTGAAAATACACAAAGAGCAAAAACCAAGATAAAAAACGAAACAAAGAGAAAATACCCAGATGAGCTCACCGTAATATGCTCAAAATTCAAACAAATAAACTGAAAAAAATAAAGAGAAAATCAACCTCAGCCGTTTGATGGTGATGATGATAAAGACTGACATTTTGTGATGGTGATGATGATATTGCTTCGTCATCTACTGCAGCCGTTGAATAAAGAAGAAATCAACCTCTACCATTTGATCTTAATCTTCTTCCGCCGGAAAATGATTTTTTTTGGGTTTGACGATTTTCCCGTAGTGTTGTGGCTAGGGTAGGAATTAGGAAATAGGTTTTCAAAGTTAATGGGTTGGTGTTTTAGTTTAGGATATCATTTTATTTTAAAAATAAAAAGTTAAAATTTATATACTTCTAAGGGTCGGGTCTGGGTCCAGGAAGTATTAAATATTTTTAGGGTTTAAGGGTCGGGTCTGGGTCTAAAATATCAAGACCCCGACCCGAACCCTAAAAAAATTTCTTGGAGCCAGACCCGGACCCTTAGGGTCTGAAAAAGTTGGACCCAGCCCCTTAAATTAGGGTCGGGTCCAATAGTGTCCGGGTCGGATCCTGGACCCATGCCCATCCCTGGTTAGGACCGGTTAGGATCGAAAGATCCTACTCCTTTACTTATTAAAACGATCCGTAAAGCAACTAACTTTTTCTTTAAGCCCAAAATGATAACCCAACTTCATACACACAAATATTTATCTTTTCTAATCTTTATGACTCTTGCGAAGCCATATTAACATTGAAATATCAATATTATGAGAGAGAAACTAGGTATTAAGCATCCATATTGTTTGAAAGATGTGTATTTATTCATTTTGAAGCATTTTTGTTACTCTTTTTTGCAATTTGGTACGTAGGATCTTACGATCCTATGAACAGAATCTGCCGATTCGATCCTACCCCCCTTACCGATCCAAAGTGGGATCCGGATCCTACTGACCTTGGAGCTCAGTAGTATGGGAGTTTCATATTTCTTAATAATATTGGTTAATATGAGGAATTGGGAAAGGGTAAAAAGTCGGGAATCAAGATCTACGAGAAAAGAAAGTTAATTAATGCGAGTTTAGTGTTTATTGTGTTGCAGTTGTTTTTAGGGAATGACAAATTTTCTTTTCCCCCAGAAAAATATTTAGGTTATGATTTAATGAAATTTGATCGTTTTTAGGCTCTGTTTGGCAACACATTTAAGTCACCTTAAATGAATAGGTGCTAAAAGTTTAAGTCATCTAAAATAAATAGTCGTGTTTGCCCTGTTTGGGGTAAGAGCTTAAATAAAATTTCAGCTCAAAAATTGACTGAAATTGAGTTGCTATCAAATATAGCATCTCAATTTAAGGTGCTGAAATTTTCAGCTACCTTATCAGTTCAGCTCTTTTCAGCTTATGTGCCCAAACATAGCCTTAGGCGGTTAAATTAGGACCCGTGCTACGGACCAACTTGCACGGACTGTCAACCGGCCTCGACATGTTATACGAAAAAGCTATTTATAGTGATATTGTTCACATTGAGCCGTCTTATGACCCTAATGCATGTGTACGGTTCTTGGTGATCACTTTGCGTGCCACTCTAGAGCATGGTCATCATGATCAGGGCGGTCACCCTCAAATCATGACTTGACTCTTCATTTAACGAATCGCATGTGCTCTTAGCCATCACGCTCATATCTTTCTTATATCTGCGATGGACATCACTACATCAACCCAGTGGTTGATACCAATCCTAAGTCCTAAATCCTAATAGATTATTAAAAAATAATTGTTAATGTTGAGTTGGATTCCACCTTACATTACATTCTATTAGTAGTGGGTAAATTACCCACTATGTCAAGTAAGTTTTATCTGGCTGCGAGCAGCATTGGGTTCATACCCATATAAAATTGATATTTTAAGTACTTTGTAAAACATTGGACGTGAAGAAATTATAATCACAAATGTGGGCAACTAAGTTTAACAACTCCCGGCATGTGGGATTTTACTACGTCAACAACACACTGAAGATAAAAGAAAAGGAAAATCAAAGCATAAGTTTTTTATATTATAAAAGTGTTATTGTTTTAAAAATTATTTGGTTTCTTTCGTTAAGCATCAATCTAAGCAAATCGTTGGTAAAACTATGTTTTGTGGAAAACTTCTTAAGAAATAAAATCAAGAAATATGATTTGGGCTAGGCAATAATGTCTGCACGTCATCCACTAACATATGTGCATAACGATATCCTTTTTTATATTTAAGGAAGATTGTTAGCTCAAAAAGCATAACTTATGACAGTAGCAGTTATATATAAATACCTTAAGACGTCTATTACTTACTATTCAAGACAATTATATATAAATACCTTATGACAGTAGCCTTTCTTGATCAAATTGAGCAGCGGCAATGGAATCTGTAATAGATTTAGAGGTTTTACCAGATAAGGATAGCAGATCAGGAGGTATTTGGTTGACGTGGAAGGAACTCTGTGTAACGGTGCCAAATGATGGTAGTGCCGCCCTCGGATCAGAGCCGTTGCCGATTGTGAAGGGGCTAACCGGATATGCAGAGCCAGGTGAGGTTTTGGCGGTCATGGGTCCTTCTGGTTGTGGCAAGTCCACTCTCTTGGATGCCTTGGCAGGTGATTCTTACATACCTTTTTAACCCAAATATGTTTTGTTGGATCATGCAATATTCTTAGTCTCTTACACCAGTATTTGAATAAGCATTCTCTTGGATGCCTAATTGTGTAATTTAAGTTATTCAACTATCGAGTATTTAACATGATCTGGAGAAATAATTTCAATGACTAGTTATTATTTTACACGATTTTGGCAAAACTGGTATCAAACCTATAAGTTTGTCTCCTGTTAAATAATATGACCAAATACTTCTGGTAAACCAGTTAACCTTTTGACATAGTAGCATATATATTTATGTTGCTTATGTCTATTTTGAGTATTTGGGCTATTATTATCTCTGTTCTTGTTCTTATTCGGAAATTATGAAACGTCTTTATCTCAATTCAGACGACAATGACAACTAAATTCACTAATTTGGGCCCGTTTAAATATCACAATTAGTTTATAGTTTTTGGTGTTTACTTCCACTGTTTTATGAAAAACTGCTCACTTATATTTTATGCAATTTCAAATACAAACTTTTGCCATGAATATCTTTAATAATGTATTAGCAAAATTCTAACAAAATAGTACTTTAGACATAAACACCGAAATGAATCTAACAATATCCCATATCTTTTATCTGGCATATGTATATCATACAAAGAATCAAGGTTGGTCTATTTGTTGGTTGAAGGCCCTCCTTCCACTCTTGTGACAAGGATTCGATAATTACCCCTTGTAAAGTGGGATCCCCAATTCCTCCCTACACTCATGTGCAGAATATTCATATTATCTTAAAAATATATATATAATACAAAAGACGATCAAAATTTTGTATTTTTGACGAATAACCGAGTAGTTAGATCTCGTAGTTTTCTTAACTTCTGCTAAACTCTAGTTTTTATGTGGGATGTTTTGCCCTAATACTATAGATCTGGCTTAATTAAGCACTCGACAAAGCCTGTTTGTCTTCATCCTTAAATTAATTTCCACCTTCTGGAAATCTTCAATTTATAAATTCGATCTATATTTGTCGGTCAGTTAGTTGTCAACTTCTTTGGAGGCATTATGTATGGTGTAGCTTTTGTTATTGTGTGAGCAACTTATACTATCTTTTTGAGGTGTTCGATATTAGAGGCTATTAGAGATTTATTAGATCTGGTTGCGTTAGCTTATGGACTCTCTTTGTAGGACATGAGCTTATTAATTAGTTCTCCTTGTGTCGTGGATGTATTTATACTTTATCGACTCTCCGTGTGTCATGAGACGGAAGTATAATCTGACGTGTACTTGGTTTTGCTCAAAATAAAACATAATCTGATCGGTATCTATGATATATCTAATATGAACGTGGTTTTGCTCAAGAAAAACTCTAAAAATATTGAAGTTGACAACACCAATCTTGTGCACATTGACTTTGAGAAGGATTGATTCAAGATATCCTTATTGATCTTGAAGATTTTGTATATTGATACCGATCATCCAATTGATCTTGCAATTGTTAATCGATTCTAGTTCATGTGATGATCTGGCCATAATATTGATTGTGGATAGATCATCTATTTGATCTTTTTTTTCTTTCTCCCATCATATTATTTGTGTTACTGTCATTAGGATTGCAGGAGAATAATAGAGATATGAGATAATAGAGATCATAGGAAATTATGTCAATATATATATATATATATATATATATATAAAGGAGGAACTTTTCGGGAGCATATGGAGCTCCTCAAGATTTCGAGGCCATAGAGCGCGCCACGTAGGATTGCCACGTCATTAAATTTTATTTTATCTTTTACAAAAAGAGTTCTACATAGATTTAAATACATATAAAGAGTTTTGGATAAGCGAAAATTAGAGTTTGATTTTGAATGAACAACCTAAATTATCATATTATGTAAAATGTGTATAACATTTGCTACGTAATTCGGAATATTACGATTTTTGTACCATTGGAGCGCACTCGAAATATGCTTCGAAATAACATCCATTTACAATATAGTTCTGCAACTTATGAAATAGAGTGTGCCACGTAGGATTGCCATGAAATCATTTCAATTTTTTATTTTTATTAAAAAAATAGAGTTGTACACATGTATAAGGAGTTTTGGATAAATGAATATTTTTTTATTATTATAATAATAATAATTAATTAATAATAAATAATTAGCTTTATAATAATAATAATAATATTTATAATAATAATAATAACAATAATAAAAAAATAATAATAACAATAATAATAACAAACTGAACTGAAATTAACTGAATTGAAATTAAATTAACTGAAATTAACCGAACTGATCTGAAATTAAATTAACTGCACTGAAATTAACTGAAATGAACTGAAATTAACTGAACTAAACTGAAATGAACTGAAAATAAGTCCAAAAGAACATGACCTTTATCTTAGAAAAGTTGGCAAAAGCTAAGATAAAAGAAAAGGGTTGATGTTTATCGCAAAGAAGTATGCTTATCTTAGAGTGCCTCAAATAATTATGACCTATCGTATAGCTATTTATGTTTTCCGATCAAACTTCAGACTTATCAATATAATGTTGAGTTTTGATGTAGAGCAGAAAACTTCCTTTTCCACCTAAAATATTTAGTTCCAATCTACCCAATTTCAAGAGTTACAACATTCCATATATAATATTGTTTTACAACTTATGAAAAATTATTTATTTAGATGAAACAATAACGTATTATTTATTCTTTATTTTTAATACATATAAAAATAACTATAAAAATAGCGTATTATATGTGACAATATCAATAATATCTTTCAAAATCATACTTTTAAAAATTGAATTATATAAAGATAAAAAAATACACATCTGTAATCTTGAACCTATAGCATACTATGGTGGCATTACATGAAGATTCAAATAAAAATTTGTCAACGACATTGCAGAGGTATTATGCAATTGACTTATTATATTATTCCTAGAATATTTATTGTATACATAATTATTTATGTTTGTCTTTTCTATATATCTATACGTCAGATCTTATTCTTTTCTCCATAAACTTAATTCTACTAAAACTAATTGGAAAAACAAGGTTCGCATTTCTAGACTTTTTGGGTCATGGATCATAAAAAAGGGGAAAGTTGGATAAGTATTGATATGGTCATGATTGATGCAGAGGTTTTTTTTTTCTCTTGAATAATATTTTCGATTATTAGTAGAGATTAGTTTTATATTTAATTAAATTTATCCATGATACCATCATTATGATCAAGGTTTTTGGCTTTCCCATCTTCCATTGTATATGCGTTAGCGTTTATGTGCTATATTAAAAGTTGAAGTTGAGGCTGACACTCATGTTTTCTCTATTCTTTCTGTCCTACATCTATTAAATTATTACCCTCTACTTTCTTAAAGTATCATTCGGATATTTTTCATGTTAAAACTGTGTTAGCTATTGTTAGTCATACCAATTATTAAAAATATAAAATTTATATATCGCAATAACAAATCTAGAAATTAGCGTATAATGACAAATACTTTATCCGTTCTTTTTCAACTACAACAATGGGTTTGGGCATGGTTTTTAAGGAAATGAAGAAAATGGGTAGTTTAGCATAGAGGTACCCCTTTAATTAAATAGAGTAGGATAAGTAAATCCTTAATAAAGTAAATGCAACTTTATAAGACAATTTGAATAATTAATGATGGTTTTATTAACATAAAGTAAAGACAATATTGTCAAGTATAGTTGTTTTTTTTACCAAAAGTAGAATGGTCCCAATAGATGAAACTACCCAAAGTGGTAATTGTTGCAGTGAAAAAGAACGGAAGAAGTATGTAAATACAATGGTGTTGAAAAATCTCATTTCATTAGCAACACAAAATCAACAATGTTAACAAAAAATTTGCAAAAAAATAAAATAAACAACAACACGTGCAACGCACGGGCTTCAAAACTAGTGTGTTATATTTTTGCATTATAATGTTAAAATAACTCGTGTGTTTAAATCAATATGGAGAATTAATCACATTCATATATATTCTTATATCTTTAATATCTCAAATTTTAACACCGTGCCTTGGCATGAATATGATGAATATGGAAAAGACATTACATTAAGTTTCATAATCCTAATTTGTCATGATCTGATTAGATTAGTGGGATACAACAACTTCATAATGCTCAGATGGAGTACGTCTGAATATTTTTCTATAATAAGTAGTTTACTTTTGACTTCAGTATTCTTAAGCTTGTATTGGAATAAACAAAAAACAATTGGCTCAACCGAAAGAGAAGAAGAATGCACAATCATATTGACAAATATTTTGTTCACATTAACAGGCAGGTTAGGATCAAACATGAGGCACGGCGGACAAATATTGCTTAATGGTCGAAAACATGTTCTCGCATTTGGTACATCGGTGAGTATGACGCTCAAACCCTAACGCTAAACTTTGGTAAAATTAAGTAAGATCTATAATAATTATTTATTTAGTAAGTCTTGTGTAAGACTGTCTTACAAGAAAATTATGGTAAGAATGCCTTATTTTCTGCCCAAAAAATGTCATTTAAGTTAAAGAGGTTACTTATAGACAACGGATCACACCTTATCATCTCTACTATAAGCGAAACCTTAAGGGAAAAAAGTACACTCGGGGCTCGGGCCTTGATTTACCATAAATTATGGTTAGACGGCCTTATATGAGATTTTCTACTATTTAGAACGTGCTCACCGTTCCGTATTAATATTTTTTTTGGAGGCGGTTTGGTATTATGTTAGTTGAGTAGTTTCTATATTTTTGTTAAGTTTCCAATTTTCATATAATACTATAAAAATACCTATTATCCCCCGACACTTATCACACCAACTTTTCTCCTCGTTTGTCAACAAAATATCATCCACTATTATTGCTCTTCTTCCGCTTCATAACTTTAACATTACCCTTATTTGGTAATTACTCCTTTTGATCTTTATCCTCATTACATGAGTCTCCTTTTATCCATCTCAGTCTTTCTCTTCCGGTTTAAAAAGTGTGCATTGTTCCAATGTTCATGAAACGGAGGACGTAATTTTTTTAATATCTTTTTTCATCATAATATCTTCTTAGTGGTCTAGTGTATAATTCCATCCTATAACTTTTTGGTCAATATAAAAGCAAATGAGTACTAGAGGAAAAAAAATTTAAACTTCTCTAATTAGCTAGTTTATTTTGTTTTGCCCTTCTTTGCATAAAAAAAAAAATCAAATGAGTAATTTATTTTTGAGATTGACTGATTGAGGGAGTAGTTTTTCATATGAAGTATGGAAAATAATAAAGGAACAACATATAAGCTTATTTGTTCGATATTTGTGCATGAACTAGGCTTACGTTGCACAAGACGACAAGCTAATGGCAACACTAACAGTAAGAGAAGCGATACATTACTCTGCTCTACTTCAACTTCCAGAATCTATGCTAAAATCGGAGAAGCTGGCTACAGCTGAGATGGCTATAAAAAAGATGGGGTTGCAAGATTGTAGCAATAATTTGATTGGAGGTCGAACAATAAGAGGTATTAGTGGGGGGCAGAAGAGGAGAGTTAGTATATGCATGGAAATCTTAACGCGGCCACAACTTCTTTTCCTTGATGAGCCTACTAGTGGACTAGACAGCGCCGCATCATACCATGTTATGAGCTATCTCATTAATCTAGCTAAGCAAGAGGGTATAACAGTAATTGCATCTTTACATCAACCAAGCAGTGAAGTGTTTGAACTCTTCCACAAGCTTTGCCTACTCTCCTATGGAAAACTTGTCTATTTTGGACCTGCCCCTGCTGCATATACGGTACGCCTCTTTATTGTTAGGGAAAAAAAAAATGAATAATCTCAACTTTCACACGTATTCTCATTATGATCGTAAAATTTTGTTATCATCACGGTTAATCTCAAGTTTTGGGAAACCTTCTCAAACCTTCCCGGTATGTAACAATGAGAAAATAATAACACTAAAGATTATTTTGTGAAAATCCCGCCAAACTTGAGATTATTCTTAAATAGTCAAATGTTGACATTATTTTGTGAAGTTTTGAATATTGGAATTATTCATGTCAATTTTACAATATAGTTTATTTTCTTGAATAGATTTTTTACAATATTTTTAAACGTACTTTATACTTTCTTTTTTTCGCACTACTCACATACTTCATTTTTTTACCATAATTTTAAATTAAATAATGGATTTGCCTCAATGGCCATTTTCAAAATATTAACTTTAATAATTATAATTTTTACAGATGTTAGGGTTTTATTTTAATACCGCAAGTGTACGGTGTCGTAGCACATACGGGTCGAACTCAGGGAGGTGCAAGATTAAACACTAGTTGACTCTAGACTATGAAATAGCTACACATTCCAAATATCCATAAGAATCTATAAACTATTAACAAAATATGACAATTAAAACACTAAGATTAAGTATCACCACTAATATGAATTGATCAAATTATAACTCACATCCCAGTTATTCAATTATAGCTTAGGCGAGATTGACATTCCCTTATGACTCAGTAATAAAGCACAGCTGCGAACCGAAACTAAATACTCGGTCATTCCTCAATACCTAGAGCTCACTTTCGTGATAGCAAAAGGCCTAACTAGCATGTATGTCTCCTATTTTCATGGCTTACACACATAATTAGAAGCATTAAGAACCAATGTCAAATAATTCCCAATTCTAGTTCTCACCTATTTTCATGGGAGAATTCAAATCAATAACAAGATTATCTAAATTAAGACCCAACTTTCGTTGATGAACTCAATTAATAAAATAACAATTTAACATCAAATAAATATTCCTAATCTCAACTCCAACTTTCGTTGATAATATAAAACTAGGGCTAAATCAAGATGCACAATTGACAATAACAACAATCTTATCAAACCCTAAACATACAATCAAATTACATGGGAATTAGAGAATAATTTACATGATCAATCCATACTAGGGCTCAACTTAATCCTAGATAAAAAGACTACTCACTAATCATGGCAATAAAAGCAATAAACATATATAACAGATTACATAATTAAAATATAATAAAGAGAAGAGAAGAGAATAAAACTTGATTGAATTGAAGATGAATATGAAAGCTTGAATCTTGAATCTCCAAAGTAGCAAATAGAAACAAACTAGGGCACAAAACTAGAGAGAAAACTAGAGAAACAAAATAACGTGATATTGAAAAGTGAGTAATAGATGATGGATCTTCTAACCTAATTAGAAATCCTCTAATATAAAGTTATAACTCCTAATACTAGTAGGAAACCAAATTACAAGATAAGGAAACCAAATAAATCATTAAATGGCTGAAATTATCAAAACCGCGTGCGCGTAAGAGGTTCTTGGCAGACTGGGCCAACTTGCGAAGCCCATATCTCTCAAAATACAACTCGCCTTGGGCCGTGCAACCTATCGATGGAAAGCTCTTCAAGCCTACTTTCCAATGCCGCTGGAATCAACCCAATATCAGTATCGAGTCAAAAGTTATGGACAAAAGAGTGAACATGACTCGATTTCCATAATTCTTATATTAAATTCCAACTTCATTTTAGCTCCAAATTGCACTCAAAGATGTTCATAATGATCCTTATCAATGTAACTTGCTCCCAATTGCTCCTAAGTACTCAAGCTTGTCTAATAATACTCCAAGTATGTTCCCAATTCCTGAAATTAATCAAAGAACACAAAAAACACACAAAAGGAGTAATATTTCGTAGATTAAGTAATAGTATGCAATTATGAACTACAATGCATCTAAATGCTCCTATAATGCAACCTAAATGCACCTAAAAACTATATAAAAATACGACACATCAAACTCCCCCAAGCTAAACCATTGCTTGTCCTCAAGCAATTAGACATAGACATTGGGAAAGTAAGACAACCTACAATATGGGACTATGATAGGGCCAGGCACACAATTGAGAACACGAGAGATACAATTACTACACGAACCAAGCATCGAAACATTCTCAAGCAAAGCCGCATAGCACGTCATGTAATGCAATCAACTCTCCTAGCATACCACATACCATCTCCTCCAAGCTAGACTCAACCAAACCTGAGAGACCTCACTTTAGTCATGTGCACTCATACTCTCATATGTTTATAGCATAATCAATGTCACTCAACCTAAACCATGTCGACTCAAATGAAACATTTACTCTTTAACTTTGACTATCGACTCACTTTCCACTCGAGATTATAACGCAAAAGATCATGAGGACTTTCAAGGTTGTAATGAGGCTGAGGTTATGGGTAGGAAATGTATTTGGAAATGTGGTGCTAAAAGCCAACTAGTGGAGAAAACAACATTTAACATCTATGGTCATTAGATGTAAACGTCACAAAAACTTCTACTAGAAGTTCAACAACACATTACCATTAAATCAAGAGAGTACCCATCTTTATCAATTCCAACAAATTTCATTCAACTTTTATTCAATTTTTTTCATCATTTTTTTTTCAAAATTATTTTTCACAACTTCTTCATCATTCTTTTCATTTTATACTTCCACACTATTTCAAGTAACTTTCTTTCAACATATTTCCTTCCAATAATGACCACAAAACCACAAACACAAGCTCAAAACATAAACTTCAACGCTACTCCACTTAGCAAGGCTTGGGTAGAGAAATCATAAAAGGCTAGAGGCTTGTAGTGTAGGTATTAATTCAGAACAAAGTCAGAAAAGGCTCGGCGGGGCTAGAGAAAGGATAATATATATGAAAAGAAAATATTTCTGAAAGCTCAGAACAATGAAAAGAACGCCTCAATCATATCCAAATGCTTATAAAGTCAAGTGTCAAAGAGTACCAAGTCAAAGTCAAGATCCATGCAACAATGAGGAACTAATCACACATGAAAGAACATAACTGACACAGATACGTCAGTTTATAGGCACAAAAGCTCACTAGGGTAAAGATGTCTAAACAGTAAGGTTAAATCAAGCCAGAGAGAGATCAACCAATCTTACCACAAGCAATCAATCGCAATACAATTATGCTATGAAGAATCATGAATGAGATGGATTACGCTTAAGACCGTAGTAAGGATATCAACAAGGTTCTCAAATAGTGCTAGCAATAGTCCCATAGATGCAACTAAGATGAGATGAAATCTAATATGCTGATGCAACTAAGAAAGCAGTACAATTTTTTTAGTTACACGTAAACTCCCACTCCTAGTGAGCAGTACAAACCGTGCAACAACCTAAGAAAGCAATAAAAATTACACTAGAAAGCAGTAAATGATAGAATATCCTCCCCCTAGCTAGAATCGAAGTGTCCTCACCGCAAGAATTGAGATTAGAGAAGGAACGCAATCAAACCACATCGTTCACCAAATTGAACATTCCCACAAACACACCAAACCACCACTATTGCCGCACACAAATTGCCGACAATGAAAGAAGGAAATCAATGTTATCATAAAAATCCAACAAGTATAGCCACAAACAAAAATCCAAGCAAAAATTAAAAGGAACATCAAGAGCATCGACGAGAGAGAATAAAGAGGCTTACTACCCAATTTAATGGGAAAAAAAGAGTCGAATAAGCTCGAATATATATCGCAATGCTTCTTGAAAACCAACTTGAAATAATTTGTAGCCTACTTGCACGAATCCTGCAACAACCATCAATTAGAAAAAAGGGAACAAAAGTAAAAAAAAAAAGATAAATAAAAAATTAGTTGTTAAAAGATGGTGAAAAGTTAATAAAAAGAAACTAATTAAAAAGAAAAAGTAAAAGATAAAGAAAAAAATGAAAATAATAAATAAAAGAATAAAAAGGAAAAGAGAAGAAAAAACGAAAAAGAAATCAGAAAAAGAAAGTTAGGAAAGCAGATGAGGAATTGACAGGGAGAAGAAACAGGGCGGGTTGGATGCTGGGGTGGTCGGGGAGAACTGGGCGCGGGTGCGCGCTAGCCTGAACGGAGGGGAGGCTGGTGGTGAAGGGAGATGATGCGGCGCGGCTGAAGACCACGAGCAGGGCCGAGAGGGAACTGGGTGCGGGTAATGATGGCTACAGGTGGGAGGTGGGTTTCGCTGCGTCGCACAAGATGATGATGACGCAGTGATGATGACGATGATGGTACGTCGGCGGTGGTGTGAGATCAGAGCGCGGCTGGTTGCAAGGGAGTGAAGACGACAAAGCAGTGGTATCAACTGGTGCCTGCTTCGTCCTTGTTTTGTGTTGAAATCATTAGATCTTAAAAAAAAAACGCGGGTCGCGGTATTTGCCGCGAGTCGCGGTATGCTCTCGGCATTTGTCCGCGAGCGAGCCATCAGACCGCGACTCGTGTTTTTGAAGTTCGTCTTCCAAAGCTTCTTTTCTATGAACAACTTTTTTTTTCTTTTAGAAAAAACCTATAAACACACCAAAAACAAACACAAAAACACCAAAGTAAATAAGATCACACAAAAAGGAAAAATCAAAGAAAATAAAAAGAAGGTAAACTCGGGTTGCCTCCCGAAAAGCGCAAATTTATAAAGGTCCCGCACGACCATGTAAAATCAGTAGACTAAAGCAGAAGACTTCAACGCTCTAAGAAGTTTATCATATGTCCCTGCAAACATCTCAGAGCTTATTATGTAAGAGTGAAAAGGAAAAACGAAATAAACTAGTTCTAAAAAACTAATAAACCTAAAAAAAGGAAAACCAGAGGAAAAGTTATATTTACAAGAGTAAGAAAAAGAAAAAACATTAGTCTTTTTACATGACTCAAAAGGAGGAATAAAAGCTAAATGTACATCGGTAACAAGATCACAAGAGTCATCCAAATTGGGAGAAATAGGGAAAGATGGGGGGTATAATATAGGGAAAGAAGGAATAAGGTCAAGTTTTCGAGAGAAAGGAACATGAGACTCAAAAACAGTTGGTGGAACCGACAAAGACTCACGAATAACTTCACTCTCATCTATAAACTTCTCCAATGAAGGATTTTCAACCAAGGGTTGTTCCTCACTCAAAACGTCCTTTACATCGATCTTCCCCGTGATTTGATAATCATCCCCATAATTTTCAAGGTCTTTCCAACCCTCATCATCATCATCATAAATATATGGGTGGAAACTATAACTCCGAACAGATTGACAATCATATTGGGGAGAGGGATCAAAATCGTTCACTAATGTCACATCACATAGAGAAATATCATGAGAAGTAGAGTGACAATTAGAACAGTAGGGAGGTGTTGTAGTGAAATTTTGAGGTGAAGGAGTGGAGAATGTTTCAAAAATTGGTCTAGCAGATAAAGACATCTCCCACTCATAGGTATCTCTAGCCAACCACTCAATTAAATCCCAACAATAATCAGGAGATTGGGACATAAATCTTCCATTAACCAAATTGTCTACAATTATCCTAGTTTCTTTATTTAACCCCTCATAAACCACTAGGCACATATCCCATTGTCCAATTCCATGATTAGGACCAAAAAAATCACCAAGCCTATGATAGTATTTCCAGAATGCTTCATTCTCATATTGAGGAAAATAGAAAACTGCTCTAGAATTACTAGCATGTATATGGGGATCACAACACATATCAGGTAATTGATTAGAACTCATGCAAAAATTGGAAGTATATTGACACGATGTATCAAAATAAGAAACATGAGAATCCAAAGAATTATAACCATTGGCCCTATCAATAGAATTGTCCCCATTATAGTGATAATATGACTCCATGAAAAGTGAAAGGGAAGAAATTTACGAAAGTAAAAAAAAAAAGTTATCTACAAGAGAAAATAAAAGTATATACAATGTAGTCTATTAAATCTATAATCAAACTAATTCTAATCCGTTACCTCCCCGGCAACGGCGCCAAAAACTTGTTAGGGTTTTATTTTAATACCGCAAGTGTACGGTGTCGTAGCACATACGGGTCGAACTCAGGGAGGTGCAAGATTAAACACTAGTTGACTCTAGACTATGAAATAGCTACACATTCCAAATATCCATAAGAATCTATAAACTATTAACAAAATATGACAATTAAAACACTAAGATTAAGTATCACCACTAATATGAATTGATCAAATTATAACTCACATCCCAGCTTATTCAATTATAGCTTAGGCGAGATTGACATTCCCTTATGACTCGTTAATAAAGCACACATTGCGAACCGAAACTAAATACTCGGTCATTCCTCAATACCTAGAGCTCACTTTCGTGATAGCAAAAGGCCTAACTAGCATGTATGTCTCCTATTTTCATGGCTTACACACATAATTAGAAGCATTAAGAACCAATGTCAAATAATTCCCAATTCTAGTTCTCACCTATTTTCATGGGAGAATTCAAATCAATAACAAGATTATCTAAATTAAGACCCAACTTTCGTTGATGAACTCAATTAATAAAATAACAATTTAACATCAAATAAATATTCCTAATCTCAACTCCAACTTTCGTTGATAATATAAAACTAGGGCTAAATCAAGATGCACAATTGACAATAACAACAATCTTATCAAACCCTAAACATACAATCAAATTACATGGGAATTAGAGAATAATTTACATGATCAATCCATACTAGGGCTCAACTTAATCCTAGATAAAAAGACTACTCACTAATCATGGCAATAAAAGCAATAAACATATATAACAGATTACATAATTAAAATATAATAAAGAGAAGAGAAGAGAATAAAACTTGATTGAATTGAAGATGAATATGAAAGCTTGAATCTTGAATCTCCAAAGTAGCAAATAGAAACAAACTAGGGCACAAAACTAGAGAGAAAACTAGAGAAACAAAATAACGTGATATTGAAAAGTGAGTAATAGATGATGGATCTTCTAACCTAATTAGAAATCCTCTAATATAAAGTTATAACTCCTAATACTAGTAGGAAACCAAATTACAAGATAAGGAAACCAAATAAATCATTAAATGGCTGAAATTATCAAAACCGCGTGCGCGTAAGAGGTTCTTGGCAGACTGGGCCAACTTGCGAAGCCCATATCTCTCAAAATACAACTCGCCTTGGGCCGTGCAACCTATCGATGGAAAGCTCTTCAAGCCTACTTTCCAATGCCGCTGGAATCAACCCAATATCAGCATCGAGTCAAAAGTTATGGACAAAAGAGTGAACATGACTCGATTTCCATAATTCTTATATTAAATTCCAACTTCATTTTAGCTCCAAATTGCACTCAAAGATGTTCATAATGATCCTTATCAATGTAACTTGCTCCCAATTGCTCCTAAGTACTCAAGCTTGTCTAATAATACTCCAAGTATGTTCCCAATTCCTGAAATTAATCAAAGAACACAAAAAACACACAAAAGGAGTAATATTTCGTAGATTAAGTAATAGTATGCAATTATGAACTACAATGCATCTAAATGCTCCTATAATGCAACCTAAATGCACCTAAAAACTATATAAAAATACGACACATCAACAGATAGATAATAGATGATATTAATGGTCAATGGTGTGTTGGCAAGTGTGCAAATCAAATTGTTGCAATTTTAGAAAAACTAGAGAAAGTTTTTTTTTTTGAATGTCTCCAATACATGTCTTTAAGCAATAATATCTATAATTACATATAGGTTGAAATTATATAAAAGAGTTGGTACTTTGAGAATTCAATTTGAAACAAGTTCAAGAAGATTCTCGTGATTATTTTTCCAATGTTCTTTTTAATGTTTTTTTTTACTTATTTTTATCTAGTGAAAATTGCTTGTCATAGATTTCGAGCTTAATATAAAGCAAAGTTTGACAATGATATGTGTTTATTCCTTCAAAAACAAACAATGATAAGTGTTTAAATAATTAAAGTGTTCAAACTAATTTGAGACAAAATAGAGTGCTCAGGTTGTTCTATGATCGACGGAGTAGAACTTTTAATATAGTTATATTGAAATTTCAATTTGTAAAACAATATAAAAAGTTGGTTTCTGTGAAATATACATTGATAAATGCAACTACATTGTAAATACAATATTTGTTTTTATATATTAAGGTTTTGATATATGTATCATCATTAGACATTTTCTGAAATGTTATTACTCATCAAGAAAATGGTACTTTCTTATAAAATTGATGACAAAATCATGCGTCATTTCGTGTTAACAATGCTTTATCTTATCTTATCTTACAGGATCTTATAAAATCTAATCTTATCTTATCTTATCTTATAAGATAGTTTATTGTGTGTATCTAACATCTTATTTATCTTATCTTATCTTATCTTATCTTATCTTATAAAATCTTATATAAGTTAAAATAAGTTGAACAGAACGGACCCTTATTTATTGCTTAATGTTTTCATGTTTACCTCTTTATTTGCATCATGTTAGAGCTACATATAAGTATATAAATTGTTCTAAATTCAAAAGGAATTTTGAAAAGTTTATCCATTTTCCTGGGACGGCGTAAATTTCAAAATACCACTTAATTATGATGCCTTTTGGGATTTCGATTTACGTGTTACTTCTACTAACAATTTTATGGTCGTTTGCAGTTTTTTTCTGTGAATGGTTTCCCTTGCCCCAGTATGAGAAACCCATCTGATCACTACCTAAAAACCATCAATAATGATTTTGAGTTGGTAAGCGCCGAACTCTATGTATAAGACAAAGTATTAAAGATATTGGACATATAAGAGAGGGACAATGTTTGAGCTTAACTAAATGCATATCATGGCTAGTACAGGGACTTGAAGGGAAGTTGAGCACGGAAAATAATATAAACTTTCTGGTCCAGTCGTACAAGTCCTCCGAAGCTCATCGACAAGTTCAAAAGCGAGTATCAATAATATGTGAACATGTAAGAGAAAACAAACACATCTAGGTACATCTATATTACTGGAGTCGGTACTTGAGTCAAACACGAATATGTGTCGAAGTATTAGATTCGGATACATGAAAAAATATCGAATTGAAGGGTCTGAGTAACATAGATGTACAAATATTTACCAATTCTATATAACTTTTAAACTGATCGCAAATATTTAACTCGCCTGTAGGAAGGCGTAAAGCTAGAGAAAGGAAGCCAAGCAAGTTTTATCACACAATCTCTTCTTCTTACTAAACGATCTTTTGTGAATATGTATCGTGATCCCGGTTATTATAGGCTTCGTTTGGCTATATATGTTGTAATTTGCCCGTGTCTCGGGATTCTCTTCCATGGTCTGGATGACTCTTATGGATCGATTCAGGTAAATCAAGTCGTTAAAACTCTGTAATGTATAGAGGATATGTGTATATATATATATATATATATATACATATATATATATATATATATATATATATATACATACATATATATATATATATATATATATATATATATATATACATATATATATATGTGTGTGTGTGTGTGTGTGTGTGTGTGTGTGTATGTATATATATACACATATATATATATATACATATACACATATATATATATATACATATATACACACACATATATATATATATATATATATATATATATATATATATATATATATATATACATATATATATATATATATATACATATATATATATATACATACATATATATACATACATATATATATATACATATATATATATATATACATACATATATATATATATATATATACATACATATATAAGAAGCTACTTTTCATGACAATATAACACGATTTATGACGACAGGCAAGGATTTCCATGCTCGTTTATATTGGGGGATTTCTTACATTCATGGCTATTGGAGGATTCCCTTCTTTTGTTGAAGACATGAAAGTAAGTTGTGTTGTATTAAATTAGGTCTTCTCATAATCTCATTTGTTGCATACGAAGTGCTACATATTACTAATTAATTAAGTCTCTTTTTCTAGTCTGAGTTTTAATGATTAAAATTAGAAGTTTATCAACTGAAACTATATTTATTAATGCTTTTCCTTATTGATGTATCTATTTTTCCCTTCTTCTATTATGCAATTAGTTTATGATTTAAATAAAAAGCGTCAAACAACCCATTAGTAAGTACTCCCTCCGTCCCATATTATAGTGCATGATTATGTTTTTGCACGGATATTAAGGTCAATAGAATCTAAGAGGAAAATAAAGAGAGTTTGTGTATTGAAAATAAATTTTATGGGGAAAAAGCTGATTTTAAGAGAGAGAATGACAATAGGTGGTGAAAGAGCATTAAATGCATGACTAATTCAACCCTTGGGTTGAATCAACAAAGCAAAAATATATTTCCAATAAGTAAATAAATAATGGTGGCACAAATTTTCTAGGAAAATCATGGAAAGGTGTAGAATAAAAAAAGGAAACAAGAATTACATTTTGGGACACTTTAAAAGGAAAGGAGCACTATAATATGGGACGGAGGGGGTAATAATATAACTAATAATCATGCATTACATTGAAATTTTTGGTAAGAAAATTTCTCAAAGTTTGCTCCTAAAATTTCATTATCATCCTCGGCCCAATTGATCCACAAATTACACTTATATTTCTAAGCAACTTAATCTCTCAAACTTAAAATATTGCTCCTAAAATGACCTACTTTGCTCTAACTCCCTCATTTCCCTCGGTTTCTGTTTTTACACTGACAAGGAAGTTTGGGAGCAGTAAGTGGAGACGTATCATAATGGACTTGGCTAAACAATTTTAGGGGCCTCTACTAATTATAAAACTTGGGCCTTACAAATAGTATATTACGTGGAAGATTTTAGATATTATATTAGCTTAGGTAATTTTAAGCTGAACATAACTGCTTAATGTTTATTTTCACGAAATTTCAGATCTTTGAACGAGAAAGACTTAACGGACATTATGGTGTTGGCGTATACGTAATTAGCAACACATTGTCCTCCATCCCTTACTTGTTGATTCTCTCCATCGTTCCTGGGGCCATAACTTATTACCTTTCTGGTCTTCAAAAAGGATTCGATCATTTCATATGCTTCGTTTTGCTTCTTTTTGCTAGCATGACAATGGTGGAGAGCTTGATGATGATCGTTGCGAGTATCGTGCCCGATTTTCTCATGGGTATCATCACAGGTTCTGGAATTCAAGGCCTCATGATGCTAACCAGTGGCTACTTTCGGCTACCTAACGATCTTCCTAAACTTTTTTGGAAATATCCAATGTATTACATCTCCTTTGGCACTTATGTGAATCAAGGATTCTACAAAAATGAGTTTGAAGACCTTGTTTTCTACAATAATGATACACCTGGGGCAAAACATATGATAACTGGTGAAGGGATCTTGAGCAATACTCTGCAAGTACAAGACAGCTCTAAATGGGTCGATGTTGCTATCTTGTTAGGTATGGTGGTGCTTTACCGTCTTATCTTTTTGGAATTATCAAAGTTGCTGAAATTCGTCAAAAACTATCCCATACCACTAAATCGGCTTAATCTGAAAATTACTTTGGTCTCAACTTCCTACGAATGAGGTGAGTTGTAATCTACTGAAATTTGTAATCATTCGTATACAACATCGTGCATGATTTGCATATTTAAAGATTTTGGTAGCTTAATGATTTGTCAAAGATATTATATTAACATTTGAGAGACCAAGATGTAATCAAATATCTATAGATATATTTGGTTCGTTGTTTGGTTGCAACTTTTCGATTTCACGAATGATAACAGTATAACACATAATTGGATTATAGATATATAATTAATATTTCACTTTTAGAATTTTAAAAAAATCAAAATATATGGAGATTGTATATTGAGATTTGTTTTTGGTGTTAGAGAGTGATTACGTGCAGTGATGTAGACGAGATTCGATTTCAAGTCCTAAGTAACAGCTCAAAAGACTACTACATTGAGATGAACCCAACATCTTGTCACTAGTGGAAAAAAACTTAAATGACACAACAAAACTGATCCGGCCGGGGGTCCAAAACTAATCCGGCCGGGGGTCCAAAACTGCATCAGTTTAGTCATGGTTTTTGCACGCAAAAAAATGGGTAAATTAACTGATCCAGTTGGGTATTGAACCGGATCAATTGACAAAAAGGATCTGGTCCTTTTAAGTAACTGATCCGGGGTAGTTCAGCGTTGACCCCATAAACACAAGCACATAAAATCACGGATCTAGCCCAAAAGATCTTAGGCCCACTCCTTCTCTCTTTTCATACCCCACGAAACCCTATTCTTCCCAATTCGCTCATTTTCTGTATAATTTTCGTTTATTTATTTTCTGTATAATAATTATCTCAATTATTTTTTGTATTCTGTTTTTTTAATTTTATGTATGTATGTTAAATTATTGTGTGAAAATATCTGAATTTTGGTTGTGATTAAAATGTGGATTACGAGTGACGGTGTACTATGTGCAACTGTAGCCTGCCATTTTTTTGTAGCTGATATCCCCTAACTGATCCGGTTTGATGGAGAAAACCAGATCAGTTTAGTACTAACTGATCCGGTTTTGCTCCTAGCCCAATTGATCCGGTCCAATTTCGGATCAGTTAAGCCCAATTTGACCGGACGGATCAGTTTGGCTTTTTTCCCCTAGTGTGTAGAATATAGAAAGAGGAGATGGAGAAGGAAATTTAGGAAATATTCTCATACTACTTCATTAATTACTCGAGAAGATTGTCTTTAAATAGGCAAATACAACACTACTTTCAAACTAGGAAAACAACTTACAAAGTGGGGTGATTCCCACGTTACACTCCAACAAAACACTATCAAAAACTAACCCACTACTCTAACTACTACTATAATTTATGAACTAACAATCCAAATATATGTTTATTTAACTAACTTGCTAATTGACCCTAAAAATTATCACAACTAACCAACTTTTGAAGCAATATTCCAACACACCCCCTTGCTTCAAAGTTGCCAATTTTCTTAAGTACTTTCCTTCATATATTATGCACTTCTCATCACCAAATATGTGTTGATGCACTTCTCACCAACATCACCTTCTTAATTTGTTAATGCACATTATCACCAATATTCATAGGATGGACCACATCTCTCCATCAACCCTCTTTGATGTTGTCTAGCAAATTGACCACGTTCACTACTACAACCTCGAAAACCGTCTCTGTGCTGAACACGACTTCCACCATTTCACGTTGCGAATTATCCGATTTGCTTGTGAAAATTGTATTTCCCCTTAAATGATGACTTGTCTCCCCCTTTTTCTATAATTACAAAATATGTTATATTCATGGTCCAAAAGGGAACCCATCCACACATAAGAAAAAACCATTACTTGCCATGGTTAATCAAACACACTCACAATTTTTATTGTTTTTATAATTTTCTCTCCTAATTTTATTATTTTTAATTTTTTTTTGGAACTAACACTCTTTCTCTCCCTTTTTTTTCTTCTACTTCATTATTCTCTATTTTTTTTGGTTGATGATCTAACATGATTCTCTGATACCACGTAGAATGTAGAAAGAGGAGATGGAGAAGAAAATTTAGGAAATATTCTCATGCATACTACTTCATTAATTACTCAAGAGAACACTGTCTTTAAATAGGCAAATACACCACTACTTTCAAACTAGGAAAAGCAACTTGCAAAGTGGTATGATTTCCACGTTACACTCCAACAAAACACTATCAAAAACTAACCCACTACTCTTACTAATCCTATAATTTAGGAACTAACATTCAAACACATGTTTATTTGATTAACTTGCTCATTGACTCTAAAAATTATCACAACTAACCAACTTTTGAAGCAATATTCCAGCACATCTTGTTATTACTTTTGTTATTACATATGCCTTTAATTTGTTTCAAAGTACTTGCACTTCTTCTTTTCTCTCCTCTCTTTATTCTTTCTGCATTCTCTCAAAAATCCTATATTAAAGCCGCCCCTTTTTGCTATGAGATATGGATATCCAAGAAATGCAAGGATCTGATTGATGAGAAGATGCATGGTTTCAGCATTGAGCACACTACAAGAAAGAAGAACATGATTGTTGACGGAACAAATCGCACTAATTTTTTTATGCTTTTTAGCTTAAATTTTGTCGCAATGAGGCGCCGGAAAAAAAATTCGACATATGTGGAAAGCTCGATAAAATTGCCGGCAAGAATTCTCGACGATGTTAACTTAGAGATTTAAAGCATCGCTAGGCGGATTCTCGAAGATAATCTGGGTGTTTTAAATCGTCATTAATTATTCTGTTTCGCATTGTCTTATAAGTTTTTGTTCAAATCAATTCTAGACAACATAAAGCATCGATACATATTTTCCCTCACTTTTTTTTCCAGATGCACAACAGTCATGCAAAAAGCTAAGATCAAAATTTAAATTATAATATATATTTTCCCTCGCTTTTTTTTCACCAAATACCCCTGATAAATCACAAAATTCACCACATACCCTCAATGTTTCAGATATTCACCATATACCCCTGACTTTTCAAAACTGTTCGCCAAATGCCCTTTTTCTAACGGACGTTAACTTGCCGTCAGCGTTATTTACAATTTTGTCATTACTAACCCCTAACTCCTAACCCTTAACCCCAAAGCCCTAATCCTAACCCGTAGCCCTAACCCACCTTCCCCTCCACCGCCGCAGCCCCCCCACCCCCCCCCGCGCCCAAGCCCCCCCTCACCTCCACCGCCGCAGCCCGCCCACCCCCTCCTCCCCGGCCCATTGACCTCCCACCCCCTCCCCTTCGATTTCCCAGCCCCCCCCCACCCCTCCCATTCGATTTCCCGCCCCACCCGTCCCATTTCGATTTCCCCAGCCCCCCCTCCCCACCCCTCCCATTCGATTTCCCAGCCCCCTCTCCCCACCCCTCCCATTCGATTTCCCCGGCCCCCCACCCCCACCCCTCCCATTCGATTTCCCCGACCCCAAAAATTTCCCAGCATTTTCGAATTTACAACAATTTTTGGCTAGATTTTCGAAATTCTTTGGGTATATTATTGCAGTGGCGAGGGGGAGAGGGAGGGGGCTGTGGGGTTACGGGGGAGGAGGGCTACGGGGAAGGGGCTGGGCTGGGGCGGGCAGGGAGGGGGTGAGGGTCATGCGGGAGGGAGAGGAGAGGGGGGTGATGGGGCCGTGGGGTGGAAGGGGGGGTAGGGGCCGGGCTTGGGGGGCTGGCAGGAGGATGGATGGTGGGTTAGGGTTAGTGTTAGAGTTAGGATTAGGGTTAGAATTATAGTTTAGGGGTTTAGGAGTTAGGGTTAGGGGTTAATAATGGCAAAATTGTAAATAAAGCACACGTCAACTTAACGTCCGTTAGAAAAAGGGCATTTGGTGAACGTTTTCGGAAACTAAGGGGTATATGGTGAATATCTGAAACATTGAGGGTATATGGTGAATTTCATGATTTGTCGGGGGTATATAGTGAAAAACCCGTAAAATAAAAGTCAGCCAGTAGGCCAATCTATTCATTGATGAGTGAGATTTATCTCAGTCCTAGGGTAGTATTAAGGTTATTTTACTTGGTTTATTTCCTTTTTTCCCTTAATTTCACCACTTTTTTCTATCTAATTCTCTCTTAGCATATATAGAGATATATATTTCCATCCCTTCCCTCTACTCTTCCATTTTATCTTTGATGTGTAGGAATTTAAGTTCCTACAAGCACTAGTACAGAAATGACAATTTGCGTCGGACCTGGGACCCCCATTTGCGTCGGACATTGGTCCGACGGCACAGGTCTCGTCGCAGATGGGAAGACAGGATCTGCGTCGGATACGACACGACGCAGTTAACATCCCATTTGCGTCGGACCCACCAAACGTGCGACGCACATCACTCATCCCCCATGCACCCACAGCAGCCCAGCAAGCACCATCAACGCACCATCTGCGTCGCATGCTCTGCTATATACGACGCAAATGGCCTCTCATCTGCGTCGCATATAGCACAGCATGCGACGCAGATGGTGCGTTGATGGGCGGTCTTGCGGCTCGCCGATTGCTCAAGCCGCACATACATCTGCGTCGCATGCTGTGCTATATGCGACGCAGATGAGAGGCCATTTGCGTCGCATATAGCATAGCATGCGACGCAGATGGATATTTTTTTGGTTTTTTTTTCGGGTTTTTTTTGTTGTTTTTTTCAGTTTTTTTTTTATTTTCAAAACTAAACAAACATTATGTTAATAATTATGAGCAGAAAATTCGGTAGAGTCTCCTTTGTAATTTGGACAACCTAAGAAATCGTTGGGAAAATTTTGCATATATATAACCAAAACCTGTTTCAGTACATCTCAATGAAGCAACCAATGTTGCAATCAATCAACCAACAAGGTTCAAGCAACAAAAGATTATTCTAACCTACAAATACATACACTAACCATCAACCTTAGTTTTCTTCGTTAACGACCCGTACAAAGTATTCCGCAAAAAGTTCTTTGAGGTCGTTGATCTCATATATGGAGTATGGCTCAAGACTTGACGGAAAAGCCTACAAATATATTAAATTAGTTAATATAATTTAAAATTCTATAAGTATAAATAACGAATTTACAACATACATATACCTCATACAAATTATTTGTATCATAGTAGAAGCGGATGATTAGAAACATGTATCTCATCACGAAATAGCCGCATTCCACTCCTCCCGATTGTTGAGCACACTACACCAAATTTAAGATATATATTAGAATCGAAAAAAATCCTAAATAGAATTATAAAGTATCAAATACAAAACCATAAGAGTTTTACCCGCATATATGTCCAAGACAATTTAGTTCCTTTATTGGATCCTTCAAGGCACGTGTATTTTGTATATGCACTAAGTATAGAGATTTTGTAACAATTAATTACTATAAACATTTATAAATTATTTAAAATATCATAAAATGCATGTAATTAAACTTATTAACATGTATAACAACTATATATGAACTTACGTATTCAATGGTATCTTGATAGCTAAGGATCTATCTCTCTTGATCGAATCAAATATATATACCGTTCTCTTTGAAAGACAAATGACAAGAAGAATCCAATGATCCCTAAGGCATGAAGCAAAATGTGATGTTTATATTTATAACCACAAGTTCATAAAGATAAAACAAAGTAAAGATTAGTTTAACTAACATACTTTTCAATATACGGACATAAGATGTAACGCATATATTGATTCGCTTTCATTGAACTTGCCATGTAGTTGATCACGGCATCTAATTGATTGCGTATCATGGTCGCTGAAATCATACTTTGACACATGAAACCAATATTATTATCTCTATGCTCCTCAAACTGCTCTACCAAGTACCTAGTATCCAAACACTTATAGTTAGGAGAAACAATAAAAATAAATATCAAAGTTAAATAGTTTAGAGTTTGAGAAATCTCACATCATAAATACTTGCAAAATGGATACATTAATCCATGCTCCCGTGAGAAGTTGAAAAACATCTTGTCGCGAGAGAATGATCATATGGTCTCTATCAAAGTCGAACACGCTACCCTTTGGAACATGCATATGAAAAGGCTCATCTGAGGGTTTGTCGCAAAAATATTCGGTGCATCTCCTTGATATTATCATCCATATCATCCAGTGCCAAGTCAATGAAAGGATCTACGTGCCTATGTGCAGACTCATCGGTGCAAGGATCACTACCAACTATTTTTTTATTCTTCTTCTTCTTCATCGCACCTTCTTTAGGTATATGTTCCTAATTCAATTCGACTTCTTTTTAATTCATATTATATATGTATATAGATTATTTCATATATAAATCAAGATTACTTAGTATACAAAATAAAGATTACTTAGTCTATATAAATCAAAATTTCTTAGTATATATATTTACATTTCTTAGTATATAAATCAAAATATTAAACATAAGTTACCTGATTATCTGAGACTAAAAATACCAACTCTTTCGGCCATTCTATGAATGAACCCTCGGCTTGACTGAGTTTCACACGATGTAAGGAGTAGATCTTTCTTAGAATCTAAAACCAAACATTCATTCACATCCTAAGTGAGATAAGAAACTCAAAGACAGTCCCAAATCGGGGACTATTCAAGACTTACTCCTAATGAGTAAGCCTCGAACGGGTATCTAGGCCAATGATGCACACATTACAATTAAACAGCAAAAACCAATCCATTCCTTAGATTTCCCTCCCCACCGCATTAAGGTATGTCCATATAAGTTTGGTCATAATTCAACATATGCTTTCCCAATCACATAACCAAACAATTCACATATACTTTCCCAATCACATAATTCAACATTATAGGGACAAATAAAACAAATAAACATAAAGCAAAAGCTATAATATATACCTCTGCTCTCAAGGAGCAGCGAAGACAATCACAACGAGGTGAGCTTGCACTAGTACAAAATTGTTAATTTGCGTCGGACCTAGGAACACCATCTGCGTCGGACATAGGTCCGACGGCACAGGTATCGACGCAGATTAGTATTACAGATCTGCGTCGGACATGGAAACGACGCAGATGATTGACTATTTGCGTCGGATCCTGGTCAACATGCGACGCACATTACCCCTCCCCCGCATCCAATTCCCCAGCAGCAGCAAACCCAAGCAAGACTAATTTGCGTCGCACATGGTGCCACATGCGACGCAAATTACGTCTTCTGCGTCGGATAAAGTGAAACATGCGACGCAAATTTTCAATTTTTCAATAAAAAAAATAAATACAAAAATACCAAGAAACTAAATACAAAGTACGAACTACAAAGAAAAAATTGTAATTCACAAGAAACGAACTACAAAGCAAGCCCAAGCAAGACTAGTTTGCAAATATGGCATTCAAATGAACGAAATACACAAGAACGAATAATGTTTGAAATAGAAGCAGATCTAACACAAAATAACGAAATACAAAAAAACCCAGAAACGAAATACAACAAAACGAAATGAAAAAAATTGAACCTAGAAAAAAAAAATCAGATCTAAGACAAAAAAAACATAGGAAAAAATGAAATACAATAAACGAAATACAAAAAGAACCCAGATTCAAAATAAAATAAAAGGAAATGAAAAAAATTGAACCCTGAAATAAAAATCAGATCTAACACATGAAGAACCCTAAAAATTCATGTCCACGCCGTCAACTCCTTCAATCTTCACCGACGAGAGAGATTTCGATGTGTTCTTCAATCTTCTTGTCGACATTGTCGATTTTGGAGAAATCAGATCTCGAAAAATGGCAAAAAAACGAAGAGAATTACCGAAGTTGGAGGAGAGAGAATGAGAGAAGAAAGAAGGGATACCGAGAATGGCAAAAACCCTAAACCCGGAAAATTGCTCCTCAATTTTGTTGCACGCGTGTCTCCTCCTCCTCTATGTCACCGGAAATGCTGAGAGTTGATGTTCGATTGTTGGTGTTCTTGTTGATGAGAGTTGAGAGAGATGAAAGATGAGAGTTTAGTTGAGTTGAGATAGAATGCGAACGGGTTTGATGAGAGAATGGAGAGAGACATGAGAGAGAGAGAGGGGGCGCTAGAAATGTTGGTGTGAGGACAGTGAGAAAGTGTGAGGGAGAGGCGCTAAGGTTTAAAAAAAGTGGGTTGGGCGAAGTGGGCTTTTGGGTTGATCTGCGTCGGATGGGCCAAGGGGTCCGACGCAAATTAGCCTTTTGCAACGCACATTAGTTAAGTGCGACGCAGATATGGCTTCAAATTTTGTCACCTGTGCGTCGGATGGGCTCAGTGTCCGACGCACATGAGCTATATGCGTCACACATCAATAGGGTACGACGCATATAGCTCGTATCTGGTGCTTATACAATGATGTTTTGCATCGCACTCTTCATAGCATGCGACGCAAATTATGTTTTTGCGTCGTTTTGCCTTTCATGCGACGCAAATGGGGCGACGCAAATCGTCATTTCTCTACTAGTGTTGGAGCACCAGCCGACAAGTAGAAGATGGAATGTGGCAACTGCATTAGGGCATTAACCAACCCACAAATTAAATAGTGATTAAGTCATAACTCATAAACATCAACTATCTAATATTAAGACATTAACAAATTAGAGATTAAAACATTAAGATTAAAGTAGAATTATTAAGATCAATGGTAAAAAACAAGAATGACTTGTGAATAAAATTATATAGTAGAAAGGAAGTATTTTAGAGCACTACAAACTATATAAATTCATGAGCACTACAAACTACAAACATCCTAAATATAATCTTAAAATTCAATCTTAAACTACAAACTACAAACATCCTAAATTCAATCTTAAAATTCAATCTTAAACTACGTACTACAATCACTCTACTAATACAATCACAAACTCCTTGATTAAGATTAAGCAAAAATAAGACAAAAATTCGAAAAAAAAAGATAGAAATTGCTAAAAAAAAAAAGACAAAAATTGAGACAGAAATTTGAAAAAAAAATAAAAAAAAGACTTACATTGCCGGAGACGGGTAGACGAAAAGCAACGGCGGTGCGGCGATACCGAGTGCAGAGGCGGCGCGACGGAGAGCAGCGGCGGCGCGACGGAGAGTAGCGGGGGAGCGACGTACAGCCGAAATCTGCCGGTGGGAGAAAAAGAGGAGTGCAAGAGGGAGAGAGAGAGTGAGTGAGAGAAAGAGGAGTGCACCGGAGAGGCGTCGACGGGGAGATGAAAGGGTGAGCCGGAATCTACCGGCGGCGAGAAAGCCCAAGGTGAGACGACGCGAAGCACAAAATTCGCATGAGAGAGAGAGAGAAGTGCGAGTGAGAGAGTTTGTGGGAATTGGCCCAACTGGGCGTGATACGAAAAATAAATAAGAGTCATCTGCGTCGGACGGGAGGTTGGATCCGACGCAGATGACTCGTTTAATACTGGCCCAGGGCAATACAAAAGTTACTAAGCGTCATATGCGTCGGACAGGATGTGGCATCCGACGCAGATGACTAATTAATAAATTACTGGGCAGGGCAGGATACAAAAATACTAAGCGTCATCTACGTCGGACTGGAGGTAGTATCCGACGCAGATGACTATTTGCGTCCCACAGAAGCTTAATGCGACGCACATAGCGTCACCAATTGCATCGTTTGCAGGTATACGTGCGATGCAAAACAGGCATGTATACATTTTGCTAGGCTATTTGCGTCGGATGTCCTGTAGGATCCGACGCACATACATCATTTGCGTCAGTTTCTCTCTCGTGCGACGCAAATAATCAGACGCAAATCGTGAATTCTGTAGTAGTGAAGTTTAGAGGGGAGCAAAAAGGAAAGCAAGAAGGAAGATGTTTGCCCGGGAAGCCTAAAGCTCGCCCGAGCCCAGAGCACGTCCGAACTCCCAGCAACCCGCCCGGGCCAGGTCGCCCGCCCGAGCACTTCAGCAGCCCAACTTCCTACCTCATTCTGGAAAAATGGCTTACGCCCGGGAGAATTTCACGAGCTCGGTCACCCTGCACCCCCCGGGCTCTCTCCTATCCCGCCCGGACATTTCTATTCCTTTACGACATTTGTAATTAGGGGAGGTATAAATACTCCCCTACCCTATTTTGGAAAGGAATCCAGATTTATAGAATCCTAAACTTAGCTACTAGTGTAGGAGAGAGAAAACTTGGCTCAAGAGGTGTAATTTGGAGATTGAAAATCAATGAAAAGTGACAAATTTGTTTAAAGCTTTTGTTTCCTTGGGAATCCTCTCAATCCTTTCTTTCTTTCTCATTGTTTTAATGCATTTATAGTTTGTTAGTTTCATGCTTTGGTTTCATGTTTTCATTGCTTAATATTCATGTTTAATAGTTTAATCTAGATTAAAGTTTCCATCTTTTCTTAGTTTCTTCTTGTTTGTTCTTTAGATTTTGTTTTGTTTTTTCTTTAAAGTCTTGATTTTTGGTTTTTGCTATTTTTGGATTGGTGATTTATTGCTAGTTTTTCCATGCTTAGGATATTTGCTAGTATAATGGGTAGTGAGTAGTTCATTAACTAGGATTGGGAGTAGCCCAATTATTGTTTCCATCCTATTTTCATGAGTACAGTTTGTTGGATTTGTTATGTTTGGGATTTGTGCATTTTCAATCATGAATGTTGTTGGTGACTTAGTTGGTGTGAGCTCCATCACCTTTTGACCCATTTGTTGCTCCTTAATAGCTTGCTTTTAGGTGGTTGACCTTCATAGATGATTGATTGGTTGTTATGCATCACTTGTTGATTTGTATTAACTTGGGCTTTATTTCAATTCCTAACTTGGCCTAGTTAAGTGATAACACCTCGAAATATAGGTTTTGTTGCTATAATTAAGACTCTAAAATCCCTAAGAAATATTTTAGAGGTGTTTAGGATTGTTTATTCCCTTTGCATATCCCCTTTACATGTTAATTAATCCCCATAACTCTATTTGGTTTTTGGATTTGAATCATGATTGTGGTGTTTTCCCACTCCTATTGCTTTTCCTAATTTGTTTCCAATATTTTTAATTATCTAGTTTAACCAAAACATGACGTTTTCTTCGACTTAGCTTACTCTTAGAGACTCTACCTTGGTGAGACCTCCGATTCTTCACTAGTAGAGAAATGATAATTTGCGTCGGACCTGGGACCCTCATTTGCGTCGGACAACGGTCCGACGGCACAGGCCTCGTCGCAGATGAAATACAGCCATCTGCGTCGGATGCAATGCGACGCAAGAAATCTACGATTTTGCGTCGGACCCCACAAGCATGTGACGCAGATGCCCATCCCCCCATGCACCCACAGCAGCTCTCAGCAGCCTCATCTGCGTCGCATGCTGTGCAATATGCGACGCAGATGAGGAATTATTTGCGTCGCATATGGCTTGCATGCGACGCAGATGGGTCTGCTAAGCCTGCTGTGCATACATACCCATTTGCGTCGCATGCAAGCCATATGCGACGCAAATAATTCCTCATCTGCGTCGCACTGTGCAATATGCGACGCAGATGATGTTTTTTTTTTTTCAGCTTTTTTGTTTTTGTTTTCAGCTATTTTTTTTTTTCAAAACTAAGCAAACATTATGTTAATAATTATGAGCGAGTAAAATTCGCGAGTCTCCTTTGTAATTTGGACAACCCAAGAAATCGTTGGGAAATGTTTGCATATATATAACCAAAACCTGTTCCAGTACATTTCAATCAAGCAACCAATGTTGCAATCAATGAACCAACAAGGTTCAAGCAACCAATGTTGCAATCAATCAACCAACAAGGTTCAAGTAACAAAATATTATGCTAACCTACAAATACATACACAAACCATCAAACTTAGTCTTCTTCGTTAACGACCCGTACAAAGTATTCCGCAAAAACTTCTTTGAGGTCGTTGATATCATATGTGGAGTATGGCTCAAGACTTGACGAAAAAGCCTAGAAATATATTAAACTAGTTAATATACTTTAAAATTCTATAAGTCTAAATAATGAATTTACAACATACATATACCTCATACAAATTCTCTGCTTCATAGTAGAAGCGGATGATTAGAAACATGTATCTGATCACGAAATAGCCGCATTCCACTCCTCCCGATTGTTGAGCACACTACACCAAATTTAAAATATATATTAGAATCGGAAAAAAAAATCCTAATTAGAATTATAAAGTATGAAATACAAAACCATAATAGTTTTACCCGCATATATGTCCAAGACAATTTAGTTCCTTTATTTGATCCTTCAAGCCGCGTGTATTTTGTATATGCACTAAATATAGAGATTTTGTAACAATTAATTACTATAAACATTTATAAATTATTTAAAATATCATAAAATGCATGTAAACTTATTAACATGTATAACAACTATGAACTTACGTATTCAACGGTATCTTGATAGCTAAGGATCTATCTTTCTTCATCGAATCAAATATATATACCGTTCTCTTAGATAGACAAATGACAAGAAGAATCCAATGCTCCCTAAGGCATGAAGCACAATGTGATGTTTTATATATATAACCACAAGTTCATAAATATAAAACAAAGTAAAGATTAGTTGAAATAAAACACACTTTTCAATATACGGACATAGGATGTAACGCATATATTGATTCGCTTTCATTGAACTTGCCATGTAGTTGATCACGGCATCTAAGTGATTGCGTATCATGGTCGGCGAAATCATACTTGGACACATGAAACCAATATTATTATCTCCATGCTCCTCGATCGCTTTCCGCCAAGTACCTAAGATCCAAACACTTATAATTAGGAGAAACAATACCTATAAATAGCAATGTTAATTAGTTTAGAGTTTGAGAAATCTCACATCATAAATACTTGCAAAATGGATACATTAATCCATGCTCCCGTGAGAAGTTGAAAAACATCTTGTCGTGAGAGAATGATCATATAATCTCTATCAAAGTTGAAGACGGTACCCCTCTGAACTTGCAACTGAAAAGGCTCATCTGAGGGTTTCTCGCAAAATATTCGGTGCATCTCCTTGATATTATCATCCATGTCATCCAAGGTCAAGTCAATAAAAGGATCTACGTGCATATGTGCAGACTCATCGGTGCAAGGATCACTACCAACTATTTTCTTCTTCTTCTTCTTCTTCATCGCACCGTCTTTAGGTATATGTTCCTAATTCAATTTGACTTCTTTTTAATTCATATTATATATGTATATAGATTATTTCATATATAAATCAAGATTACTTAGTATACAAAATGAAGATTATTTAGCATATATAAATCAAAATTTTTTAGTATATATATTTACATTTCTTAGTATATAAATCAAAATATTAAACATAAGTTACCTGATTATCTGAGACTAAAAATACCAACTCTTTCGGCCATTCTATGAATGAACCCTCGGCTGACCGAGTTTGATGATGTATGGAGTAGGTAGTGGAACTAGAGCTTCGCGTAGTCCGAAAAAAATCATCAACACTCACTTTCACGGCCGTAGGATGTGATGATGACTCCATTTGCGGATGTACGGTACCCTCAGCTACAATGATCGGTCCCGAGTTATCCGCTATTGCCAAACGACATGGAACCGGACTCTTAACATTACAATTAAACAGCCCAAAGACAGTCCCAAACCGGGGACTATTCAAGACTTACTCCTAATGAGTAAGCCTCGAACGGGTATCTAGGCCAATGATGCACACATTGCAATTAAACAGCAAAAACCAATCCATTCCTTAGATTTCCCTCCCCGCCGCATTAAGGTATGTCCATATAAGTTTGGTCATAATTCAACATATGATTTCCCAATCACATAACCAAACAATTCACATATATTTTTCCAATCACATAATTTAACATTATAGGGACAAATAAAACAAATAAACATAAAGCAAAAGCTATAATATATACCTCTGCTCTCAAGGAGCAGCGAAGACAAGCACAACGAGGTGAGCTTGGAGCACCAGCCGACAAGTAGAAGATGGAATGTGGCAACTGCATTAGGGCATTAACCAACCCACAAATTAAATAGTGATTAAGTCATAACTCATAAACATCAACTATCTAATATTAAGACATTAACAAATTAGAAATTAAGAAACAACATTAAGATTAAAGTAGAATTATTAAAATCAATGGGAAAAAACAAGAATGACTTGTGAATAACATTATATAGTAGAAAGGAAGTATTTTAGAGCACTACAAAATATATAAATTCATGAGCACTACAAACTACAAACATCCTAAATATAATATTAAAATCTTAAACTACAATCATCCTAAATTCAATCTTAAACATTCTACATACAAATTAAACTACAAACATCCTAAATTCAATCTTAAACTAATAACTACAATCACTCTACTAATGCAATTGCTTAAGATCTAAAAAAAATAAAAAAAGTTTCCAAAAAAAAAAAGACAGATTGGTAAAAAAATAAAAAGACATAAATTGAGACAAAAAATTGAAAAAAATAATTAAAAAGACTTACATTGCCGGAGACGGAGAGACGGAAAGCACCGCGGCCCGACGGCGAGCGGCGAGCGAGCAAGGGGCGGCGCGGCGCGACGGGGAAGCGCGGGCGCGACGGTGGGACGGGTGAGTGAGAGTGAGTGGGTGAGAAAGAGGAGGAGTGCAAGAGAGAGAGAGAGTGAGTTAGAGAAAGAGGAGGAGTAGCGCCGGCGAGCAGCAGCCGAGCACGTCGCGACGGGAACACGCGGCGCAAGAGGAGCAGGTGAGTGAGAGTCAGTGAGTGAGAAAGAGGAGCATCGGCGCGACGGTGGGACGGGTGAGAGAGAGTGAGTGAGAGAAACAGGAGGAACGCCTAGGCAAGAGGAGGAACGCCGGCGAAGAGGAGGAGCGCCAAGAAGAGGAGGCGGGCGCGCGACCGATGGGCGGGAATGTAGTTCAAAAAGGCACGGCGAGTCGCATGAGAGAGAGAGAAGTTCCTAATTTGTGAATTGCTCCAAGCGATGGGCGGGATACAAAATAAATTCGGCTGAAACGAGTCATTCGCGTCGCATGGGGAAAGGGTCCGACGCAGACGACCGTTGTATCTGCGTCGCATGGTCATGGGTCCGACGCAGATGACCACACGCAC